>CALNXK010000037.1:2795000-2850000 GCA_942486035.1 Porites lobata | reverse complement strand
GGTCACTAGCACAGTCTAGTCAAAACAAAACCCTATACCACAGTCCCTAGTCTAGATAAAATCTTCAACCAACTGATCAGTTTCCTGAAAAATGATACCCTATTCTAGACCCAAACGCTCTGATTTATATACGCTATCCTAGAGTAAACTGCTTGAAAATCATAACCTTCACAGCGGCACATACGGTACCTATATAGCCCACATATGGCAGTACCCCCCGGGACTACTAGCCGCCAGATAACATGCGTTATTCGTTTTTTCTTTTTACAAGCCCTTACTGTTAATCTTCAACACAAGTTAGGCATAAGAGAAAAAATCACTGCCTTGAGCCGGTACTAGAAAGCAGGCTGAAAGAGAATGGAATGAAGTAAAATGCGACACTCTATATATAAGTCCAGTATCTACTGGACGAAAGCTGACGAACACCTGGTCAATGCGTCCCTGTAAGAGTTTCAGGATGAAGTAGGGATACGTCACCGTGATAATATCTGTCCGAGGGCAAAGGAACGTAATTCAGTAGCCTAAGTATCAGGCGTTTCTGGGGAAAAAAGGAAAGATGGAAGCGAAAAAGGGAGAGTTGAAGGAGAGAAACTCTTCTCCCCCTCCCCCCTCCCCAATCTAAAATCTCCTCTCCCCTAGCCCCTTAGGAAGGCCTGATACTCAGGTTTTGCTCAGCAGCTTTACAAGACAAATTAAATTCGGTTTTTGACCAGGATCATTGTTGTTCCCAATAAGCGTAGTTGCGACGGACAGTTACAAGTGACGCGAGCGATTTCGTAAAAATGCTAAAAGCCATGCCAGAAAAAACCTCTACTCGCAAGGTAAAAATATGTCAACAGGAAAACACAGCGATAGGGTGGACCAGGCAGTCAGAGCGGTCCCTCCTCTCTCCCACTTATTTTTTTTCCCGCTCCGACTCCACGATCTGAACGACTGGAACAGGCTTTTCGGGCCCTGACAGGAGATATTTTTTGCTGTACTTATGTCAGTTGTGCCAAAAAAAAACCTGTTGTACACCATTAGCTTTAGCGCTCGCGTTTCGCTCGCTCTACTATCCCTGAGGAAATTTAGGGGACTACTCGTAGTCTACATTAGCTTTAAAGTACACGTCATCTTGAGCCTGATGCGAGGCAGGGGTATTTTGCAGAATGCTTAACACCGAATGACTGTGTTTAGTGATTGGGGTTAGGAAACTGAGTGAATCAGGTTCCATTTAGGGTCACTAACTGGGAAAACGGACCTGAAACGTAATTTACCCAGTTTCCTAACCTTAATCACTACATTTCAGAGTCACTCGATGTTCTGCATTCGCCGAAAGCCAATTGCAGAACGCCGAATGACTCTAAAATTTAGTGATTAGGGTTCCCGATCGCCCTAGTCGTTTCAAAATATTTCGAGACCATCCGGACGACTGGGGGGCGATAGGTAGTTTCCATATGAGACGCGGGTCGTCAGCGATGTCTCTGGGTTAGACAATGGAATTTTGGCGCGTGTTTTGCAAACAAGCCACATAAATGGATGATTTTTATTTGTAAAGCGAACCTACTTTTTCTCTTGATTTTGCGGCATTGAGAAGCTAGAACAGTTCCCCAGAGACATGGCATCTCATCGAAAACTTGATGTCACGGACTTTCTCTAATTTCAAACAACCCCCATACGCGCTGCGAACATTTGTATATTATTTTTTCGGCTTCAACGCCATCCGGGCCGAATTTATTCTCGATAACTGGGAAAAAACGATGACTTCTGGGATAGCCTTCGATCGTCCCGATCGTCTGAGAGCGTTTCCATATGATCGCTTTAAAATTTACATGATCGTCCCGATAGAACTCGACTCTATCCAAGCGATCGAGGTCGTCTAGGTCGTCCGGGGTTGTTTGCGATCGTCTGGGTAGCGTTTCCATGTGATCGTCCCGATCGTCTGAACATTTTTTGAGACGACTGGGACGATCGGGACGTTCATATGGAAACCAGGAAACTGAGTAAATCAGGTTCCATGTTGGGTCATTATACGGGGAAAAGTGACCTGAAACTTCATTCACTCAGTTTCCTAACTCCAATCACCAAACTCCAGAACCATTCGCCGTTCTGCCAAATACCCCTGCCAGCACCCGTTGACTCTGAGTTCAGAAAAAAAATTACGAACGTTTCTGCAGAATAGCTTAGTTTATTTGTTTAAGAATAGCGAGATGGCAATTCAAACACAAGAATAGCATGCGAGCAAGCTCTCCTATTTGGGCGAGAGAAGCGAGTCTCGCGAGAACGTGCGAGCGAGCGGCGAAGCTCGAAGTTCGTGTTCTCGCGAGGCTCGCTTCGCTTGCCCAAATAGGAGAGCTTGCTCGCGGGCTAACACAAGAACAGATGGAAGTAACTATTTTGTTGAAAACTTTATGAAGTACAAATTCTTCAGCATATCTGATCAGTGAGAGTAACTATCAAAGAAAGCTAGTCAGGGTCATAACAGACCACATTGCAGGTTTGTTCGAACAAAAAACCAAAGCTAGTCAAGTCCGCTATTTTATACAAACAACAATCAACACGATATAAAAACAAAAACCACAGGTGACACTCGGTGCACATAAAAACTGACGCTTCAGAAAGGTGCAAGATCCTGACAATTTTTACGTTTACTCCTCAAAATTTTAAGGTCAAAATAAGAATTCATAATCTTGATCTCAGTGGTAGGCATCAGAAGAGTTTAACCAAATTGTCATGACTGACACATAGGGCAATGTTGCAGGCACGCAAAATAGGACAAGTTTCCTTCTTTGATATTTTTCTGTTTTGATAAGAAAAATTCTGTTGTGGGAGCAAAGTTCTATCTTGCAATACTTTAGCTCGTTTTAATTTGAGCATCATTTCAATGCACATCCAGGGGCTGGCACCTACAACACGTCCTCAAGCGTGTCACAGCTAAAGGGTTACAATTTGTTTTAGTAGAACATGTGAACCAAACTCATCTAGAATACGTAAACGTAGCGTAGATTCTTCACTAGAACAATATCGTTACGTAACTAATGCAAAAACACAAATTGATAACAGAAAATGATGGATCAATGCACACAGTGGGTTTTCCACAGAGTTGCCAGATGAAATCACTGTAGTTCATCAAGGAGTCAACCAAACGCTGAGTTTTTAAGTTGCTCCTGTCATTCAAGATCATCCACCTGGTACAAACGGCTGCTTCACACTGCAGTCACAAACAGGAAAAACAATTTGTCAGTGAATAAATATATCGTTTGCACATGAGAAGAATAATAATCAAGAAAACCATGACCTAATAAACCTTAATTTTTTGCTATGATTTGTCACGTACGTGGACGGGTATTTAAAACCTGACAGCCCAATAGGATTACGAGCGGTTGTCCCTCTTCCTCAGAGCCATGTGCGGCAAGCAAAATAGTAAAATTAGGTATCCAAATTTATGGTTAAAAGGAGGAGAGATTGGGGCGGAGAGAGAAGAAGGCACGACAGTGGAGGTTTTATTGTATTTTGAATTTCCATTTCAAAGTAACGGAAATTCCCGATTGGTTGGCTACTTGTCAATCTTTCAACAAAAAATCTCAGTCTTGAAGGAGCCCAATTTCCACTGTGGTTAAAACATTTGCAGAACATAGTGAACAAACACGGGTCGAGAACTGCACTCTAGTTTTCAAAAACTAGTCTTTGCTTTTGTGGAACCTGAAATATATTCTCAACAAAATAGAACCTCTTTTTTGTACCCTCAAAATTCCCATACATGACTGCCAGAGATCAATGGCAAATTCTACAATATTGTGACGCATCTTGGCCTTTTTCGCCTTGCTTCTTGCTTACTTTGAGGAACCCCCCTTTTTTCGGAGTGTTTGGGATTCATTACAACACCATCATTGCAATACCTAATGCTCCCAAACCAAACAGCAGAAAATGGACAAGTTGTTTTTTCACAGGAAAAAGCACACAAAATGGTGTCAATTGTCAAAAAGGAAGGAGCTGTCAATTAAAGAGGCATAAAAAGCGGCAAAGCACCAGATCAAAGATGCCATTGCAGTCTCTAATTTTTTCTTCCTCATGCACGCTCTCAATCTATTGTGGCTCAAAAGAAAAATAAGAGACTGTTCGCAGCCAATTTGTTATGTTTGGCTCTCTGATATGGAGCAGCTGTAACCCCAAAACCAGCCTACATGTTATTGTACACGGCAGGTGTTTAAAGGGGAAAGACAAAGTGGAAATTTGACTTGTGATATCATCTTTGCTTGGTCTCTTTTCCCCTTTTCCCTGCCTTTGAGACTCTAGTAGGACAATAATGAGATCTTCAGTGCGTTCAAGTTCAAACAATATACCTCAGCAATGTGCACATCTCCTGTAGATCCAGTGGAAACTCATCCCTGGCTTTTCACAGCATCTTCAACAGCTTGTATGATTTTCTTCATTTTTTTGTCACTATCCACATAGCCATCACCATTCTGAGAATAAAAACAGACAGAATTTTATTGTAATGTAAAAGAAAGCATCTTGGAGCTAGTAATGTGAAAACTATTGCACAGGTTTCATTAAGGGTTTTGAACAGGAGGGCAACTAGGTTTGACACAGGGTTCTTACAAATAATTGCAACCATTTTTCAAAGACTTTTCAAGGACCACCTACTAGGAATATAATTTCAAAGATTGTACAAAAATGCACATTCCCAGTCTATTCTAATAAGACTTAAAGGTTTGAACTGTTTCCTTACCAACTTGTCTACAGTTTTCATTGAGAGTTACTTATTGCATAAAACATAGAGCACTTCATGTAAATAACCTTTAAATTCTCTTAGCTATGATTTATATTCTGTCTTGGACAACCAAAAAGCATCAAATAGTTCTTTCCAGGCCACCACATTCAAAGTTGAAGAATATTCAAGGACTTTTCAAGGACTTGCACAGAAATTTAAGGACTTTTCAAGGAAAAATGGAATTCAAGGACTTTTCAAGGACTTCCCTTAAAATTCAAGGACCTTTCAAGACTGTGCGAGCCCTGTTGACACCCAGGCAAAGAATTGGCAAGGCCCTTTGGGCTTTGCCCCTATTGATGACCGATCAGTTTGGTCAATCCAATTATTTTTGACGACTGATATGGAGGATATTACATGGCCACGCAGGGATACAAAATTTCTCTTCGAGTGTTGAAAAATATTTCACGAGTGCTTGTATCTCCAAGCAGCCATGTAATGTTTTATTTATTATATAAACGCCAATGAACTACCAAACCATTTCACTTTAAATAGTTTTTTGGTGTGAAAGGCGCAATTTATTACATAGCCATAACAACGGTTCTCTACTGACTCCCAACACTAGTTTCCTTATAAAATGCAGTTTTAACAAAAGGTTAAAGGTTAAGTAAAGGGCATGAGACTCAGACAGGACCAAATATGGGCAAACATAAAGTAGCAGGGTCTTTTACTGTATGTACTGTGATAAAAAGCTATTCAAGAAATGTGCTAAATTGACTATGCCAAGAAGATGGAGTAAACATAGAACATTTTGCTTTTAGCACAACCGCACCCAGCTAACTTTCTGACAAAAGCATCAAGAGTAATATTGACATTTCCATATTTCATTCTACTCAATTTCATTTCAGTGAAGTAATGAAATGGAATAAACAGAATGAAGTGTTATGTTTTACTTAAAACACTATCTCAAAGAAACTCCAGTGATCAATCGAAAAATGTTAAAGAAAAGAGCTGCTAGGAAATGAAATGAAAAGTTACTACACCTTTTGCTGTTCATTACGAGAAAATACGCATTCATTTGCGTAAAACGGTGACCAACAGCACGAAGATACATTCATTAGCGCAAAAAAGCGAACATTTGCGCATAAATCAGATTCAATAACGATTTTTGCATTTTAATCAACATTCAATGACATTTTTGGGCATTCATTTGCGTCATTGGGCATACAAAACAGAAAATATACTTTCATTAATGCCAACATTCGAGTCATTAACATTATCTTGAAAATCATCAGGAACAAAAGGCAAACATTTAAGTGCAAAATATGCTACTCATTAACATTCTTCTGACACTGTTTGCAGTTCAATAGCATTCCTGGACAGCTTTAGAATGGATAAGACAAACATTAATGTGCTTGTACAATCAATTGAAATATATTTTCAATTAAACAATACCAATTCCCCCCCAAAATTGGCTCGAATTTGTTTAAAGAATCACGCCGTACTTCGCCACTGTGTGTTCGTCGACGGCTGCAGCTATACATTTACCTTAGACGGCCAGAAGTCATGGTGGGGCGCAACAAGGAGTGGAGGGCGTACCTTAAAGTGTGCGGCCAACGAGGATGAAACTTGACTATGACCATGGCAATACCTACCTATCAAATGTTTTCCTTGGCAGCTACTGGAGTAAAGAATACTGTGTCGGTTTTTCGGTGACTTTCTGGCACGGGCGAGGAAAAAATGGATCCCGATAAGTCGGAGGCCTTTGCGTATGATGGGATACCAGCCCACCTAGACTTGGCCATTCCCACCCTATACGTACACAGCTTATGCTTCCCCCCCCCGACATCGTTGAAAAGGATTTAAGTTGTCAGGAAGCGACATCACAGGCCGACATCTCGAGTCCGGAAATTTACAGATGTATAACAGGAATGAGGGCAAAGCCCTAGCAATCCCACTAGTGGAGTTCGGAAACAACAATTGCAGTGCTTGAAGCTCTGCATAGAAACATGACATTGTGACCGCAGCTAAATGTGCTAAAGGGTACCCTTTCATGCAAACCTACCTCCCCAAATGTTTAAATAGCAAGGTTTTTGAGGGATATACATTTAAAGGACTGAAATTCAGGCCAAATTTGTTTGAATTTCTGTTGTTTAATTGAAAACCGATTTTTGTATATTAAATGTAAAGAACACTCAATTGATTGTACAAGCGCATTAATGTTTGTCTTATCCATCCTAAGGTTGTCCAGGAATGCTGTTGAATTGTAAACAGTGTCATAAAAATGTTAATGAGTAGTGTTTGCACTTTAATGTATGTCAGTTGTCCTATTGACTTTCAAGATGGTGTTAATGACTTTGATGCTGGCGTTAATGAAAGTATATTTTTCTCTTTTGTATGCTCAATGACGCATATGAATGCCCAAAAGTGTTATTGAATGTTGATTAAAATGCAAAAATCGTAATAAATTGAATCTGATTTATGCGCAAATGTTTGTATTTTTGCGCTAATGAATGTATCTTTGTACTATTGGTCGCCGTTTCATGCAAATGATTGGGTATTTTCTCGTAATGAACAGCAAAAGGTGTACTATAACTCAAAGTAAGCAAGGTTTTGAGTTACTGATGGCAAAAATACTGTAAATCTAGAAAGAAAAACAAGGAGAAATCAATTCTGCTTCAACTCAATGCAAGCTTAAAGTTATCAGAAGTCAACTATATCATACTGTAAAACTGTGGTTTAAGTAAGCAGAAACAAAATGGGTCTGAATTCTAAGGACAAAGTGTAATAACTAGTCAGCCAGTGGGGGAAGAGATTCCACACGACACCAACCTTTTTTGAATGAATGAGTTTCCCATTTACTGACACTTCCAACCAGCCAGTAGTTTCTGGTGTTCCATACCCCTCCTGAAAAATAAATCAGAATTAAATGAAGTTCATTAAACTAAAACAGACATCTCTTGAAACTCCCAAAAATAAAAAAAAAAGGTGTCAACTCTAAGGGAAAAATGCACAAGTTAAATTTGTTCCATATACAGACTCACTGTCTTGAAAAATAGCTTTTATCTTTTAATTTTTTCAACTAAAAATAAAACGGTCAGCACAATCACATTAAACTTCTTGCGAGATTAAAGGAAATCTCAGGGGTTATTTCTGTTGGTGTAGAAGGTAAAGAGTTTTCACAAAGGCGGTGACACGACGTCTTAGTTTTAATATTTTGGCTGGGCACGTTCAAATTAAAAATACTGAAATGTCTATTTGTCTGTTGCCTTTATATTTTCCTCGGCAATTTTCCCCGATTTTCAGTGCATGAATCTATAAAAATCTTGGAGAAATATATCGCAAACTGTTTCAAAGGATACATAAATTATCTCAGAACAAACCAAACGAGTTCTTAAGTGCATTTAATGTAGCTGATTTAGTCCCATGCATACACTTGCAATTTGCGAATTTTACCAGAAAAACAAACGTCTAAAAAAACATTTTTTTATAAATCCAAGTAAATATTATCTGCCACTTTGGAAAAACGAACAGACACTTCTAAAACTGCACGCTCTACCGACCTATAAACAAAACGAAAAACAATTTATTAATTTTACAAACACACTTTGTAGTTCTTCTTAGTTGTGTTGTTGTTTTACTGCTGGTCTAAGAACTTGGCTCGCTAAATTTATTAATCGAAATTAACAAACAGCAAACAGCCAAACAAGCGAGGACACCAGTTTTCCTGGTTTGCTTTTTACAAAAAGCGAGGGCAAACAACAAGTCTGTTACCTTAACACTAGCGCCACCAGCTTTTACGATAATGCCTACAAAAATTCCTTGCACAGCCATGCAATGTTTTTCATCTAATACTTCACAGTTGGCGATTGAGGTTTCTTTCGCAATGAGCCTCCGCTTGTGTACCCCATTCAGAAAAGTCATTCCTGGCTTAACTTTCAAATGAAACCACTTTTAAGATGGACAGTATTTTGATCTGCACTCGTTTGTTGGTAAATCAAAAAGCACCTTGTTAGCGGGCAACAACTTACAGAGGGATTCAACTCCACGATACAATCACATTAGTTCCGTAAATAAAGCAAATCCAGAGGAGATATGAACAACCATGTGAATTTTCTGAATTTCCATGGTACATACTAAGGCATATTTTCCTACCATGAGAACATAAAACAATAAAGAAGACAGCAAAATCAACCTTTCTCTTCGCTGACAGCAGATAATTCACGAAAACAACCACGCGAGGAATAAGCGCTTTCAACTTCCGGCGTTTCCGACAGCCAATCAGATCTTGTGGCATTGTTCTAACAGCCAATTAGCAATACGGCCAAAATCTCGCAGTAACGAGCACAAACGTGAGAGAGTTTGTATCGGGCCCAATTTTAGCGGTAGCTGTTAGAGAGAATGTATGAGAACCGCTAAAATTGGGCCTGATCTCAGGTTATATTATTTTATATTCAACGACTTTCTTTGCACACTGGTCCTCCCTTCGGAGCAATGTTTGGTGAGTTGATGTTCATTTTAATATAACAATTTGGGTTAATCTGAATGTCTGAAGGCTAAACAAAGAAAACTGAATCTAGAGCAATATAGGATACACTCATTGGTGCACAACTTTTGCATTTAGAGCCACTGTTATCCTGCTCTCAGCATCTTGATGTTCAGTAACACCCAATTTCAAACAATAAACCAGTCTAAATTTAGGGTGGAAAAGGCAGACTCTTAGTAAAGTCACCCATGAGCATTCAAAAAAGTTCAAGCACATTATATAGGTCTATGTTTACCTCATCACTAATGGCAACCCTTGAAACTGTATTGGCTCAAATGACTTTCTCTGAACGTATTGTTTGTTTTCTGTAATCTTATAAGACAGTGGTCAATTATGTCTGGGTTGACCTAGTTATAGTAGTTGCACTAAACAACAGAAAAATTCCAGGAATGTTGATTGTGTAGTGACCAATCACAATTAAAGTTTATGACATGCAAGAAAACCTCCAAACAACAAACCAATTAATTACCTTCGCTGTTAGCGGTTTAGTTTTCTCACGCCTTATTGGCTATTTCCTCTCTACACAGTAACATTCCATAAATATTTCTGATGTTCACAGTTTTGTGAGTTTCATGGTAAAAATCTTTCGTCAAGATAAAAAATATATTTTATCACTGCAACTACATACCACTTCAACCTCATCGTCATCAAAGTTTTCGAGGATCTTCTTTTCGATCGCCAGAAACTTCAAGTGATAAAATGATCAAGTTAGAGATAAACCTTCTAGCAGGATAGTAGACAACTATCCCCTGAAGGCAAGGTGAATAATGGTGGATATATACCGAGATGTGAAGCGTTGAGGTATGTATCCACATAGCATTATTCACCTCCCTATTGGGGGATAGCTGTTTTAGTGTTTATCAAATCAGTTAGATAAAATTAAAGTAAATTTTGTAAATAAAAGATGTCACTTAGTAAGAGCATTATTTACATTTTAATTGACAGCATTTTGGAGGAATTGTGGAGTTAATGTTCATGACTTTGTGGCAAATCTGGACAGAAAAGAATATTTTCTACCTGTCAGTAAAACCCTAATAGCTACATTTTACTGCTTTTGGGCCTATCCGCTCTAGCAGACAAAAATGGAATCGTCTTTGAAACATCTAAACCAAAAATTGTATGGTGACAGTTTTTGTTTTGAAAAAAATTATATGCACTGGAAACTATTTACTCTTAACAGGCCATCGCATCTGTTATCACTTATGTATCTGTCAAATCGAAGCTTCAACATGCCCCCCCCCGACCCCCCGGGCATTTGACACCTTTGCCGGCCGTCCTGGGGAGGAGGGAATTTGATTATCAGAGTCTTCCAGGGGCTGGGGAATTTGATCCCCATGCTTTAGGGGTGGGGAATTTGAACTGTACCTTCGATTTCATGTAAAATCTTTGGCGTGGCAAGCTATCATGGGGGATGCGGTGTTAGAGGATTTTCGTGGAAAAGATTGTGCCTTTGTGGCCAATTGGTTGCGAGGAAAGGGCTTAAACAAGCTTTGTGCCGTATTTGAAGTATTTAAATTTTAAAATTTTTAATTTTGGATTCAGGCTTTGAATGTATGAATGTATTTTATTGTTGTGTTTACAATGAAAGACAATACCTATATCGGCGATTCAATACAACAACATAGCATAAAATAAGATAAAAAACTCAGGTCAACTTCTTTGACCTACTGCAAGTATGTTAATAAGATGAACGATGGTGCATGTCAGTGAAATGGTCATGATGTAGTAATCTCAATAGGTGGGATCTTTTTTATAGAACGCTTTGTATGTTGAATGACGAAGAAAAGCTGAACATTCAGTGACCTTGTAGCAGCGATTTCCGCCGCTTTGCACGAGACTTTTGTTCGTAGTAAATACGCTAACAGTGTTTCTCAGTTTTTGTTATATTTATAAATATTTTGTTCGACAACTGCCGTCGTCCTTCTGTCATTTTTGTGCCTGTGAAATGTCCCCGGGGTGGGGGCATTAATGAATGGACCCTAGTGTGGGGCATTTGAACGGCATTTTGGCCCTGGTAGGGGGGAATTTGAACAATAATTTTCAAAAAAGTCAAATGCCCGGGGGGGCATGTTGAAGCTTCGATTTGACCGATACATTAATGGCAAGAATAATGGCTTTACAACAAATGATTGACAAGAAACACATGTTTTCATTTATTTTGTTGCTTTTGTCCAGTTTTTAACCAGGAAAATTTTTGTCTGTGGCACCTTTGAAGATTATCCCATTAAAAGGACAAAATTTGTAAAATTGTGACAAACCAACTGCATTTGTTAAGCACTGGTGATGACAGAAAATTTGTCTAAATAACCAGTTTTTTCGCTTGTGCAGGTAGGCCATTCTCTTTATTAACCCCTTTGCCTACCAAGGACGTGTATATACGTCCCGTGTGAGGTCACTCAGCGACTGAGGACGTCCTCAGACAAATGAAATTACCAACAGCCCGGACATTCGAGTTGTCTCGAATGAATAAATTCTGGTCATTGAGAAATGGCTGCCGTTTGCTGGGTGTATTTGGATCTGGCAGGTATTTGTTGATCAAATAAAGCTGCCAATAGTTAAAACTTCCTTGATAATGGCAGGGCCATCACTAAGAGGCAGAGGCCGGGGATTTACCCCGTCTACTACAAACGGGGACCCTGGCAACTTTCAAAGGAAAATAGAAGAAAATAGAAGCAAAATAAACCCCTAGCTGTTTCATTCCCCACCTACTTGTTGTTTGTACTTGGCAACTTGAAATCTTAGTGTGGTCAGTGTAAAACGTAGACTGCGGACTGCAGGCCAGGGGCAAAATGTACACTGAGAGTAAAACGCAGGTTGGGTGCAAAATGCAGAATGAGGACTGCTTCTTCTTCTCCAAATAGCTAGCTGGTACCAGTTACACACCTTGCTTCCTAGTTGAAGTACACTGCACATTTGCCCGAAGTTTCAATGAAAATCAAACAGCTAAAGGCCGCATACCTTGAAGTGCAATACTTTCATAGAAGGTCATCCAAATTTCCTGTAAAACATTTTTCGTTGTTGTTGGAATGATTTACTCCCTTTTTTAATCGCCATTATTCCTTCTATATATGGGACAGCAACTTTTATTTAAGCGTAAACATTGTAGTGTTGTACAAATTCATGGTCACGTGTATCCAAAACTTCACAACTTAAGTTAAGTGTGAGGTCTCCCTTGACGGAAAAAGGTTCAAGATTGCAATTATGTTTTCGGGTCATTGATGACGTTCCAGAGTAGAAAGGGATGGATTTGTGATAGTAGATTTCAAGGACGTGATTTGCGGGATTTTTTTGCCCTCAAACTCTTCAGTGACTACAGTTTATGCTCAGTCTGCATTTTACCCCCCGTCTGCAGTCCTCATTCTGCATTTTGCACCCAGCCTGCATTTTACCCTCAGTCTGCAGTCTGCATTTTACACCGACCAAATATTAGTGACAACCCTGTAATGGTGGCATCAAGTGTCACCCCTACAATATATGGCTTAACACAATATACTCGAATTTTTTATTACGTGCTTTTGCCTGGAATAAGAAAAACTGACTATTTAAGCTATTTTAAGAGCTGCTTTCACCAACTATGGTTGAGCAAGGCTGCGGCTCGGAGAAAAAACTGTAGAAATCCTAATGCTCTGAACCTGTGATCTGAAACAGCCGAAGCATAAACGAAACTTTCATGAAAACAAAGAGCCGTGCACAAAAATATTGCTGCATAATACTAAGCTCCAAAAGTAACTTGCATAAATTATGTAAAACCCACCATCCACACACCCTTTCCGCGTGGGTGAGCTGCACGAATCCTTCAGCAAGCGGTCGAAATAAAATTGTTTGTTTTAAGAGGCAGAGTTTAGTTTTTTAAAGTAGAAGCAGATCCAGGGCTACCTTATCTCTGCTTCGCTGGGGAGGCTAGCTCGGATTTAAAGCCACAGAATCGACATGTTAGAGCACATATCGCTCGCGCGCAAAAACATTTTAGTCTTACTTAACTAAATAAAAAAAATATATAAAGCTTACCTTGGGTTTGTACCCTCATCCACCACTATTAAAGAACAAAAAGTTGTTAGCATAGATCCTCATTGACGAATAGCCATGCGTTTAGGAAGAGAAAAGGTCAGATAAGTTTTCGCTTCTGTCATGATCAGACTGGTACAGTCAGCGAAAATTCAAATTCAGTGCAGTGTACCCGAATGCACGTTGGGGGCATTTCATTCGAAACAAGAATTACTACTTACCAATAAACCACCTTAATCTTCACTGGCATGATGTAACTAAAGGGTCGAAACGGTAATAAAAACCTCAAACTTTGCAGAAATCGCGCAATTATTGACCCTTAAAGCAGCCGTGTCAACGCCTCCTGTTTTCACTTAGGCTCTGTTTTATCCATTTATAAAATATCCCATAATACCTCACGATTAGAAATTTGGAACCCGTCTAGGGTGGTGAGAACATTTCTTTGGATGGGAGATTTTTCAACTTTCTGTTTGTTAAACTTATCCCATCTTGTTACTTTATAACTTTAAAGTGTAGATTACTCTAGAATAGATTTACCATTGAAAAAAAGGTTTTAAAAAAATCGAATACTATTTTTGATTCTGCAAAAGGCTTCAAATTATTACTCAGGGGAGGAGAGGGAGGTGTAAATCTGAACAACCCATCAGGCCTGATATCCCATGAAGCATTGGTGTTTTTCTTCCGCTTGAAAAAGAGCGCGCACTTGTGAATTTCATGAATTTGTTTTGTTGTTCTTTGTCATATATGATTTCATGATCTTTTGTCGGTTATTCGACATGAGTACTCCAAAAGCAAGGGATATTCCAGATGAGGACTCTCTTTCGTTGTATGCTGTCTTTAATGTCTGGGAAGCCCCGAGAAAATTGAGTCGTTCATCTAGGTAAGCTTTAATTTAGACTGGCCCGCTGCACCGGCGGGGCTTCGTTATTTTCGTCAGTTGCAGGGAAGCAAAACTGCTAACAAATGTACGCCTTTACCTTCATCAACTTTATCAGCTTCATAACTGCATAAGAAGCTGTTGCATCACTTTAATGAGTGGTCGGGGCAGACTCCAGGAAAATTCGGGTGGGGGTTTGCAGCGGTCCCGGTTTAGAAGCCGTATTTCACATAAGCCGAGTCGAGCTCACGTGAAGTACGGCGTGTGAATCAATTCGAAATGGATAATTGAATTTGGATCGGCTCAGTCTTTCTTTCCTCCTGGCTCAGCGGGGAATGACGGCTTACTTTGGACTGGCGTTGATTCAGACGCCGAACTTCAAAATGAACCAAACCTCATGCATGTTGATTTTTACCCAATTCCGGACCCTGCTTCTAGAAAGCACAAACCCTCACCCGATTTTAGGCCCAAATGGTTAAAATTTATACCTAATTTCAATCCAGTAAACACATGCCCTTGGGCATTCCTCATACTGTATTTTGGGGAGGGTGGAGGGGGGGACGGAAGGCTCTGCCCAAAGGGGGTACCTTTTTCAAGCATCAGGTATTTGAAAGGGTAGGGAAATCTGTTATATTGGTCATAAAAAAGGCCTCAAAGGTCTAACAGATGCATTTTATGGCTGTGAAAAAGTCGTGGTAAATGTTCCAGTTTTGTGATAGCCTGCGAGCAAGCTGTCCTATTTGGGCGAGTGAAATGAGTCTCGCAAAAACGCGTGAGTGAGCGGTGAAGACCCTCGCTCACGTGTTCCCACAAGGCTCGCAGGCTAGTTTTGTGATTTATTCATAATTTAATTTTACAGCAGTTAAAAGGGATGCAAAGGTCTGAACTAGTTATGTGAAAGGGGTACCATTTCTAGTTCCCAGTAGGAAGGTATACCTAAGGGGTTCCTTTTCCGTCTAAAATGGTATAGAAAAGGGTAAGGGGTTGGACCTAGGGGCAGAGGTTTGCAGTGTAAAACTTTATTGAGTACCCCTCCCCTGGGACCTGTAAAGCTTACAGAAGTAAGCTCCTCATGCAACTCACATGCAACACTTCTCTTGCACCATCAGCAAATTTCTTAATGAGCATAATGTTCCCATCTAGACTTACAACAGTATTTTTTTTGTACTTACACCTCCTTGTAGGCTTATTACATGATTTTAAGGTTTATTGTTTAGTTTGTCTATAAACCACCATTTCTACATTTAATTTCTGGTAGTTTGAAAATTGCAAAGGTCTAGCCATTTACAGAGCAGAAGCAGTACCTTGCTCCTCAATTATTTTAACCCATTTACCCCTAGAAATTTCTCTCTCGTTTGAAGCACAGAGGCCTTTCCTGTGAAACGCCTGTAGTGGTGTGAAGGGAAGAGAGAGGGCTGTATTCGCAGGCTGCACTTAAACATCATGTTTGTGGTTGCCATTGGCTCACATTCCATCACTAGTGATAGATAGTGAATAATAAATTGCACCCCACTTCCTAACAAACAAAGTGGATTATCTGATTATGTACTCTCATCCTTTTTCTATTTTTTTCCTTCATTTCAGTGATAAGGGAGATTTTAAGAAACACTTCCACTGTCATTTCCAGCTTCCAATGCCCAAACAAATTGTAATATTTAGTTATGGAAAATGGGAACCACGCTTCAAAGGACAAGAAATCATAGCTGAGGTGACTGTTGACCCAGAACTTCCACCTCAGAAAATAGGAACAATAACAAGTGAAAGCAAAGTTATCTGTTGGGATGGAGGTTGGAACACCAAGTTTTTGAAGAGGAGTGAAGAACTTTCTGAGCAGGTAATGCTGCAGCTGGTAAAATCTGTTCTCAGGTTAACCAGTATTCTACCTAGATTGATTCAGAATTTCCTTTGTTCCCTAGTCCTTATTATAATTCATTCTAGACAAGAAAATATTTGTTTTATTGTGAAAATGGAATTTAAGTGGTCAACACATTGGACTAGCAATCTGGCCATCCTGTGTACTAGCCCTGCTCTGGCCACTTGCTGGATTTGTTCTCGGATATTGTCCCGAGTTCAAATTCTTGGCCATGCTTGCAAATAGCTAACTGATTGCCTGCTGCTAGTTGTTTTTTTCCTGTTATGTTCTATTTGCATCTTTGTATCTAATTATTTAAGTGGAGTGCCTGTAATCTTGCTGGACAAGCTAGTGCACTTCCACTACAAGCAAACCTTTATCATTTTTTTAAAACGTTTTTTCAAGTTTTTTAAAAGAGGAGTTGCTGACCGTAGTTCTGTTTCATGTTGATACCTTAATTCTTTAGGGGCGAATGGCTAAACTCACTCTTAGAACAGTGAAAGAGAAAACCTGTGAAGACAAGGAAAATAAGTATAACAAGGAAGAGACTGTTCTGTCACCAACTCACAAAGTACAGACAGACAGTGTTAAGAGTCCTATTACACCATCGGGGAATTTTAAGAACCTCAAACAACAAAAGCTCAATTTTGTTGAATGTGGAATTAAGGCAGAGGCAAGTCCTCCAACAGTAACTGAAACAATGACACCTCCACCAACAAAGAGAAGAAGACGAAGTAATGTTGAAACGTAAGTTGCCAATAGATATTTTGGCCTTTCCTATGAGTGACGGGTATTTTTACTGATTGTGATTTCTGTATAATACAGATGTGTAACAATGTTATAATGATAGTGTTTTGATAATATGATATGATAATATTAGATAAAACAAGTTTTTGCTGTAGAAAGTTTTCATGTCAAAAGGCCACAAATCACGACTTTGACCAACATGAGCAAGTTTATTGGTGGAACTGCTTGCTCCCTCCCAATTTTACGACTGTCTGGGTTTAGTTCTCGGACTTAATAAAATAACATGGGTTGAGTTTTGTTTTTTTCATTTCTCTGCTCTCAGAATTTTTTCTGAACTAGATTTATTTTTCATGAATAATAATTGAGGCTGAAACCATTTTTAGCTGAATTTTATTTCAAACTTCCAAAATATTTCTTGGTACACTCCTTTTGGTAACAGCAAGTTAATGTTAGTCTCTGCAATGTGAGTGATATTGTCACACAAAATTATTTTCTTTAAGTCCAGCACAGGGTCAGAGGCAACGTACAGTTAGTAGTAGAGATCAAAGTCCCAGGAGCAATGCCGCAAAAAGCCCTGTTTTACCAACCCCGCCCACTACCCCATCGGCTGTGAACTCAAGTGAAGGTAAGTAACCACTAAGCTAGTACAGATTCTTCTACAATACTATTCTCTCTTTTATCTTTCAAATGTTTCATTTGTTGTTTCTTCTCCTTGGAAAATCACTTCAATTGAATTGTTAAGAGTGAAGGAATGATCAACAGAGCTGGATTGATAAAGATTAATAAATAACTTTAAATTGATAATTGACCCCATTCAGGATTTTGTTGATGCCAATCAAAAAGCATTTTGTCAGGATTTTTGAACAGTCATGTACTTAGAAGTGGGTTTAATCCTTGGAAAAAGCCCCCAAGTGACTTCTATTCAACTTTTGAGTTGTGGAGTATAATTTGCTAGCTTGTGAAAGAGAAGGAGAATTTGATTAAGGAGATCATAAGTCACTTGTAAGACTAGCATTTTATATTACATTGGTCTGTAGGAAAGTAGTTGTCATGAATGTTGAAATCATCATTTTGTTTGTTTGTAGTGCCATCTGGTCGGTGGGGTCACGACATGTGTTTAACTGACAAGAGCAAAGCAGTTTTGATTGGTGGGCAGGGAAGAAAGCTTCAAATGGCTAAAGACTCTGTGTGGACATTGGATTTTGCAAATGGTGAGTTAATGATGTTAACTTCACTGGGCAACAACTCTAGTTGGTACACTAGTGTGCAGATAAAAGACACAGTACAGCGGTATTTCATCCTGAGCTTGCAACTACCAGGATTACACTTCTGTCTGGACCAGATCTTGGCAAGTGCCTCTACAACATCATTGCCTTGGCTCCCCAGAAAATCTGAAAAAATAGATGATGAATCAGTGTATCATGTTGAGTAGATTTGAATATTACCTAGTAGTGTATGAATTTGTTCAAAAGTACTCATTAAAAATCTTGAGCTGCATTTTAAGTAACAATGTGCCGTTATGTGTACATATTTCTATAAATAATCAGTGGATTGTATGGTATGTGCAATTAAACCCCTTAATTCAGGTCAGTAATTTATACTGGCTAAGGAAACTGAAGATTAAAAGTAAGCTTTATCATCAGGTTCAAGTACTAGTCTCAATAATTTTTGCTTTCTTCTTGAATCAGTAACAATTTTTTTTAAACAAATGTTTAATACAGGTTATGGGATGTGGCATCAAGAGAATTGTGAGGGAGGTGGAGCAGACAGACGAATTGGACACACTATGACTTTTGATCCTGAAAAGAAGGTTATTTATGTGTATGGTGGATCAAAAAACAAGAGATGGTTCAGTGACATAAATATTCTGGATCTTCAAACAAATACCTGGTCTGCTGTCAAGGTTTGTGCTAATTATACAAAAGACAAATCTGGATTGGACTGGATTGGATCATACCCTGTAACCCCATCTTAACTGTTTGTCAGCTAGGCTGGGTTGATCCAATCTGGTCCAATCCAGGTTTTGTTGATGTTTTATGATGTCTGTTTTCTTTCTGGTATATATGTGCCCAGGTTCTAGGACTAGCCCTCATTACCCACAGGTTATTCCCCAGCCCCTAAGTGTGATGTTATGTAGGACGACTCACAACAATGATTTTTAGCACCACAGCTCTGCAATGTTGGAACAATGTTGTACCCATTCGAAACAATGTTGCCATGCTAGCTATGTTGCACTAAAAATTGTCCTTGTGAAAGCGTCTTGTGTAACATTACTTTAATGCTGATCTAGCTGTTGTTTGATTATCAGAAGTATGCATTGTTTAACAAACAGGTTGTACATATTGTAATTTACAGTCTATTTTTAGGGTTTTTTTTGGAGTGGACAAAATTCCATGGTATGATCACCATTTTAACCTCCTCAGCAGTCCTTTTATGTTGAATTATTTTTCCCCCATGTTTATCAAAAGCAACTTGTTATAGCCTTTGTAGCTGACGTTTGTTTTGTTAGTGTTCTTGTTTTTCCCTCCACTGTCCCCACAGTTTTGCCACTCATTTTTGCTCCATCATTGCACCTTCTGAACAAAACTGCCTGCTATGCAGGAGCTAGGAATTTGCTGTTGCCTTAATTTTTTAATTTGGACACTGATTCTATTTTCATTGATAGAAAAAAGGCCTTAGGTTTAGCTCAGTCCCTGAATTATCCATCATTTTACCCATGATTTACTCTTTTGCCACAGAGCTGGCATTTTTGAAGCCATCACAGGTTGTTAAACATTATGAATGTTGGGAGAGGGCCACAGCAAGGGGGAAGGAACCATGGAGGGGGAAGGAGCTGGCCAGCAGAGATGAAGCCGTGCCTCATGTTAGATTTTCTTTTCCAGGCTATAGGTAATGCACCAACCAGAGCATATCACAGTTGTAATCTCTTTCATGGAGAGCTTCTTGTATTTGGTGGTGTGTATCCTAACCCAGACCCACAGCCAGACAGCTGTAGTAATGAGCTCTATATCTTTGACACTAATGCAAACAATTGGTACAAGCCACTTACCACACGTGACCCACCCAGCCCAAAATCAGGGTGAGTTTACAGCATACCCAGATTGTCTCAAACCTTAGTTTACAACTGATGCAGGTGATGCCATGTGCCATAGGATATCCATTCAGTCGGGAGTCGACAAATTTAATTATTTTAGACTTGAAGTTGTGTTATTTTTTAAATTTTTCTTAATTCATAATTTTTGTTGAATCTTTAATACCAAGGTGTGTCAGTAGAAATCTGGCATGTTCCAGGCTCTCTGTTGACATTTCAATCCACTAATTTCCCCACCATCTTGGAGTCTTGGACCTGACTATCAGAAAGCAAGCTAAATCTTGTCACTCAAAAGGATTTTAAAAGCTCTATAAATAGCCCTGTCAAGTCCTACAAATAAAGCAGTCAGCTGCTTTCAGCAACAAATTTGGTGTGCAATAAATTTTTTTTATTGATTTAATTTGGTAAGATTTGTACCTTCACTGATCTCAAGAATGGTCTGGAATCGATTATCAGGTTTTTTTTGCATTAAAAAATTCAGCTGTTGGTAATCTTCTTCTTTGTCCAGACATTCAGCATCCCTGCTGGGAAACAGATTAGTTTTATTTGGAGGCTGGGATTTTCCACAGTGTTTCAATGACGTGTCTATCATAGACTTGGGTAAGTTGATTTCATCACTTCTAAGTTCTTGCTGAAATGTGAAATTTATTTCTTCTGATGGTCATTAAAAAATTTTTAAGGTGACTTGATTCAATGTCTTGATGTTTCCTTTTGGTTTAGATTCTTAAATAATAATGATGTTATAAACTTTGAATCATGTTACTTTTATTTTTTCTCGTATATTTTTTTCTGGTTGCAAATTGTCTGAGTTGTATAATTATCATTACTCTCACAAACACCAGCAAAGTCATCATCATTATCATCATCCATATCTGTGTCATCATCAGTTGTGATTATTATAATATCAGTGTTGTTATGATCATTATCATCCAATCAGTAGTTTCAAGAAGCAACTTATTGTATTTTGTTGCTGGAGAATTTATCATAATTTTTAATAAAACCAATGAGCAGACACACAAGAGATGTGTTATATTTTTGAAATCTGGCTGTCTGTAACATAGCTATTCCAGTTTATTCTGTGGATGCAAACATGAGAAAAAGAGCCAATGCATCAAAGATGTATGAAATTGAATGCAGTAATTAACTAGCTAGGAAAGTGCTCGGCATTGATTCAGACTATTATAATTTTACATCTGTGTCTTTTACAGCTATTATGGAATTTTCAAGCCCCACCATGACTGGTTCATTACCATCTCCCCGTAGCTGGCATGCATCTGCTGTTCTTCCAAGGCAAAGGATATTTATTCATGGGGGATATGATGGAAATCAGACTTTATCAGACTCTTTTGTGTTTGATCTTGGTGAGTTCACCTGCTGAAACAAAGATGTGGTACAGTGAATAAATTATTGTTTATTGTTTTGAAATTTTTTGCTCTCACAGGAACCTTTACCTGGATTACAGTTCAAACAAGTGTCTCCCTAACGGCCAGAGCAGGACATGTGGCTCTTTGTTTGGCAGAACAGAGTGAACATGAAGGAAAAGAAGAGATTGCTGTGTTTGGTGGTGGGGATAATAACGGGGGCTATTTCAATGATCTGGTTGTTTTTTCCCCTTCACATCATTAATATTAAAGAATATTTTGTAAAATAATGTTCTTAGCAATATTTTTAACAATTTTTTTTGTCCAGCGGATTATCCGGCGATATGAATTGACCACTCCAGAAAATACCATAACATACCATAATGTTCTTTGTTTGTCACCACAAAATTTTGCATAGGCATTGTCTTCAGTTTCTCTTGGGAGTTAAAATGGCCCCAAGAGAAACTGAAAACAATGCTTATGCAAAATTTTGGGGTGACAAACAAAGAACATTATGGTATGTTATGGTATTTTCTGGAGTGGTCAATTAGGGAAACCCATTGTGTTATCCACTAGATAGAGATTTATCCACTGAATAGAATTATCCATCTTTTGACAACTGGGCCCAGGAGCCAATCGAGGTGGGTGTTATCCATCAAAGCTGAAGGTAAAGGGCGGATTACACCCTCCTCAATCTGCATAATAGGTCATATTCCTTGTCACCTGTTTGCAAACTGAAGTTTTCATTCGTGATAACTTTGGATACATTGACATGCTGAATAGTGTTACTCATTAATATTTTTCCCGTTAAATGTTGTAACATCCTATAAAGTAATACGTTTCAAATTTTAGACATATCGTCACATTTTGCTGAAAGAAATAATAAATATTATCATAAATGTTACCAGGGTCGTGAGCTGGAGTTATTTTTTTACATTTTGATGAGTTACTATAAAATACAGTTAACTCTTACTGTCAGTGGTCAGTTTGAATCTCAGTGTCAGTGAGAGACTGGAACCAGGCGGTAGGTGATGGTAAGCAACATTCCAATGAAGGAGTGTATACTTAATAAAGTATCTCTATGTACTCTTTGCCCTTCTACCCAGAATTTCTTGGTTTACCCATTTGTGACATTTATCCTTTTATACCCATGGGAAATCAGTCAGAACTTGTAAAATACATGAAACCAAAAACATCAATGTAACAATGTTCAAACATTATTTAATATTAATTTTTGCCTTCATTGGATGACAATATCAAAAACCTAACTATACATAACAGATTTAATGGTACATGTCAAACTTCACAAAAATATGGCTATTATTTTCCTGTTATTTATGACAAAGCTACATGGCAATGAAAGTTTTAAATAAGAGTTGTTGGATTAGAATTGCAATGGAAGCAATGCACAATATTTAAGGTTCCTATCATAATAAGAAATTCAGCTGTTTCAAAAATAATTCTTTGCATTTTCTGGCCATGCAGAAGGAATAAAATGTTGTTAACCCGAGTGCTGGTGAAGGTGAAAGGTATAACTATACTTCCACTTGAAATGATATTAAGGTGTGAAAAAATCTGATGGTGGTGGTAAAATAACTTTTGAATGCATTTGGCAGACAAAACATGCTGAGTATTGTGGAATTTTTTAACCATACATCACTATTTAGCAAAACTGTATTCTTTTCCTGTAGTATAGCCCCACCCTCTTTGAAATAATAAAAACCCCTGATTTGCCAAGCACCAAGTACACATAGGTCGGGGTGTTTCAAAAAGGCTATATTAAAAGTGGCAAAGGATACTTGGTATGAAATCTACTTCAATTTATTTAATGTTATAAGGATGAAAAATTTGCTGAAGCCATGAAGCTCTCAAATTTGTTTTCTCATTGACCTTTGAAATCACTCCTGCTGACATTGGGTCACATTCGTCAATTGTTTTGTTAACTTATTAAACAAGCCGTTCTGAAAGCCTTGAGCAACCCAAAAACTGCTGTGTCTTGCCTGTAATTAACAATCAGATCCTTTCTTCAATTCACTGATGATACACTAGCCTGAGTAAACAGCTGACATTCCACAATGCCACCACTGGTTTCCCTGCAAAATGACGTCTGAGAAACGAGGGCAGCAAGTACACTACCCAGGTCTGGGTAGTGCTTCTGATTGGTTGAAGCATATCTCTCACACGACATGACCAATCAGAAGCAATACCAAGGATCTAATGGAGCCAAAACCAATTATTGTGGAATTGCACACATTTTAGGCATCCTACTGATGAACAGTTGCCACACATATATTTTTTAGCAACTACAATAATTTGCAGTCTGTTCACTTTGAAGATCTGGGTGGTGATGCATCATCAGTATGGAATTTCTGCGCTTGTTTCTAAGACGTTATTTTGTGGAAACAAGTGGTGGTGTCGGGAAATCTTTGTTGTTTTCTCATGTCAATGATACTCTGACTGACTGCCAGACTACAATGCTCTTCAATAAATCAAACTGTTATTATTTTCTGTTTTTTCAAACACAGGCAGGGCTGTGCTCTGGCAGAACCCAGTGGCCCCTGGTGCCCATTTTTTGCTCTTGGGTGACTAGTTTTTCATACAAATCATATGCTGGGCACCGTAGATTTAACAGTTTCAGAACATTGGGCTCCCTTCAATTTTCCTTCGAGCACAGCCTTGACTACTGGTTGCATGGTCTGTTTTGGAAAAATATTTATCGTGATAACTAGATAATGCTAATGTATGGCCACTTCCACATGAGTCCGTGTAAGTTTAAAAAATAATGTACCCAAACTTACACCGTATGCATTCACAGCTTTTATTACATTGTAGAGGTTGAAGAAGCTCTGCTTATTATTTGACACAAAAACATACTTGGACCTTGGACTGTCTAAGAATTAAGCTAATGAAAGAGTCATGTTTTCGCCTACAATTAGGGTTATGGTGGACCGTAGAAATGGGCAGCTGCTGGTACAATAAGACAAGGTTACATGTATGATGAAACTAAAAGGGTGTCAGATTTTAGTGATTATGATACAATAGCTATAATACAATGTTTCAAGTTAATAGCATGCAGGTCTTCAACAATTTCTCTCTAACACTAAGTGTTAGAAGTCTTAAAAGTGTAACCAAACAGCCTGCAAAAACAGTCTTCTCTCTTCACTCCTCACTGCTAGGAACATTTTGCAGAAGAGACCTCTCTGCCTCAACAACAGAGATTTCATAGTGAAGACAAAAAATCGGTCTGGAATCTGGTGGGGAGTTCAGATTGGTTAACGCATCAATTATACAAAACAGTCATTATTCGTTTTGCTGTAGCTCATTTGCAGAAGAACTCAAAATTTTTCCACAGTAGGCTAGGAGGAACATTAACTCAAACAAATTTACATTATTTACCCTATAACTACCAGATTAATAATGTAAACTTTGATTTATGTCATCAGTATTGAATTTCTGTCATTTAGGCGCACACATCCCTCCTGCAAAATGTTCCTTGTGGGGAGGATTGAGGTGAAACAGCTGTATTTGTTGGCTATTAACCAAACTGAACAACTGAATAGAGATTTGCACCACAGGAGAACAGCAGCAAACAGTTTTATGAAGTTTACAATGAATTTCAGATAAGTTGAAAAATCACCAACATCACTTTTAAATATTATTATACCAGACATGACATGCTGTCTGAATTGGACTGATATGCACATAGCATCCTACAGAAGTGGCTTTTGTGTCTAATATTAATTCTGTACACACGTATGATGAATATACTATAATTGCCTAAATATTAACTCAACACTGACAGAAAATGTTTTGTTAATATTTTTATAATCTCTCTCTCCCTCTCTCTCTCTCTCTCTCTATATATATATATATAGAAAGGGGAACTCAGTTTTATCCCAAGACAAGCTATTTTACAACTTTTAATTTACTGAGTATTAACATGCATGAAAAAGAGCCATAAAATACAAATAGCCAGCATATAGCTAGATACAGCAGCAATGCTACAACAACATGTAACTAAGCTAACAAGACATGAACTAACATTTCTGCCAGGCTCTACACAGCATGCAATAAAGGGCAAAGTTACTATAATACCGTTTGCTAAATTTCACGCCTGTGAGTAAATTTTTTGAGAAACTACATCTTTCCAAAGGCCTTGAATCTCTTCAACATATTCTCTGGCATTTCTCTCTTCTTGAAGAAGCTGCTGTTCCAGTTCTAACAGCTCGTCAGTGCTCTGCGCTACCTGACAACTGTCATCATATACCATGCTTCCTGGCACAGCCATGGCCTTTAGTGACGCTGACATGTTAGCAGTGTACCTTGTGTGATTGAAGACTTCAGACAATGAATTCACACAGTTCAACGTGGAACTTGACACCTTGTGCCCCACAAGAATTTGCTCATTAACCGATGTGCTTCCCATCAATCTTGTAAAACAGTAAGGCACCCGACCCTTGGAAACATTTTGAAGACTGACTGGTTCACCAGTAGATGCCTGCAACAAACAACACATGAATTAACATTAAAAATATAAATGTGCATGTCCATAAAATTTGCTTAGGTTTAAAAAGGAAACTACCTACAAGCCTAAAAATATATATATTTCTATCAGTTGGTGCATACTCTGCATGGCCAAGCTTCAGCATACTTTTTTTCACCAGAAAAGTTAGCAGTGCTATCTTTATTTATTACGGATCACAAAATGATAAAACTTCTAACACTTGATAACCTGTTTCCACCAATACCACATTCTTGCTAAGACTCATGGTAGAAGGACTACGACTATCACGTTTTCCAGCCAAAATGGCCCTAGTTCATGCATGAGCACTTCTAAGTAATGAGAAAATCTCATAATCATAGTCGTCCTTGTCTAAGAATCTTAAGGTGTCTATTGGTTCTCAAACAGCGGGCCAGCACAATGACAATGCCACAACATAGTCAGTCATTGGCCTTTAAATGCAGTATTTTAATGTGGCTAAATGCAATTTAGGCAAGGTTAATCTCGAGCTAATGCTGCCAGCGGTCTTGCCCAGTTTGCACATGATCTGTGGGGGTACCCCTTTGGAGCTCGCAGGGGCAAACCACATACAGACTTTCTCTCTAGCGATCGTTGCGATCAGTGATTTTGAGAGAGAATCTTTGCAGATTCATTAGCTGGTACATAAAAGACTACTCACCTCATCACAAACAAGATCACAGAGAGATGCAAGCTTAGCACCCAAACCCTGGGCTGGTTGCCTCAATGCTGCCACAATTGGCTTTGGAAAGTCTATCATAACCTGAGCCAAATATCTAGAAAGAAAACACAAAACAAAAATTTACAAAATTATTAACCTTGTCACCTTGTGCCAAAACATAAGCAATCAACATTTACATAATCCCCCCCTCCACACATACACACAATGTTAGTATGGTGAGACTGACAGAGGTAATGAATTCTACGGACCTTAAGATGAGAGGATGGCGACAGCAGCGAAAATGTCATGCAAAAACTGAATTGGTGTTTTTTCAATCTTCATAGCGATTATTCCACTGAGGTCATTTACTTTGTCAAATGTAGGCAAACTCTTCTTGAGTTGAATTCCTAAGAACCATATACAAGTCCGGAAAGAGAAAGAAAATTCTGTGGTGGCTTGTTTATGCCCTCCTTAAAATGTGAATTTAGGCATTTTCACACTGTAGTTGTACAGTAATGGCAAAGAAATGTGCAAAAAGGGTGTGCTGAATGTTGTTGTTTTGCTGATAAAACCTATTGCTTTTTTGATGTTCTTGTTGCTGTTGCTGTCATCAGACAATATTACAGTAACAAAGCCCCATGGTTATTCCTTCATGTCCTAATGTCAACCTGTATTCTCCAAAAACATTCATAGAAAACGATCTGAAAGGAAATGAAAATTACTTCAAGTATTAAATACATCAAGCATGAGACACAGTGTTTTACCACTGGATGAAAAACTGAGAAGAGAGTTGAAAATATGTTGCACAGCTGAGTATTTTTTAGTGTGGCTAAATGTAATTTAGGCGAGGTTAAACATGAGACAATGCTGGCCAGCGGTCTCCACCACTAATCGTATGTGGAGCGGTCTTAGGGTTTAGCAGGACTTTAGTGCTTTTACATCACTTTTGTAGGAGTCAATCATTTTGCTCACGTTGCTTTTGTGTACAGTAGTTATAGTTGTTTTTTGATGAACTCTGAGGTGTTTCATCTAGTGATGAAGGTAATGAAACACTATGTCGAATGCTTGATATTACTTCTCAAACAAAATGATTTTAGAAGAGAGATTAAGGATGCAAAATGAGCAATTTTTCATCTGATTTCCAAACAGTCATGAAACATTAATTTCCTTTGTACTTTCTCTATGAATAATCAATAAGTTTGAGAAGTAAGCGGGAAGTTTGAGTCACTGACGCTAAAACTGCAGTAAATGTATGAAGGAATACAGAGAAATCAATTTTTGCGATGTTCGGGTTAGCAAGGGTTCGAGTTATTGGAAGTTGATTGACATTACAACTTGAAAAGTTACAACATTACAAATTTGTTTAGATGTAATGTACATACTGGTACTTTTTATATTCTGTTGAGTTATCCTTATCACACCAATCTATAGAGTGAGGGCTACAAGTTTACGAGTGCAAAGCATTACCGGTATTATGGGAAGTTTTTCGGTGTTGCAGATGGGTGCAATCAACAAATGACTTAAAACAAAACATTGAAGACACTGAACTATACCCACAACATAAAAATGAACCACCAATGGTTTCCCCAACACCAAGGAAATATCCTATTATGTAATCCACTCATGACACAAAGTTTTTGTCCATCTACAGAATATGTTCTTGTGATTAACAACATAAACAAGAGTTTTGTGGACAAAAATTGACATTGGAAAGTCACCCAAACTCAGTCCTGCACCCACACTAATACCTTAACATCTCTAATAAGTTGAAGAAATGTGTTGTGATAATAAAAAATTATGCTTTCATCCTGATTCAGAAAAATACATCCAGTCATTATGTTATTTGAATTTATCACTGGCATTTTGTCATCTCCACTTAAGTGCACTGGAAAATTTTAACATATCTGTGCATGTTACATTCCTAAAATGCAAAATAAAGAGTATCCTATATCTCTTTCCTTTTGTATCTATATTTGCCTCGAATAATAAAAAAAGATTTCTATACAATGTTCCAGAGAACTTAAAGAACTAATAATATTCAACAGATGCTATAAGGGATTTTTTACTATATCAGAAACAGATGCCTTGGAAATATTGAAAAAGGCCTAAATATTGTGGAAGATGTGGAATAGGAGAAAAAAAATGACTTGGTTCTATAATCTTCTCAGTGCTCTTCTTCAAGTTTATGAACATAAGTTATTTCAGAATCCCTCCAAGAATAAAAGAAATTCAAAATCTTTCTTGTTTTCCTCAAAGGAAAAACCACCTGTTGTTTAGTTGCCAAGGTAACATAACTTAAACAAGTACTGTACTTATTCAAATCTGAAGGTCTTAGGTGTTAAACTCCTGTTTAAAGTAGTTTTAGCAAGGGTTTCATTGGAAGACAAGTACCAGAAAAACTGACTTATCTCCACTGCTCTTGGAGTATTGCCAATTATTTTTCGGAAAAGAAAAGAGCCACTTTCTTATTAATTTCAGAAAACCTCTTGAAAAAACATCCCCAGTTTTGCAATATCTTTCTCATGAAATCTCAATTCTATCAGCATAGAATACAGCCCTGGTGCTAGTTGTTCAAAAGTTGGATAGTGCTATCTGTCGGATAACTCGCTATCCACTGGATTTGATTGGTTTCTGGTGGATAGCGCTATCCATTTTTTGAACAACTGGGGCCAGATGGTGTGAACAGAGTGCGTCTTACAACATTCTGAAGAGGTGTGAGTGTTAAGCTGGTTTGATGCAATTGCATTGTACATCCGCGTATTTTTAGGTTAAATGCGTTAAGTAAGTGCATTGTGCATCACCTAAAATTTATGGACAAGACTGTTGTGGGAAATGCCTGAGCTATTTAAACACAAGTTAAGAGTAGCCTTAGTACAGTTGTGTCAATATTTTTCCCCTTTGTAGGCAATGTAATATTCTGTACTGTTGCATCTTGTTGTTGTTACAGTACAGGCCAGGAAAACTGCTGCATTACACATTTTTTTTTGCATTTAAATCTGCCATATTGCACACAATTTACACAAGAGAAACCTGAGAAATATCCGTGTAAAAAAGTCCATGCAAAAATACTTGGGAAAATACACACAAAGTTTCGGAAGCGGTTAATTGTAACACATAGACTGCAAGTATTAATATGAAAATTTTCATCTTTGGCTAGATTTGCCACATGTACACTGCACGAAAGCGCCAAGGGCACAAGGGATACTGAAATCTGTAAAGCAATTCAATGAAGGACGATCTCTAAATAATTGTTCAAACATAAGCACCAGTAAATAAAACAGAAAGCGGATTCTGACATTTTATGGGTTGAGCCCTTCACTTTACCTTGATGAGGCTAACAAAGAAAACCATGTGATACATCTTACTCTCTTTGTTTTTGAAGCAGCTATACACCAAGAAACACTCAAAACCCTTGAGTGAACTTCAAACATTGCAGCACATGGAAAACATATCCAAACTTCTCTCAAATTACATGAATCACTTGAAATTTACCAAAACAATTTGTCCGTACAAAACAGTCCTGAAAAAAGGTTCCACTTTTACCAATAGAAAATATTAAACGAGGTAAGTGAACTAAGCGAAATCCAAAACCTTAACTTCTTTCACAGCTTGCATTAAACAGATTTGTCTTTCTTGCTTTTGACTTTGTTACACATATTCTTCTTTTCTTTTTCTTTGCTTTTTACTTACTATCTGTAATATCTGATTTGTAATTATAGAATTAATTTGGCACGCCACGAGTGACGACTAGCGTTTTTGGCTAACTGCGAGTCAAGAAATTGTACAGGCAATATTATGATAATAAATGTCTCGTCTTGTCTTGCGTAATTTTAACTTTTATGGAAATGAGACACTACGAAAAACTGAGAAAATGCACTGTGAGGGAAGAACAGTGTTTTCAGAGTTCTTGTGAGCTATCTCAGAGATCATGAAAATATTACCAGAACTTGCCAATCAGATGGAAACTTCATAATTATATGGAAAACATTGTCTACTTCAGTTTTGAAATCAAAAAGTCAAAATGACTGTACTATAACTCCATAGTAAATGGCTTTTGGCCAACCAGACCTGGAACACCTTGTTTGTTTACACGTACTTTAAAAAATGGCTTTTAAATAGGCTGCAAGTGGACTACTGTTTGTAGAGAGACCACTACATTATTGAAACCAGGAATGTGCACCTACTATTAACACTTAAATTTGTACCCCGATTGCTTACTTGAGAGCATATTTCAAGCTTAAACTCAAATCTTGAAAGTTGTGGTCACTGGGCCCAGAAAGCTGCTGTGTTTACAGTCATGTTTAAATTCAAGGTTGAGGTTTCAGTTGTATTATAGAAAATATGATATCAAATCAAAATGGATGTTTCCTAGGTATTAACTTCGCTTTCATTAGATGTTGATTTTATACTTGGCTGTGGGTCCCAAAAAAATTATTGGGATGTTCAAGCAACAGGCCCCTGGGTACAAATGTGAGTATTTCCTTGAAATCTCAATGACAGCATACCTGATCTTATCCACATCTTTACGATAGTGTCGAGGTTCCTCCTCACAAGGTACGTCGATAAGATCATTTAACTCAATGCCACAGAAAGTGTCATCTCCAAGGCCACTTATAACAACAAATTCTGATTCATCGGTTGCCGCATCTTCCAGCACAAGAGTGAGAGAGTCTACAATTCTCTGGTTAATCTTTCTTCGCTTGCTTGATGATCGACTAATCGTTACATGTAGATAATCATCCAATCTCTGAACTGACACCTCTTTACAAATAGACTGTTTTTCACAAGATGGCAATTCCTCAATAGATGCACAAGTGTCTTCATTGCCAGCATCATCTCGCAATAATTGAAAATGCACATCCTCAGCGGATGCCAATCTGTCAATTTCAGACTGGTTCTGATGAAGCTGAATTAAATCATCCTTCCAATAAGCTTTGTATGCGAGCCTGCTTAAAACAGTCGCTTCCTGGCACTCATGGCCAAGGAAACACTTGAAGTCAAGCTCATAATCAACTAACTCATTTGAAGGTGCCCAAGAGCTTGTACCATCCTTCCATTGAACTAAATACTCATAAGTCCCTGATAAATTTCTCCTCATTCCAAGAATTCTATCAGCTTTGTTTCTCCTTCGACGTTTGAGAGGAACATCAGAGGTTTGCTCAGTTTCCTCCACCAGGTCAAATTCATTGTCAGTTGTATCACCTTGATTTCTTATCTGTAGAGTTTTCTTAACAATATTCACAGCTTTACGTTTCAGCTTGTGAGTCACAGCTTTCTTCTTCAATGCAGTAGCTGCAAGAGGATTCTTATCTCCCTTTCGTTGTAACTTTAATTTCTTTAACTTACGTTTCAACATAGGCCCTCTGGCCTTTTCCTCGTCCTCGTCCGTAAAGCGAAATGCGTCTCCTTCAATCCTGTGTTCGTCAATAAATTGTTCAGGTTTCGGCTTCGGTGGACGGCCACGTTTTCGCTTCACCTCCTTTCCGGAAGATAGAATGCCACAACCGTTCACCTTAACAAACTTTGACTTAACCTTCGTCATGTCTTTTTCCGGTGACGGTAATAAACACTCCAGTGAATTCTTAGAAGGCTTCAACAACGAGCGTTTACCGGTAGCTTTCAAAATAGGCCGCACCCAAGGTTTTTTAACGCCATTTTGTGTCCTGACTATCTCGTGTTTTGTTTCGCAACTTTCTAACAATTTCTTCGGTGGCCGACCTCTTCTCCTGGGAGTTGATGGCGCCAACTCACAATCATCGCTGCTCGACGAAAGGCAGTTATTTTGCAACTTGCGTATACCTTTCGACAGTTTTCTTTTCTTCCAAAATTTTGAAGTTGAAGGTGACGCGAGAGATGCTTTCGTGGCACTTGTAGCACAATTGCCATGTGGCGAAGGACTGTCAACTGAATGAAACTTCGTCAACAGTGCAAGATTTTTAGGAGGCCTTCCTCTCCGTGACTTTTTCGGAGGTATTTCGTCAGAGTTTGAAGTCTCCGAATCTAATTCAAGATCATTCAGCGTTCCATTCACGCAAACAGATTCACTTGGTTGACGGCGAGAGTTATTGGAATATGTTGACAAAGAAGTAGCCACGCCAGACGTCGAAGCAAGGTCAATTCCGATTTCACACTCGAAATCTGTCCTGTCTCCATTTTTCCTTTTTGGCGACATTACACTTCCTTTCGTTTTATGATTCTTTAAAAAATCACAAGAGTCTCTATCCAAAGATTTTGTTCTACCATTCTTACACAATGTCGTGCTCTTACGACGCGAAGAATCTGATAATAGACGCTTTCTTTTCTTCGACGAATGGAACTTCCTCTTCGTGCTCGCATCGTCCGAATCCGACTCTAAATAACGAGCGGGTGTTTTTAGAGTCCTTCCACCATGAGTAACCAAAGGAGGATTAAGCCCTAAACCTTTGAAAGTGAACTCTCTTCTACGGTCGCCCGTATTCTTTGTGTGATGGTCTGGCGGCCATTTAATGCCATTCAAACAATTGTCCTCACAGTCCAAACTTCTTACGCTTGATTTCTCTAAAGGTGGTTCGGAATTCGAAGTTAAAATCATGTCCATGTCTTCGTCCCGAGTTGGGCTAGCCGTTAAATCATCTATTCGCATAACTCACGTCCACCATAAGCGGAAATCTCGCTTCAAAATACAAGAAGCGGAGACAAATAAAACTTTTTTCTATTATTGAATGGTGCACGCTATCTGCGGCTACGAGCGCCTGCGCCATTATTTAAATTCCCCCGCATGAGTAAACAAAGCTTTCTGCTGACCATCACTTATTGCAGATGCGGCTAAGCCAAGACAACCACCCCTTGATCTAGCTTAATATCGTCATCCATATATTTCCCAAGCTTAACAAAACATTCAAGAGAAACAGTTGCCCAAGTACACAAAGACATTTTTCTCAGACTTTCGAATTACTTGACTCCTTGCCCTCCTTATACCTGAGCTGCACGAGCAACTCATAAGCAACTCACGAGTTTCTAAGTAGAAAAATTGTAAACTGATCCGCAGGGACCGATCATTACACACTATGGAGAGTGGGGAAGGGAAAAAACAAGGGGGTGGGGGCTCAGAATAATTAGAATGGGGGGTCATCTTGTTGATGTTTCCATAGAAGAGAAAACGTCTAAACAGAGTGGAATAATTTCAAAGATCCTTTAACGGGAATAAGGTTAAGAGGGATATTAACCCGGCAGAAAACAGAACGACAAAAACAACGCTTCCGGCTTATTGTCTTGTTAAAATCTATAGAATATTGACACTGATGAATACCAATACTCTGTTTGGATGGAATACATATCCACCTAACATGACGTAACAGAAGTTTGTCAAGTTTTTTAAAAAAGTCGAAAAACGTGTTTTGTTTAATCTTAAATTGAATCTCGAATTGAAGCTTTATAGTGTGTCACTACTGATCTCCTGAGATAACATAGGGCGCACACCTGGTGTTTGGGAGGTCAGGGTTCGAATCCTGTCGGGGACTCAGATTTTTTCTTTGTCTCACGCTCGTGACATGCTGATCATTTCATTTTCACAACAATCTTCCAGCCTCTAGCTGGCCTGTCATCGAATACAGTGGAGGACAGGATCTGACCTAAGAAAAACATCATGAAGATAATTTGTGTAGGTATAGGAAAAACTGGTACTACATCCATCTCCAAAGCTCTGCGTCATCTTGGATACACTGTTTTTGACTGGGAAGAACAAGTATTTGATGTCCAAGACCACTGGGTTGACTTTTCCAAAATGGCGCCCAGTTAAATGTGAAGAGAGTCTACCAACATGCTGACGCGGTCGTGGACGCTCCCGGAAATTTTTTCTGGGAGGAAATAGTGGAAGCTTATCCTGATAGTACAGTAATTTTGAGCGAAAGAGAAGAAGATTCTTGGCTGAAGAGTCTGGTCAATCAACTTCAAGTCTTCGAAGCAGTAATATCTCGCAGGTTTTTGGCTGTTCTTTCGCTAACTTCAAGAAAACAGATCTTTATTCTTTATTCTCATTTGACCGCTATTCTTGGCTCTGCAGACCCCAAGTCGGCTTGTGTCTTGCGTAAGCGATATCGCATGCACAATCATCGCTTTAAGTCACTTGTTCCACCAGAGAAGCTGTTGGTGTACAACGTGAAGCAAGGTTGGAAACCGCTGTGTGATTTCTTGGGCTGCGGGGTTCCAACTGTTGCCTTCCCACATGAAAATGTTAAGGGCGAAATTGCTGAAGTTCCTTTGTCTGAGACAAGGTCTGGTCGGCAGGTAATATTGGAGATACAGAGAGCTCTGATTGTAATCCTTTCCGTTATCGTAGTTATTGTAGGTTCATTTTTTGTCTTTTTCTATGATTAACTGTGACTATAATTGCAACCTTGCATTGGCCAAGATAACGTTTTAATAAAATGCATGCACTTCTGGCATCGTAAGATAAAGTATAAGTTGTATAATTGAATACATATATCCGTGCTGTACCGTGTTAATGAGTTGAAAATTGCTTGCGTATAGCTTACGGTGAGGTAAATGCAGATTTATATTAGAAACTTCACCATATATAATTAATATACAGGGGCGTAGCTAGGAAGGGTCCTGGGGTGCCCGTGACCCCCCCTTGGTAGGCCTTCTTTTCAGCAAACAACCTACAATATTCAGGTGGCGAAAACGCCATGACAATATCTTGGCCGTAAAAGCCATTGTTGAAAAGCCCACTTTTTATGTAAAGTATTTTCGTCAACGGCTCTTGTCTTTAGTTAATATGGGCCTTCATTCCGCGATACTACGACTGAGCCCGCTGATACACGAGGGAGAGCAGCGACGCACGGCGTGGAGGTCGACGTGACAATCTGGTGAGAAGCCTCTGTGACCCCCCCTTTGGAAAATCCTGGCTACGCCCCTGATATATTTTTCACTTGTATGTCATATATGTCATAGCCTGAAATATTCAGAACATAACTCTGTCGATTTGTTCGCTGTTCCCGAGAAAATTTTCGCGGGGTGCTAGTGCAGTGCAGCTTCAATATCATGTTGACGTCATTATTAGAGAGAATTAGAATCGCGTTCAAGGCAAACAGCAAACGTCAAATTGTACCACGTGACCAAGTTTTTTCTTTACTTGTCGTGTACTGTTAAACTACTATCACTCTACGCCTGAAGAACAACTGGGAAATGAGGGTCCTACTGACCTAATTTCTCCTAAATGCCATTCTGAATTCTGTGACTTTGCTATGGTTAGGCAAGACACTATTAAAGAATATACTGAAAAGTCAGCGCTCAAGCCGTGCAATCTTGATCCTTAATACCTGCCTCAGGGATGAAGAACTGTTTAGATATACTCATTGCCAGTAATAACGAAAATGTTTATTTTATCACTCTCTTCTGGAACCATGCCCGATGCACTCAAAATTGCTGAGCTCCTACCAGCCATTAAGAAACCTGATGCTGATTTTACGAACTTGTCTTTTTATAATTTTCGTCCGAACTCGAATTTGAAAATGGTGTCCAAAGTCATTGAAAAGGCGGTGGCAGTACAGTTAATAGCCCGTGTTTATACCCACCACCTAAATGAACGGTTCCAGTCAGGTTACAAACTCTGATCTATCACTCTGCTGAGACTGCTCTTGTAAGAGTGCAGAATGACATTCTTTGTGCCATTGACAGTAACCATACGTACATACATACATACATACATACACACTTACATTTTTTATTGTGTTTTCAGGTAAAAGTACAATTATAACATGTCCGCGGGTAGCTAAGCTAATCTAGGCGGGTCATGTTTACAGTGATTCTTTTATTATTAGATCTTTCTGCGGCTTTCGATACTGTAGACCATTCTGTTCTGTTATCTAGATTATCAGACCGATTTGGTGTCAATGGTACGGTTCTCAAGGGTGGGTCTTGGGCCCCCTTCTTTATGTATTATACACCGCACCTGTTGCTGACATCATTAAGTCTCATAATCTACAGTATCAGTTCTATGGTGACAACACACAATTTCACGACACCTTTAAGACTAACTGTGATGTTGATGCTGGCCTGTCCAGGTCAAGGGTTGAACACTGTGTTGCAGATATCAGGGGCACCCAACGACAATTTTCGGAAAAATATCTGTTCGGAAGACGATTTGAGATCTAGAATTTTCGGAACATTTGTTGTAAAATTTCTTGCTTGCCTGCTTCTCCTAGGATTTTCTAACATCTAAAAAATGGTATAATTGTCTATTTTTGACGGATTTTTACGCTAAAAAGATAACCTAGAATTTTCGGGAGCCTTTTTTCTGGCTGAAATTTTCGAAAAGGGAAGTTTTGATCCCTATAATTTTCTGATCACTAGACTTTCAGCTAGGAAATCCGAACAGATGAAAACTTTTTAGGGGATAAAAATATAAGTATATCTACCGTTTAAATACCAAAATACGTTTAACAATGCTATGTTTAAGTGGTTTTGAACTATATTCTCGTTGGGTGCCCCCGTTTAAGACCAACTGTGATGTTGATGCTGGCCTGTCCAGGTCAAGGGTTGAACACTGTGTTGCAGATATCCGTAGATGGATGACTAATAATAAGCTAAATATTAACGAGAATAACACGGAGTTATATACTCCATGCAAGTATCGATCACGGCCAATGGTCACTTCTATTCACGTGGGAGTTGAAAACATTAAACACCAGCCCTTTGTAAGAAATTCGGGAGTGATACTTGACCAGGATATATATCACCTAAATATCAGATCAATAGGCTGCAATTAGTATTGAACACTGCTGCGAGTGTGGTCACTCTTGCTTGCAAATATGACCATATAATGACTCCTTTAGTAAAGTCCGGCTGCACTGGTTACCTGTATCTCAACGATTTACTTTTAAGATTTTCTATTAATTTATAAAGCACTTTACGGCTTGGCGCCTATTTATCGATCCGACGTTTTGGCCCCGCGCGCTGGTCTAAACGTTCACTTAGATCTTGTTCTCAGGAGTTTTTAAGAGCTCACGACTGTAAATATCGAAAATCGCTGGCCAGGCTAAAAAAATAGAAAATTCTCATAATTTGTCATAATTTGTCCGGAATCTAAATCCGGATTCCCCAAACAAACGCGAAATCCGATAACGGATTTTACCTCCGAGAAATCCGTCCTCAGGGTGGATTTCAATTAAGAAATCCAAATCCGGAATTTTTGGATTACCCTGTTACCGTTCGATTGGGAAATCCGAAAAAAGATTTGCAAAACTATTCTCGTGAACAGCGGTCTTCTTTTTACTAATTATGCGTGCGCATGCAAGACCGCTGTTCCTAAGTACAGTTTTTCACATCCTTTTTAGGATTTCCCAATTGAACGGTAAAAAGGAAAATCCAAAAACAAATATTTCGGAGTTGAAATCCGTTTTTGGATTTCGCGTTCGATTGGAAATCCGAAATCCGGATTTTAAAATCTAAATCCAGATTTCCCAATCGAACGCACCCTGTATGTGCTTGTGTGGTCGATCTGTCATGCAAATATATTTAAAGTTCGTTGTTGTTGTTGTCAGAGATGCTGAAATCTGATTTTTTACTACGTATTCTCGACAACAAACCGTCCCTTGGTTTATTTCTTTACCTTTTCACAAATAGAGGCATAATTAGAGAAGAAGTTCATACGGTCCAGTGGTTTCTCCCCTACAAAGCATCTTTACCGCCCAAACCGTAGTGTGTGAATCTATACGCGGCCTGTACGCGCAACCCACGAACCAAAGCAAGTTCCAACCGACGCCGCGGAAGAACTGGAAAAGGAGACTACAGTCCAACCTCCCGTAAGCGACCACCCAAAATGCGAAGACATAGTGGTCGATTATGGTAGGTGGTCTCTTACGAGAATCGAACCACAGGTCGGAGGTTTCTTCTGAGAAGAAAACCCGACTAGGAGCCGAGTAATCGGCTCCTGGCCCGACACAATTTAAGGAAGAGAATTTATTGCATGCAATTTCCAAGTTACGATATGTGCAGTTCCATTTTGTTGTTGTTCCTACCATAAGAGATCAGCAAACTCGTCAAGGGGTCGCGTACAAGAGGTTAAAAACATTGCAAAATCATTAAACCGTCAGTTCCAATTAGTGGTTACAGTCGCTTACAGGAGAGATCCCAACTGTCTGAGACTTAAACCGAGTACGTTTTGGTGTTTTGGATAGGTGGTCGCTTAAGGGAGGTGATCACACATGGAGGCTCAACTTTACTCCAATTTTTCCGTCAGAGTAACTCCGTTTCACGTCGGTGCGACTAGGATTTCTCGATGGGAGATTAGACTCCTTCTTCACCACTTTTGAGCTACTCTAACCGACTCCCACCCATACCAAGTGCTTGCAAAACGTAACATCTTCTTGAAAAGAGAAGTATCAGAAAGGTCATCCTTCGCGCCCCTGACCTATCGCAGTAAGCGGCAACGAACTTCAGTATCGACGTAAGTACCATTTACTAACCGGGCAGTGGGGCGATGCAGAGCAGTTTACAACAGACCCGAGTTTTGTTTAAAGAAACACCTGCCTTTTCCTCAGAAGTATTTATGTCAGTACCCGCAATGTCCCAGCTTGCGCCTTCACACCAGAACGTCCGATCAAATCACTGTGTAGTTGATAGCGAGCAAGAGGCTAAATAACATAGCGAGAGGTACCAGTAATTTATAAGTAAGTAGCATCGGCGTTTTTATTTACGCCTAACCGTTTCCCAAAGTAAAGTAGGAAAGAACTTAAGAAAAAGGGAAAGAAGATTTATGCGATAAAACTGCTCTTCAATTGATGTTTAGCTATGGCCTATGGGATACCCTGGGTGCCAGAGGCTTTTCATGCGCGGTTTCAGGTTTCGGTCATGTCTTACAAAATGACCCGCGCGAAAAGCTTCGCCGCTCGTGTCTTCGGCCTTTGGCCGACGAAACGAAGCTCCTCGTCGCACGCGAGAAAAAACCTCTTGTACCCAGGGTACCTACGGGAGGGAGTGGGGGCTATTTAATCGCTGAATAACATGTGACGTTACCAAAAAATATGACGGAAAAAGCCATTTTTTTCCTTGGTTTGGAATTTTGACCATTAAAATTTTAGCTCTAGCCATTTCGTGATACCAGGGAAAAAAATCCAATATTTAGATATTTCCCTCTTAGCAGCGGGCCCTCTAATTAGTTACTCTGCCCTTAAAATTTAAACGGCATCTAATATTATTTCTCCGCTGGAACGAAACATGAAAAGAACGGCTGATTACAGATTGTCGATGTAGCTTGAGGCGGGGCTTCTGGTCTGCTTGTGACCCTTCTTATCAAGAAGACCCCAAATCAAGGTCCTATGTGGCGAGGATATTTGCTGTTTTAGGTTAATTCTGTGCTAAAGTCATTACTTATTGTCTGTACCCAGTAATAAATTGTTCCTGCAGAGTTACATGTGGGGCACGAAGAAGATATCAACAAACACATTTTATCAGGGAACGTCTCAGGGAGCACTAACCAAAAATATATGTTTTTGTGGGTGATGCATTTGAAAAAGATGGCCCAATTTTTTTAATTTTTAGTTCATACCCATCCTTTCCATCAGGAGCAACCACAGATAACCCAAGCTCGAAAAATGAGCATTTGCGAGCATCGGCATCAGGGACGTAGCCACGCCACAGCCAATAGACCTGTAGGCGCGGGCCTAAAAAAATTTTTGGTTTGACCACTCCCTACCGCTTTTAATGAATTATGCGTTATTGGGGTGAACTAGAAAGCTCAAGAGGTCAAAGTGTTTGGTCAGACTAGTCATGCGTGCAGTTTTCAGGATATGTGAAAATGAAAGTCAGCCAGGCCTACAAATAGTCGAAAAGCTGGCTACGCCCCTGGGCATTGTTGGGTAACATTAGGAATATAAGAATTTGTATGGGGAAAAAACCTATCTTTTCTGTAACCTACATAAAATGTGTTAATGATATATGAAATAAATCATGTATGAACTGCGGAAATGAAATGAAAATGAAGAAATGATAGTCGCAGTGAACGCAATTTATGCAATTGCGTAAAGAAGCCTGAAAAAAAAATTGAGGACTTGAACGGGGTTTGAACCCGTTACCTCGCGATTACTGGTGTGATGCTCTACCAACTGAGCTATGAAGCCAGGTCAATTGTGGGTTCATATGTTTCCGTGAAAGAAATGAGTGTTAATGATATACGAAATAATTGCATAAATTACGTTCACTGCGACGATCATTTCTTCATTTTCATTTCATTTCCGCAGTTCATATATGATTTATTTCATATATCATTAACACTCATTTCTTTCACGGGAACATATGAAACCACAATTGACCTGCTCCCAACGTCAGTGGCTTCATAGCTCAGTTGGTAGAGCATCGCACCGCTAATCGCGAGGTCACGGGTTCAAACCCCGTTGAAGTCCTGAATTTTTTTCAGGCTTCTTTACGTAATTGCATAAATTGCGTTCGCTGCGACGATCATTTCTTCATTTTCACTACATAAAATTTGTTACATATCTGTGACGTCACGATGGCCAAACACATTGGACAGCCGCGCTCACGAGTTTATGACTCCTTCCTGATCTCAACTTTGTTGTCCAACATGTGTGCATTATCAGCTGTGTTCCCAAACTAGCTAGGAAGTATGAGATTGAACATTGATCGCGATCTAGTAAAACAATTAACTGGTCAGCGGACACCTTCCATTTAAATCTCGTCACCTCTATGAGTTGACACATGAGTCCGCGATGTGGTCATGTGATACTGGTCAGTGGCTATCCTGTTTTGACAGCTGTCAATAGGCTATTTCCGAGTTCCAAAAAATCTCACTTTCAAAACGAGGCTAAGTGCGAAACCCTTTGTTGTGAAAATGAGTTGTATTTGCATCATAATTAAAACTCATTTTCATAACAATGGCTTCGCACTTAGCCTCACTTTGAAAGTGACATTTTTTGGAACTCGGAAATGGCCTATTGACATATTGTGAATGTCGAATATAAAAGATGTGGATTTGCCAAAACACGCCTGAGACACCCCTCCCTTCCTTTTTATAGTGTCTCCTACCCCACCCGTACCATTTGTAGACGCGTACATACGTACGTACGTACGCTCGGTCAATCACGTGACAACCAAACGAAAAGAGGTTGACCATATTCTGTGAGTATGGGGCTTGGATTTTCTTCTCCAGTCGATTAACGCAGTTTCTATAGCTTTAATAGAAGAATTAAAAGATACATTGAAAATAGGTACAATTTATGATCCAGAGCAATCAATGGAGGTAAAATCAGAAACTTTACGTGGGCTAACATCATCAACAAAGCCACACTCCGCCGAATGGACACTTTTATCCGCCATATTGATCCTCCAGCAAAGCATGATGGTCTACTCTGTCGGTTTTGGTTTTGGCGTTTGCTTTTTTGGTTTTCCTTTTTTTAAATGTTTATAACTAGGTTTTGGTTTTGGTTTTCATAATATGATTTAAAAGCAAAAACAAAAACTGAAAATAAGAATTTAAGGCATAGATGAAAAAAAAAAACGAAATTAGAGAAGTCAAAGCAAAACTGAAAAGTAAAACGAAATAGATCGGTAAAAATAAAAAAGTTAGAAATAAAAAGGGAAAAAGTAAAAAATAAAAACCGAAAGGCAAAACAGCGAAGTGAAAATCAAAACGTTAAAAACGAAAAAGGAAAAGTAAAAAATAAAATCGGAAATCTCAACCGAAAAGCAAAATGGCGAAGTGAAAATCAAAACGTTGAAAACGAAAACGGAAAAGTAAAAACTAAAAAAGGAAATCTCAGCCAAAAAGCAAAGTAAAAAGCAAAACGTTAAAAACAAAAATGGAAAAGTGAAAAAAAAAAAAGGAAATCACAAAGTGGCCCCCCTGGGCTTCCGTACCGTAAAGAGCTGAAGAGGGAAATTGATCGTTACCAGGAGCTACTTCAGTGGCGTCAGTTATCCTTCTGTTCGATTCGCTGGGTTTTGAATAAATATTGCATCCGGTAGATTCACCGAACAACCCAGAATAGAATAGAATAGAATAGAATTATTTATTTAGTGTCGAAGACGTGGGAAGTGTTTGCACAATCTTCCGAGCCAGAGGCTCATGTTAAAGACAAAATGTGAATTAAGCATGTTCAAATATAAAAAACCTATGTAACTATTAAGTACCTCGTAATTTTGGGAAATTTTTTTTAGAAACTATTTTTTTGAAAAAAAAAAAAACCCTAAAAAAAGGCTGCATTAAAGATAGTTTAAAATGGACTAATCCTAATTAGACACTGATAAAGCCCAAGAGTATGTAAAAATGTAAAATAGGTAAAATTATATACAGTTCATACACTGGCACCCTCTGAAATTAACATTATTCAGACGAGAACGAAATTGTGCTAAAGGTGACAGCTGGTAACTGATAGGTTTTGATTTATAGCGACGTTTCACTGAAGATTAAAAAAGTCTTCAAATCCAATGTTAGGGGTCAGAGAACAAGAGAGAATAGAGACGACGTGCGTGGGGTGACCCTATCTGGTGGAATGGCGGACTGACGGAATGATGGAACGGATTGTCGGAATAAACGGAATATACGGAATAATCTAAGACACGGAATTTTCAGAATATTTTGTATTTGATTTGAACTGGACTGACAAAAAAGCAGAGGCAAAAAATACACGGTTGTTTTGAACTTTTAAAAATTCAATTTTCCTCCTGCAGTACACTATAGACCTGATGACGGTTTTGAAAGCCATATTGACGGGTGAAGGATCTTGTATATATAGGAATCTACTTTCGGATGATTTTCATAAAACGGCTGTTCTGAAAAAAAAAAGAAAAGAATTGTAAACTTAACCTTCATAGCAAAGGATTGTACTAACAATTAATGGGGGCCGCACCTGTTCCTAAATTTGTCTGCTTGCTTTAGATTTTCCACACATTTGTCTTCGTTGTCTTCAATTTTTCGTGGAAATTTTAGTCGGCAAGAAGAAAATAATTTACACACAACCACTGTATATTTTCACGCGGCTACCTACCAGTCAAGATGGCCTCCAAAACCGTGATTACCGTAATGATTCGATTTAGTGCCCTCCTTCCAATAAGCGCCCCCTTTCGAATAAGCCCCCCTTTGACTGCGTTTTTGATGTGTTTTTGCTCATAAGCGCCCCTATTCTTATATTATATTAGAGTACGGCTACGTATCAACCGAGGTTCACCTTCCTTTAACTGCTCACAGACGAACGGTAATGCCACATTACAAAAACAGTGGTCTTATGTCCATGTGACGGTGCATAAACTCTTCAAACGAATGATCTCTTCTTCACCTTTTGTGGCGATTGCTCGGCTGGTTGTTCTGGCGAGGAAGGATCCACGGACAACGAGTCCGTTTTCCAGTCTCCTTGAGTTGCACTTTGTTCTCACTGCGAGCTTTTTTTTTGTGGGAAGGCAACGTCTACCATATATCGGCACGTGCCCAATAACTGTTTGTTATCAGCTTCAAGGTAAGTTCCTCACGTTAATTGAACATTCACCGTCAGTACAGTATTTGTTACTGTTACAGTTTCTGTCATTGTTCGTTTTAAATAAATATTAAAGTCTTTTTGAACATTTGGTTGTTTCTCAAAAAAAGAAATAAGCGCCCTGTCCCGAATAAGCGCCCTCCCTTGAGGCACCAAAAGTAAATAAATGCCCCGGGCGCTAAATCGAATCATTACGGTAAGTCTGTTTTTTTTACTTGTCATGCGCTTAAACATGTTTTGAGTTTTATTGAGGGTAAAATTATATAGAAATGATCCGAAGAGAAAAAACTTAGTATTACTTAGAGTTAGCGTGAGGTTCGAGTCAGTAGCGAGGGTTCGAGTTATGGTTGTCGACTGTATAAATGTATATCATTTAAAAAGATTTTTTCTCTTATTCTGCGTTTTAGAATATTCCATATATTTTTTAGAATATTCTGTAAATTCCGTATTTTAGAATATTCCATTTATTCCGCCATTCCGTCAGTCCGTCAGTCCACCATTCCTTCCCATATAGTCACCCACGTGTGGGTAAAAGAAGTACTTATTGTTTATAGACCAACTTCTTACTTCCTCGGCTTTCGTAGCCTCCCCGCAGACGTCCTTTGGGGTTCGTTTGTCACGCATTCATTTCTCTCCCGCTACGGCTTTCGTACATTAGACCCTTAGGGAGTATTCATAATTTACCTAGAGGGTGGGCTATGATGATTTTGAGGGGGGGTCACTCTTTTTCCCTACTTTGATTTAGGGGGGGCTGTGGAAAATTTCCAATGAAAGTTACATCGAGCATAGGGGGGGCCAACTATTTTTCTCCTGAAAGAGAAAAGGAAATGAAAATATGCTGTTGGACGCTCTTTTAATTCCTGTCTTTTATTTCATTTCGACAAAATGTTGATACAGAACTAGAGTATGAAACTTGATGCATGACGCCCACTTCTTGTGCTACAAGGTCTCTTTGCAAGTGGCTCCAAGAGTTGAAAGATGACTTGCTAGATGATACGGCATGGCCAGTTGTTATGCAGTGGTTTAATGAAGATCATTAGGGTCCTCTAAACAGATCTTCATTTAAAAACACTTCACTAACAACTGACCATGATCTATCAGATCATTAGCTTCTAAATCTGCTTGAATCAATTTATATGGAATGTATGTTCAGTGCAACTAAAAGACTACTTTCTCTCCAGTACCAATTCAGATAGTTAAATTTATTATTAGCCAATCATTCAATCAGTTTTTCTCAAGAATGTCCAAAATAGAACAATTTTGAATTAAAAATGTATAGAGATTTAATTGTACTAGCCTCCCCGCATACGTCCTTTGGGGTTCGTTTGTCATGAATGGGTGACAAACGAACCCCTAAGGACGTCTGCGGGGAGGCTATAATTGTGCTGGGGAGTTGGGGGGGCTACGATATTTTCCCTTGATAAATCAACATCTCTTTGAGGGGGTCAGAAAAAACCCCTGAGATGATCGGGGGGCTTCAAAAAAATGAAAGGAAAAAATAAGGAAATCATCATAGCCCACCCTCTAGATAAATTATGAATGCTCCCTTAGACCCTTTCTTGCCAGGAGTGCCATAATCCAAAATGGAGGATGATCAGAGAACGTCCACGACACGAACTCGTACTTGTAGCAGTTGCTGTGATATTCTCTGGATCGTAACCACAAAGGAGGGATGGCTGAAGCTCATTGAAGCAATCATGACGTTTCTAACCTTCGTGATTTGTGCCGCTTTTCCCTTCACCGACAAACCAGAGTATGAGTTCCTGATCTTCGTCGCCACAACTTTGTTCGTTTTTATGGTATTGTACATCATCCTTGGCACGACCCATCTACTTGAGAAGCTACCTCCAGCCCTGAGACATCCCATTCTTGGCGTGGTGTTCTGCTTTTTTGCTTTCTTAACCCTGCTGATCGGTTCCGGAATCGTGTTTGCAAGAGGCTCAGACTTTAACATTCGCACTTTGGAGGCTGCGGGATTTGCGGTTTCATTTCATCAGCACTATTCTTTTTTTTTGAAGGTGTTTACTACTTCATCCTCTATCGCCGAGCACCAAGACGGCACGCAGAAAAAAATACCTCAAGAAGAACAACCTGGTGATGTTCTGCAGCCTTCCAAACCCGAGTACTGACTCGTTCTTGAGAGGGAACTTTATTGGTAAGCATAAACCATGTCGCGAGAGTTTATATAATTAGTTTCAGGCGCTAGCGATAGCCCTGGAGGACGTTGGGCAATCAAAACAAGTCGAATGAACTAATTTAGAAGTGGAACACAATGTCAAACGCTTGAAACTTTGCGTTTCTTCAAATGCTATATTAACCAGAAAAAATTGTCCCACGTCATTTTTACCGCGTGTGCAAACCTGCTTTTACCGGGGGGTACACGCAGCTGAATCCCTCAGGAGGGTAATCAAAAGAGTTTTGTACGGGAAGGCTCTGCCCGGAGGTCAAATCCCTTACCCTGGCTTTTTATATACCATTTTTGATGGAAAAGGTAACCCTTTCATATGCATCACATTCAGAAATGATACCCCTAAAAAACTAGTTTAGAACTCTGCGTCCCTTTTAACCGTTGTTTTCAATAATGAATAGCCCACAAAACCAGAATGTTTTCTTGACTTTTTGGCAGCCAAATAAGGTTAGCTCTTTTGGGCTTTTTTACAGACCAAAATGACAGAGGGTCCACAATAGGTTTGGTGGGATGCGGGATTTGGCTATTTTTTGTGGTGATACTCGGGATGTAAGCTAAAAAAAGGAGCAAGAGGCGGGAATTTTGAAAATGAGTGGGAGCGGGATTTCCTATTTTTATTGGGTTGGGATGCGGGAATCGTAAGGGAAAAGTAGCGGTATACGGCAATTAAGTTTTGTCGTGACCACATTTTGACTCTTTTGTGTACACAGCCCTTGTACAAGGATCTACTTGTCGTCAAGGAAATGAAGCCTGTCAAATTTATCCATTATTACCTTAGCGTGTTTTCGTCTTATTCCGGTAGTTTTTAAACACGGCGTGCGCGAACGGTCAAAGGAGAGGTCCGAGTGAGGCCAAAAAACGAATTAGACTAGGCACTGAGACGCGAAAAATGTGCGGTTAATTTTATACAGTCTTTGCCCGTACTTCGCACCTTTTAAAACCGATTGTGAGGAAAAAAAAGACTGTTTTGCAAACTATTGCAGATCAAGTGCACCTATTTTTGTGCGGATTCAAATATGGAAGAAAATAGAAAGATTTTAAACAGGAATGAGTACAAGCAGCAGTACAAAAGAGAAAGAAATCGAGGACCGAGTCCAAGAAGGGTGGAATAGTGAACTTTTGGGGGTTGTCTGCATTTGATTGTGTTGTTCGATTCTGTAGCAGGTTTTTGTTTCCATAAAAGAGAACATTTTATCAATCTGTGCAACCAGTGTGTTCATACACATTTTCCATGACCCGTAGACAATTCAGGGTGGCTTCATCGCCTAATGCAATCTAGCAGTAAAGCAATAGAAACATCCATCCACCCAACTCAACTGGCTGTTTCCAAATGGCCAGAACTCAGACCGAAGTAAACCTATGCCTATTGCAAGAAGGCAAGTCTTATATGAGAGCAAGAAACTCGTAAAAAAAATTAGGGCGGGATCAGTATTCAGACGTAAAAACAGGCATGATAGCAGGATTGAGAGGGAAAAACAAGTGGGAAGGCAGGATTTGAGAACCTTATTGTGGACCCTCCCTTTCCCTACCCTTTTATATACTTCAACTAGTGAACTCCCTACCCTTTCATATACCTGAGACCTGAAAAAGGTACCCTTTTTGGGTGGAGCCTCCCCATTAAGCCATTATAGGGAGTACCCCCCCGGCCCCCCTCATATATTAGTCCAGGTTTAGGGTTAGGTTAAGCGACTCAAAATGCCACAAAAACATGGAGGCCCACACCAAAAACAATGTAAGTAATCTTTATTCATCTTTCTCTCCTTACATTCACGTTTGTGATCAAAAGGTGCAAACTTTTGTGTTTTATGAAGCATTTCGTTTGATCACTTAAATCAGGCTGAGAGCAGGTGTTACAAAATACAGTATATGTGTGAGATCACGTGTTGCACGTGACATCACAGTGTTTCCAACAGTTTGAATGGTCTGCCTGTGGTTTGTGATAAGAAAATGCAAAGGTTGGGGAAGCTACTTACAGGGCTCAAAGTTTAAATTTGAGTTTGGCAGCACTTGTGCTACCAGATGTAAATTTTTAGGTGCACAGCTGAAAATTTTAGGAGCACAGCTTATAATGTTGGGAGCATCTATTTCAAAAGAAAAATTAAAAAGCTTAACAGTGCCACGTTTATTTGTCGTCTTCAGTTTGTTACTTTTACGTCAGTCCTCAGGGGCGGATCCAGGATTTTTTTTAGGAGGGGGTGCACTCGTCTCTTGCTCTACTTCAACTTTAGGCTCGATTACCAGCCGCTGTTCGGGGAAATGAGCCCGCACTCATCCCCCGAAAGAGCGGCTGGACGCGTGTGATTTCCTTTGTTGGCTTAAGCCAGCCGTCTCTCTTCGGGGAGGATCAGAGACCGGACCCGGGAGACGGCGGAAATCGAGCCTACCTCAACTTCTACTTTGCAGAATACCAGTTGTATTAGAAAACCGCAGTTCATCTCAGGGGGGGGGGGGGGGGGGGGGCGCACCCCCTGCACCCTAGATCCGCCCCTGGTCCTGTGGTTGATAAAACACAGCCCATTTACTATGCAGTAATACCACTGTGATTTTTAATACTAATTTCTCTTTTGACAGTACAGTTGTGACTAAAGAAAACTTACACTTGAAAAACAATTCAAAACTGACAACAATGAGTGTGTTGAACGAGAATGAAAATTAATCTTTAATGAATTTGTTAAATGGGCAATGACTTACATGTAACTGGAATACGACTTAAAAAACTTTCTTACCTGGAAAAAAAGGCTCTTAATCCACACTGTTTTTGTTTTGATTTACGTTAAAACTGAAGGTTCGACATGATCGTCCATTGTGCAAAAAGTACATGTTTTGTTTGTAGCATATATTTGCATGTGTCAGCGGTGTTTATTACAAAACAGAAGAGTCTGGGATGGAGTAAAACATCGAAACAAAAAAGAACATTCAAGTTCGTAGAATCCATTGGGAGAAAAGACCAATTAAAAATACACCGTCTTTCTAGTTCGAGTTCGTAAGTATAGTTGGAAGTAAGTCATTCGCACTGTGCTTTGGGTTTTATGGCGCACAGGTACGATTACACATGAATTTTTAGGCGCACAACCAAAAATCCAGTCGCATATGCGACCAGTTAGTCGCTAACTTTGAGCCCTGTACTTACCATTGGCCATTTTGGAGTTGCGTAGGGAACTGGGGCGAGTTGCAAATTTAAACTAATCGATAAACTGACTCAGGAATATAAAAGGTCATGTTAAGATTGGTTATTTGACCAGGGTTGTCGCTCTAAGGTTGAACAGGGATCAAGTTCTGACTCTTGAAACATGGTTATAAAAGATCCATACAAATGTCTGCAATCAGCGTCCCCCAAAACCATGTAAACTCTTAATTTTTTTCACGACTTCTGTGATATTCCTGAAAATGGGCAAACATAGTGATTTTCAAATTATTTCCTTCCAAGCAGTAGATGCATGAAAAATTTTACAGTTTAACAGAAAACAAAGAAAGATGTATGATTATTTTTTCAATTTGCTGGTTTTGCCTCTGAAATATTTACACTGTTCTTTGTGAAACATACACTGCAATAATATTATCTGCTGACCACCACGCAAGGTGACCGCTTTGCAAGTTGTGAGAACATTGTTTCTTGCTCCCAGACCTCATCTCCTTCCCCCTTCCCCCCCTTCCACCCTTGTTGTGAACAGTCTGGTAATTTAAACTCTTCTTCCTAGAAGAAAACTATGTTAACTTGTGATGGTTATTCTTGATCTCTATTTTCATTATTCAGGGGTAATATGACAAACCCTCAATCTTACAGGGAAAAGTAGCCCGCAGACACAGATGCATTTCCAGCTGATGATTGTCTAAGGACCCCTCTAAGGCTGCATGGATGCATCATCTATTTCCTTTGTTGCTCGTGTGAAAGGGCCCCACAAGTAACAAAGAAAATAGCAGACATCTATACATGCAGGCTCTTGTTTGTGTGGCTGAGAAGCCGAAAGCTACTACAGGTGTTTGCAGGTCATGGCTGCTATATGTGACCATCTTCTAATTCTTGCAAAGTTATTATTTTGATATTTGTTGTTACTTTTTTCAGGTGGAGGTGGTCTAACTCGTTAAAGAAACAGAGGAATATATTAGTAAAAGATAAATAGTTTCTGTTAAGTGATAAAAAATAGATTCCTTTTATATATAAATGTTTAAGAAATAGAAAATGTTTATATACCTGCCAACTTTTTCTGAGATATAAGCGTGAGATTTTTATCCTGGGAGTGCTGGGATTTTTGAAGACGACACGATCATTTCCGAAGATTCCTGAAAAAGTCCGAAGTCTTCCAAAGAAGGCCGAAGTCTTCCGAAGACGTCCGAAGTCTGCCGAAGGCGAGCTCGCTCCCAGTGCTTTTCACTTCAAAAATCAGAGATCGCGAGGAAGGTTTTGTCATTTATTCATTTTACACATGGTTTTCGTTCCTTACATGGGTCTGAGTTAACATATTTTTGGAAATTGTGTCAAGCAAGACGGCAACAACTCACATTTTTCAATCAGGCGTGAGAAATTGGCCCGCAAGCATGAGCCGGCGTGAGATCGAAGTTTTCAACCCGCAGGCGTGAGACTCATGCCTAAGGTGTGAGAGTTGGCAGGTATATGTTTACCTTGTTTGCATAACCTATAACCAACACAAGAGGCTGTTGGGAGAATTCACGACAGTTGTGCAGAGGGAGAGGAGACCTTAGAGGAAGTCCGAGGGTTTGCACAACTGTCGAGAATTCTTCCAATCCATCAATTTATTCAAAAAATTTACTTTCCCAACAAACAGAAGCAAATCTCTTTGTTACTGGTGCTGATTAATAAGAAATCATACTAGTCGCCAAGTGTTGAACTCAGTGTTCTCAAAATATGGATTTTTCTTGCTTAAATTGTCAAAAATGCAAAAAAAAACTTTGATACTGCATGTTAGCAAAGATTTCCCAAGTCTAAGCATTCAAGCCGAAATGGAAAGATAAGGTAAACTTTCTGAGTTTTCAGCTCACAAGCCTTTTCAAATTCATGCCTGCATCACAACTGTGTTTATGTGCTTGTGCAAACATGCCTCTCAGCCAATCAGAGCTTGATGCTCATCATGATGACTAGAGGTTTAGGGTGTGGCACAGCTACAATGCCCACCCAGAGTCACTCATGCCTGCACTATTTACTGCCCCACAGGTGAGGTAAGAGCTAACCAGACAAATTGCATAGCAGTAACAATTACCTGTGCACAGGCCTTCCAAAATGTTGTATGGAAAGGGCTGTCATTAAGATTTCAAGTAATATATCAAACATGAGACGCAGTGTTTCATCACCAGATGAAACACTGAGAAGAGAGTTGAAAATACGACGCGCAGCGGAGTATTTTTGACGAACTTCGAGGTGTTTCATCTGGTGATGAAACACTGTGTCGAATGTTTGATATTTCTTCTCAAACAAAATCATTTTTGAAGGAGAAATTAAGGATGCAAATACTGAGCAGTTTTTCATCCGATTTCCAAACACTCATTAAACATTAATTTTCTTTGTATTTTCTTTATGAATTATTAATGAGTTTGAGAAGTTTTCTGGGTGAATACAACAAAAAGGTAAGGGAATTCAGACAGCTAGGGATTTCTTTTCTTTTGGACGTTGCCAGGGTTCTTGTTTATGTTAGTGGGGGAAAAAACATAATAATAACATTTATTTTAAGAGGGTGACACCAATTACTATGAAAAGTATACCAAGCCCCCTGAAAACCCTGCAAACAGCATTTTCAATTGTCCCGGCCTGAGGAATGAATTACCTCTTAGTATAAGAGAGTCAAGTACCAAGTGTCAATTTTTCGTTAGAATTTGATGGCCTTTTATTATGATAAGTTTAATGTAAATTTTCTCTTATTTTACATTGTTCTTTACTCGATCATTTGTCCATTTATAGTAATTTTTTATTGAATTTTTATTTTTTATCTCATGTCTTCTGTAGTTTTTTAATAAATATACTTCTTAAATTTATGTTTTAGATAATTTTATTACTTAATTAATTCTCTAGATCTATTTATGATGTAATAATAGGTGGCTTATTTTTAAGGAGTCTTGTACTCAGAGTGTTTTAAGCCTACCTCAGATTGAGCGATTGATTGATTTAATTGTCATTGTAATTGTAAATCTGAAACTTGATTAAATTAAAAATTAAATTAAATTAAATTATTGTAAAATAGTCCCAGAATTAGATTATTGTAAACTTGATGCACCTTATTTGTATTTGGTGCTAATTTGTGGTTCTTGATAAGCTATCATTGTCATTTTAATGCAATGTTGTATACCATTTTATCTTACAAAGATCTTGAATACTAAAGTTCTAATCCTTTGATTGTTAGTCATGTTGCAGCATCTATTTATTGCTTTGCTCAGTTTTGTTAAGAACTTTCCAACCAAATCCACTGGCATTTAACACTCGTTGACTAGCACAACTATTCCCCTCAAAATATCTTAATGTTTATCTAAGCGCAGGCTCAGAAGTATCGAGATTCATGGTTTCCTTGGGAGCAGCCACTAAGAGTTTCATGTTTAATAAAGTTAATTCAAAAAACCAACTTGTAAAGTTCAAGTATTCACACTTCTACAATTTACAATACAACAACAATAAGAAAAAAAAGAAGCAGAAACAGAGCTAACTATACATTAAATTAAACATAACAAAGGAAAAAAGTGTGTAGCAGCCAAAGGAGCCAAGGTTTCAAATTGGCTACTACCACAGAGCGGTTACAAGTGGGTGGAGGTTATACAGTACTTATAAAAAAGTAGTTATGGAGTTCTGGCTAAATTAATCATATTGAAAAGGAAGGGTATATATGAGTAAAAAGAACTATTTAAATTAAATAATAATATTAAATACGAAGAGCTAAATATATAGCAGATTAAAGTTGTTCAAGATGTCTGACTGTCAAGTAGAAAGAGTTTATATTCTTTTTTAAGGTGTTGCTTCCCAGGTCTGTGATGCCACTATGCTAAACCTTGCTAGGCCATATTTAGTTCTGGAAAATGGTCTGCACAGGTTTGATTAGTGGCACACCTAATATTATAATTATGGACAGCCGAAGCCGGTCGAGCTAAGTCATAGAGGGCAGGAGGTGTATCCTTTTTTTGATATTGAATTTCATGCACAGTACATTTTCTGTTTCCTTTTTACCAAATTTAGGATACCCTTTGTGAGCCATGGCTTATTAAGTTGCCTTTGCTTGCTTTGGCTTGTCAGCTTGATGGGCGCGTGTTTGTCTACAATTTTATTCGTACAGTTGTGAACTTGTTTTTTGTTTATGTGTTTGAGGTCTCTTCCTACTAAAATCAATGTGATTTTGCACGTGTGGGTTAAGTTATATGCCTGGCCCCGGTTGTTCAAATGTTGGTTAGCGCTATCCACCGGATAAATCACTATCCAGCGGATAGCGTAATTAATTTCCGTAATACTTATCCGCTGGATAGTTATTTATCCGGCGGATAGCGCTATTCAACGTTTGAACAACCGGGGCCTGAAGGACAGGGCTATTCCTATAGAGGGGAACAACTTTTTAGCATAGTAGCTTAAGACAAGGAGGTGGTCCTAGGCATGAACCCTGTGGTACCACACATGTCAGCTAAAAGGTGTCAGAGATCCCATCTTGGAATACAACACCCTGTGTTCTATTTGACAGCTAAGATTGGAACCAATCCAGTGCCTTTCCTGTGATGCCAAATGTTTAAATAAGAAGAATGTGATGATCGGCCGTGTCGAAAGCCGCTTTTAAATGCAAAAAGAAAAGTAACAACAACAAAAAAGGTCACCTGTTGGTATCATTTTGCACTTTCGTTGCCATAACGATTCCTTCATCTTAAATCGATTAATCGCACCGTAGGCTAATCGTGGCAATGGGTGCCATAATTAGGCAGTAGGTGATGACAGTTTGGCTGTGAACTTAAGCACACGCTAAGTCTGTTTCACACAGGTATACATCGGGCAAAAAAAGATTACTTGTATCATCAACAAAAGCGGGTGAAAGGTTGTTTGTCGTACTATCGGATGGGACTTCCTGCAACAGTCACGCAGTTGGTTTGTTTTATATGCCTCGGGAGTTTCGAGCGTTAAAAACAAACCAAAGGCGTACGGGCAATTTTTTGTCGGGGGGCGGTAAACCATTTGCCCAAAAAATTCTTGCAAGTTGCCCAAATTTTTACCAAACAGTCGAACAGAAACGAGGGCCATAAGATGCAACAAAATAGGCCGTACTAGCATATGAAAGTGGCTCGGTACAGTTTTTCAGGGTCACGACACCATGAACAAACATTTGGAAAAATTGCCACCACAGTTGTGTTAGATAAAGATGAAAATTTGTTATGATCCGGGTTGAAATAACATCGGAGTTGTCATAGCAACCAAACGATGCCATTACCTATTATACTTGCAGCAACATTTCTCACTGGGAACTGTTCTGCCAACATCGTTCACGGAAGCATTTTCCTCCAATAGTCGCCTCGATGTTCGTCACCAAATTAAAACGGAATCTGTAAGAGCGTTGCGGAGATATTTTGGTATAAAGTTTTTATCGTTAGAAATACGGTAAAAAAGGAAAATCTTGCTGTTTGACCGTTATCTGTAGAAAACGAAGCGCTTTTGACATGCAATTTCACCTCATAGTAGTTTCAATCTTTTTAAAAACGTGGGTAAAAGATCATGGAGATAGCTCCGGTCAAAAAAGGATTTGAGTGTTTAGTATGTATCATGGCGCTCTTGTTAGCGGTTTTGTAAACATTTCGGTCTATACTACTTTAACAAATTAGTGAATAATCTTTAAACCACTCGATAGATTTTTTTGTTTAAAAAATACGATTATTCGCGTAATTCAAACTGAGAATTAGTCAGCCACTTCTTCACTTTCAGACCCGTTGCTGATGCTATCTGCCATACACTGTTCTACGAGTGGAGATGATTCTAGAAAGTTAGGCGGAAGTTTATTCTAATTAATTCACGACTGGAAATTGCCCATTGCAG
>CALNXK010000037.1:2680000-2790000 GCA_942486035.1 Porites lobata | reverse complement strand
TTTATTGCTTGTGATCGTAATTATGATTGACGGCTGCGAAAAAACGCAATTGTGAAGGCGGCTTTGAAATTTTAGAATTCGCGTGCTTGTGAAAAGCGCAGTAAATTAAATATCATAAAACGGCTAAACGGGTAGTAGTGGCATACGCTTTTTAAAATAAGCTCCTAGGTTTATATATCCTGAATATGGATCGTATGCGACTTAAACTAGAGATAACCACGATGTATGGCTTGATTCAACTCCCGCCATTGTCCTTCACAGAGTATTCTCAGTTGGAAAATTTTGGATTTGGCGCCAATGTGGAAGTAGAACTTTTTTTATTATGAACTTCTTAAACTTTCTTAGGAGAAAGTCGAAAAGCTGGAAAACTACTGTTTGAGACTCAAATGAAAGCAATAAAACTGGGATGGCATCGCACTCTCGCGGGATCGGTATTTAATTTCGGTTTTTTCGTAGCCGGATCCGAGCTCCGGTTAGGTGATAGGATTTCGTGACGTATTGACACTAAATAACATCGACCGAAACCAGCGCCCGGCGGGGGCGGGGGTACTCCCATACATTACCTATATAGCCTGTGAACAGGCTCTCTGTTTGGGGAAAAACCGGGGGAAAAATAGGAAGGAAAGGGAAGGGAAAGGTGAGGAGAGAGCCTGTAGACAAACATTTGAGGCCGGCCGCTATTCCGCCCTCTTGTAATTATCCTGCCGATCATCGGTCAATCGATTTCGCGCGTGAGTAACTCCTGGGAAAATTAACAGGAAATGAGTGGTGTTTTGCTCCGTCTGAAAACAGAGTGAAATGGAGCATGAACCTCATTGTTGATTTTGCAGAAAGTCGTTGATCTCCGGTGAGAGGATTAATAAGCCGTTCGTCTTGCTAGTTCGGTTTGTAATTTAACAAGCCGCTGCAATGAGCGAACTTGGAATGCGGAAGGTACAGATACTATCATGACTTCTCCAGAACGTGAAGCTTCCAAGATAAGTACCAAGAGATCAGCAGCGCTTCGATCGCCGACAGGAATTACATGGTAGGGCGACACCCGGGGGGGTACTTAAGGAATTTCTGGGTGGAGATGTGCCGCTGGGACCCTGGAACCCTTAACCTATACTAGAGCTAGTTCAGCTAAGTTTTGCTGCCCTATACTAGAGTAAACTCCCCAAATACCCCCTTTCCTAGAGTAGCAGTTTCCCTGGTCTAGAACTAACTGATCAGTTTCCTGACAAAATAATACCCTATTCTAGACCCAAACGCTCTGATTTATATACCCTATCCTACAGTAAACTGCTTGAAAGCCATACGTTTCACAGCGGCACATACCTATATAGCCAATATATGGTAGTACCCCCCGGGGGCGACACGAATTTTACTTTATGCCAAAATGCTGCTTGTTCCCATAAGTTTTTTCCTCTGCGGGGTAGATTATTCTCTCGAAGGCTCTACATTTTCACTGAGCAAATGTGATTTTAGCCGCTTGTTTCACTCGGAGAGGTCATGGCACACATATCGATTTACTGTGGTTTCTGTTTCTGGTCGACAGGATTTGCCCTCTGATGCAAGAGCATTTTCTTTGACCTCTTTTGAAGCGTAAAGCTTTTTATTGCGGCTGAATAAGGGTCTTACTTTTCTCCAAAGTGCCTTCTCGATCTGAATAACTAAGTGATTTTCTTTAGTCCGTGAATGCAATGTTTTTCTGCAATGTTGTATTCTGACGCAGGGCCGAGCTCAAATTATCACGGATGGTTATTTACAGATCCAAAATTATAAGATTGAAATGCAGCTTAAACAGAAGCTACATCAGCTATGGAGAATTGCATTGTGCTTAGGTAACTATAAACTCCAGCTTAGTTTTTTTTTTAAAGACAGTTTGAGTCTTTTGACCGGTGCGCGTAGTTCCTCCCCGTGGTAATAGTCTTTGGATCGTGGACTGTTTTGTTATTGCCACTCTGAGATCAAATCGCGTGCTACGTGCCGACCGAAAAGGCGATGTCATTCAGACCTGTCAACAGTCAGTGTTCTCGCCAATAGGAGCTTGTATCAGGATCTGATGCACAGCGGGTACCGTGGAACGGCGGTCCCAAATGTTTGTCTACAGGCCTTTTCGCTTTTCCCTCTCCCCACCCCGCTCGACTAAAGGCCTGTTCACAGGCTATGCCTATACGGGTATGTGCCGCCCAGGGGGGTCGTGATTTTGAAGTTCAGAAGCGTTTTCTAGGTGACGGGTATAATATTTCGAACGCACGAAAGCTCCAGTTTTGTAAGCAGCCATTTGAAATTATTCAAGGACAGATTGCTTTTAAAAATACGATTCAATGCGTTAACAAGCAAACTGTTGTACTCTTGTCGCACCCTGTGTTTTAGCGTGCAGGGCGGGCGTATTTTGGCGCGAGCCGCGGGCGCTGACTCCGCCATCTTGGATAAATAGGCGCGCGGAAGTCTGGAACGAGTCCATAATGTACCCGAGGGAGATGGAGACGGGCTCAAAAGAAACAGATGGGGAAGGAGAAGGAAAATCGTTAGCTTACGAGCGTGGTTCTGTGCGTGGTGAGAGATTTTGCGTCATAATTAACCGCATTGTATCCACATGCACAGGAAACGTACTCCGGATGCTCATGAAGAAGCATTTATTTGATGTATAAGTCGAGCAAATAAAGAAATATCTTTAAAAAAAAAACAGGGCTATTTCAATTTACAAACTTTCTAGAACGGAGTATAAAAAATTGGCCCATTTCTAGAACGGGGTATCAATTTAAGGGGAAATTATTTTTAGAACGGGATGCCAATTTGGAGTCCCGGGCAGCAAGGGTGGCACACACCCACCCAAAAAATACCTAAGTGCCCCCCTGGGAACCAGCGTTCCTTGGGAAGACCATAAGCTACGTCGTTCAATGCAATACTAGACTGCAAAACAGTCAGTTTTTTTCTCAAAATCAGTCAAGAAATCGGTTAAGCGTGTCGTAAGGCTCTTTGTTTTCATCCTCGTTCCCGACCTTTTGTTTTCTAATGCAATACAGCTGAGTCTGAGTCTATTACAAATTTAACCTTCTTTTAGTGATATAAACTGAAAACGACAGTATTCACCGTTTTATAACTCAAACTAACTCAAAAATAACATCCTCGCTGCTATCGATCAAGAGCGGAACAGCCATTTTGTAAGACAAGGGCTTCCCATTCTCTTTCTCAGAGCCCGTCGTTTCTTGGTCACATGGTCGGTTACAAATTAAGCCGAGTGGCTCTGGGGACGAGAATACCGCACTCCGCCCTTTTCGACTTCTGCTACGCGGTAGGTACGTGGTGTAAGCATCATATAGTGGTTCCCCGTTAGTTACTAGAAGCAGTGTACATAATCCTTCATAATCCTACATAGCCCTACATAACCATATACAGCCATACATAGCCCTACATAGCCATACACAGCCCTACATAGCCCTACATAGCCATACACAGCCCTACATAGACCAACATAGCCCTACATAGCCATACACAGCCCTACATAGACCAACATAGCCCTACATAGCCATACACAGCCCTACATAGACCTACATAGCCCTACATTGCCATAAATAGACCTGCATAGCCCTATATAGCCATACACAGCCATACATAGCCATACAACAACAACAACAACACCAAAAGCTTTATTTGCATGACCATAAAGGAATTACAGTATTGCAAAAGCTATTAGTCTAAATTTAAGTACTAATTCAACTAATTAGTACGTGCAAAACATTACAAAACGTTACAGTTCTCATTCGTTCATTCATTGATATTAATTTGGTTCTTAATTCAAAGCATTGCCAGATAAATGAAACTAATTGACAGTTAATTAAATAATCAGAAGAATTCATAAGAAGAGATATTAAAGTATCGTGTGAAAGTGATTTGAAGTCAGGTATTTTAGTTTCTAGTTTGGAGAAAAATATGTCTCTGATCTGAGAATAAGCCTTACAATCTAGTAAGAAATGATTTTCATCTTCGATTTTGTTGCTTGTACAAAAGTGACATATCCTTTCATTGCGAGGAATGGTTTTGTATCTACCTGTTTCAATTCTAAGTTGATGACTACTTATTCTAAATCTAACTAATGCTTTTCTCGAAGGGTTTTTTCTTGTTAGCCATACATAGACCTACATAGCCCTACATAGCCATACACAGCCATACACAGCCCTACACAGCCATACATAGCCCTACATAGCCATACATAGCCACACACAGCCGTACACAGCCCTACATAGCCCTACATAGCCCTACATAGCCATACATAGCCCTACATAGCCCTACATAGCCCTACATAGCCATACATAGGACTACATAGCCCTACATAGCCCTACATAGCCCTACATAGCCCTAAATAGCCATACATAGCCATACATAGCCCTACATAGCACTACACAGCCCTACATAACCCTACATAGCCATACATAGCCATACATAACCTTAAATAGCCCTACATAGCCCTACATAGGCATACACAGCCATACACAGCCCTACATAGCCATACATAGCCCTACATTGCCATACATAACCATACATAACCATACATAGCCCTACATAGCCATACACAGCCATACACAGCCCTACATAGCCATACATAGCCTTACATAGCCATACATAGCCATAGATAACCATACATAGCCCCACATAGCCATATAGCCCTACATAGCCATACATAGCTCTACATAGCCCTACATAGGCATACACAGCCATACACAGCCCTACATAGCCATACATAGCCCTACACAGCCCTACATAGCCCTACTTAGCCATACATAGCCCCACATAGCCATACATAGCCCTACATAGCCCTACATAGGCATACACAGCCATACACAGCCCTACACACAGCCATACATAGCCCTACACAGCCCTACATAGCCCTACTTAGCCATACATAGCCCCACATAGCCATACATAGCCCTACATAGCCCTACATAGGCATACACAGCCATACACAGCCCTACATAGCCATACATAGCTCTACATAGCCATACATAACCCTACATAGCCATACATAGTCATACATAGCCCTACATAGCCATATATAGCCCTACATAGCCATACATAGCCCTACATAGCCATACATAGCCCTGCATAGCCCTACATAGCCTTACATAGCCCTACATAGCCCTACACAGCCCTACATAGCCATACATAACCACACATAGCCCTACATAGCCCTACACAGCCTTACATAGCCCTACATAGCGATACACAGCCATACACAGCCCTACATAGCCATACATAGCCATACATAGCCCTACATAGCCATACATAGCCCTACATAGCCTTACATAGCCCTACATAGCCCTACACAGCCCTACATATAGCCATACATAGCCATACATAGCCCTACATAGCCATACATAGCCCTACATAGCCATACATAGCCCTATATATAGCCCTACATAGCCCTACATAGCCATACACAGCCATACACAGCCATACACAGCCCCACATAGCCATAGCCACATAGCTATATACATAACATAGCCCTACATAGCCCTATATAGCCCTAAACAGCCTTACATAGCCCTACATAGCGATACAGCCCTACACAGCCCTACATAGCAATACATAGCCATACATAGCCCTACACAGCCATACATAGCCCTACCCTTACATAGCCTACATATACAGCCCTACATAGCCCTACATAGCCATACATAGCCCTACATAGCCATACATAGCCCTACACACAGCCTTACATAGCCTATACATAGCCATACACAGCCATACATAGCCCTACATAGCCCTACACAGCCCTACATAGCCATACATAGCCATACACAGCTATACTTACATGGGCATACGTAACCATAGATAGCCCTACTTAGCCATATACATAGCCATACATAGCCATACATAGCCTACATGGCCGTACGCAGCCTTATACATAGCCATTTAGCCCTTACATAGCCCTACATAGCCATACACAGCCCTACATAGCCATACATAGCCCTACATAGCCATACACATAGCCCTACATAGCCATACATACATAGCCATACACAGCCATACATAGCTATACCATGACAGCATAGCCATACATAGCCCTACTTATACATAGCCCTAGCCCTACACAGCTATACGTACATGGGCATACGTAACCATAGATAGCCCTACTTAGCCCTACATAGCCCTACATAGCCATACATAGCCCTACATGCCATATATAGCCCTACATAGCCATACATAGCCTTACATAGCCCTACACAGCCCTACATAGCCATACATAGCCCTACATAGCCCTACACCGCCCTACATAGCCATACATAGCCATACATAGCCATACATAACCATACATAGCCCTACATAGCCATACATAGCTATACATAGCTATACATAGGCATACATAACCATACATAGCCGTACATAGCCCTACATAGCCATACATAGCCCTACATAGCCCTTCATAGCCATACATAGCCCTACATATATATACATAGCCCTACATAGCCCTACATAGCCCTTCATAGCCCTACATAGCCCTTCATAGCCATACATAGCCATACATAACCATACATAGCCCTACATAGCTCTACATAGCCATACGTAGCCATACATAGCATAAATCTTTTCCTTGTGATTATGAACGTAAAGGGAAGACGTGTTCTGCTGTGCGGTTATTTGGTAAAAAAAAGAAAAGCCGACTTGAGATTCAATTGTTACGCGTATTTAAAGACATGACATTTTTGAGGAGTCGTTGGTTTAAGATATCGAACACAGGTAGCCTGGGACAGATATACCTCGGAAATTTGCCGGGTTATTACTCCCGCTCGAATTATAGATGGGAGTAATAAGACCACCACATTGGGTCTGAGGCATGGTACCTAGGGAACTGGAATTGAATAATTTTTCATATACAGGCATCAAAGTGTCAAGACTAGCTTTTACCATTTTACTTCTAATTTATCCGAAAATGGGCTGGGTTAAGAGATTCATTAGAATGAAGAGTTTGGAAATATTGCAGCCACTTTTTCTCTGAGATTGATAGGACATCCTCTCTCGTACATAACCCTACATACCCCGACAGATTCCAGGTATTAAGAAATTTAGTACATACTGGGAGATTTGAATTGTAATTTTCTTTCAAAACGTTTAGAGGTTCACACCACCCACCTATTGGACTTCATGGTTGAATATCAATTGGCACAATTCATCAAAGAACCTGCAGAGTTAATGCCAAATCGAATACTCGTATTGATGTATTTATTACATGTGCACCCTGGGGGTGACACTCTCATAAAAGTGAAGGGGATGCTCATCGTTTCCCTTAGTGATGTAAATTGCCGATTTTGGTATCACTTAAAGTTATTTTCGACACTATATTTGCTCATTAAGGTATCGCTTATGGCTGTGCATAAATAAATTCCATGACACTGACCTATAGATGTCTGTTTTAGTATGGGAATCCACACCCTCGCTGGTCTCCTTAGGGGTTAGTAATTTAACCTTCCCACACCCCACATAGCGATACACATCATCAGATCTTAATCGCTAAAACGCCGCATAATTGCGGACACCAATGGATGTGACTAAATAAAGCAACTAGTGATCCCACACCTCGCTGTGCAATAGACCCTTCGTTGTTCATTCTATTCTTCACCTTTTTCATGAAGGGACAAGTCCGCAAACTCCGCCATAAAGTGCGCCTTTGAATTAGTTAAATCAGTCACTAGGTTTGAAAGTGATTTGTTGTAAACTAACCAAGATATAGCTTCTCAAAGAAACGAAATTTTAAGAAATTTTATGGCCAAATTTTAAATTTTATTTTTTGGGGGGGGGGGGGTAGGAGGAGGCAAACTTACCCCCCCCCACCCCACCATACAAACATGACATATCACTTTCAAATTTGGCAGTCTTACTACTAACTTTTCTTGGGGGTGATTATTACTCTCTCAAGAAACTATTAAAAAACAATGCATGTGCAAAACAACTTTGGAGGGAAAACAAATAGTAGGGTTGTATTTTTGAAATTGGCCTATTGATACATTGACACAGCGCTATGTGTGGCCATATGTAAAACAGTGGGTCAGTTATTTAAACGGCGTTTAGGTAGAGTTTTAAGAAAATTCGTTTTATGCCATTTTTTGTTTGGTGAACGCTTTTATGTAAACACCCTTTATTGTGACAGTTTCAGTAGCGCATATAACGTGGACAAGAAAAGCATTTGTCTTTTTTAAAGGATCCACTAAGGAAGAGATTTGGAGGTCCAAAGATCTCCTAAACCGCTGCCAAAGTTGGACTTCGTTTAAATAACGGACCCAATGTGTCCAAATTTCCAGGGCCGTGTATGATAATAAAAGATTGCACTTGGCTGTTTGGCTGTAAATGAGTTGATGAGTACAGCTGTTTAGGGCTGTACAGACAATAGGTATGTTAAAGTGCCAAAACTTCCACCAAATCAGTTATAAATACGTCCCAAGCTTTACTAGCTCCTGAACCAGTTTATTCTATTTGTGGTTTCAGGACTGTACAACCGCAGGTCTTTGTATTTTCCTTATGTAATCGTTATTACTTTTACTATGACATAAGAGAACATATAATTTTACACGTTTGGAAAAAGAACTTTTAGATAAAAAAAGTAAAAAAAAACCAAGGTCAAAAACGAGTTGTAAGGTACTTGTCAGAGTTAAATAATAGCCCATGATCCCAATAAAATATTTTAATTCTTACTTGAATCTGAGGGTTTCTGGTAATTTTTTCTAAATTTGGTGTTCTTGGTGTTCAAGCCTCGTAATGTAGTCTCTTATGATAACGCAGGGCTATTTAGGACTATGTAGCTCTATGTCCGGGTATGCAGGGCTATGTGGGATTGTGTAGAGTTCTGTTCGGCTATGTAGCGCTATTTTAGGGCTATGTATAGCTATGTAGGGTTGCGTAGTATTATGTAGGGTTGTGTAGAGCTATGTAACGCTATGTAGAGCTATGTATGGTTATGTAGGGTTGTGAAGGGATTATAGGGCTATTTGTAAAATGCAACTAGTGGTCTATTATCAATGCTGCGTTCTGATTGGTTGCGCTACTACTAGGCTATATGTTACAGCCCACCATTAGCGAAAAGCGCCAGCTTTGAAAATCAAGACAATGGCGTATGTATGGCTATGTACAGACCTGCCAACCCCTGATAAAGGAAAATCTGGAGACCCATGAAAAAAATCTGGAGATTCTATAAAAAATAGTGAGATTCTATTTTTTTCCCGATCAAGATTAAACAAACCCCTTTTCCATTGTTTATACGATTGCGATCGCTTTCCCGCGCTGAACTTACAAAGACTACTGGGAAACTCAACATGGGAGAAGGAAGAGAAGGAGACGCCTGGGAATTAGACCTCGTTCTCAGGGCCTACTCCCCTTTCAAAATGGCGGACAGACACGAAGAAAAACGATTAAGTTTATTGAACACAAGCGAAAATCACAGCTGGGTACAAAAAAGTAAGAACAGTGTTCTTCTTTATTAGTTTTTCACTTTATGGCACAAGCATTCCTCGTTAATTTCCCATTTTTATTCTGATTCAACAACTTAAATCATTTCAGAATGATTTTTCCCAAAACCCGTGAGATTGAGGAGCCTTGTCGTGAGACTGTGAGAAATGACAAAAAATCGTGAGACTCACGGCAGAACCGTGAGAGTGGCAGGTCTGTATGTATGTCCATGTACAGCTATATTTAAGCAACAGAAAACGTTTTCTGGTTGCATAGTTCCATATAAACACGAGAGGGGTTGGGAGAATTCGAGACAGTTATTCAAACCCGAGACGATTCGTCTCGGGTTTGAGCTATGGTTTGTATAACTGTTGAGAATTCTCTCAACGCCTCGAGTGTTTATATCAGGCTATCCAAACACAGGAAATAAGCTTTCCATTGCTTAAAAGATAAATTCTTACCAGTCGCAAAGTCCTGTCCACGCAGTGTTGCACGTGTAATCAGTTTTCGTTTTCCAAAAAGATGCTTTCTAAAATATGGATTTTTCTGGCCTAAAATGTCAGCTTAAGCAAAGAGAAATTGACACACCTTCTTTGTAAGGATTTTCCAAGTTTCAGCCGACAAAGAAATGGGTAAATAAAGTAAACTTGTCGATTTTCGAACTCCAAAACTTTTTGAAATTCGTGCCTGCATGATAACCGCGCGAAAAGCGAAACATCTTGACGCCACAACGATGTTTACATACTCTTATGCAAACATTACTCTCACCCAATCAGAGCGCGCATACTATCTTAGTTATTTTATAAATGGCTATGTAGGGCTGAGCATGGCTATGTATACTAGGGCTATGTATGGCTATGTATGGCTATGTATGGCTATGTATGACTATGTAGGGCTATCTATGGCTGTGTAGGGCTATGTAGGGCTACGTATGGCTATGTAGGGCTGTGTATGGCTATGTAGGGCTGTGTATGGCTATGTATGGCTAAGTAGGGCTATCTATGGCTGTGTATGGCTATGTATGGCTATGTAGGTCTATTTAGGGCTATGTAGGGCTATGTAGGGCTGTCTATAGGGCTGTGTAGGGGTATGTAGGGCTATGTATGGCTGTGTAAATAATAATAATAATAATGTTTATTTCTTATATTGCGCAGTCTAGCATGCGATAAAGATATGATCGAATGCGCATTACAACACTAAAATCTTAAAGTAATAAATGGCTAATCCAAATAATGATAATAATAATAATAATTTACAATTTTCGGAAAACAATAAAAGTAAAATATGAGTTAATAAAAAGCTAATTTAAAAAGATGTGTCTTTAGTAAAACTTTAAAAATGTTCAATGATTGACATTGTCTAATTTCTAGAGGGAGTCGGTTCCATACTTTGGGTGCAGCATTTTCAAACGCCCTATCCCCGAGTGTCTTTTTTGTTCTATAGGTATTGTCCATTAGGAGTATGCCCCGGTATGATCTCAACTGATACCGCGAGCTCTCTTTTATTTTTATCAAGTCTAAAAGATATTGTGGTGCGACGCCGTAGATACATTTGTGAACTAACATTGCTATCTTGAATTCTATTCTGTGGGTAACCGGAAGCCAGTGCAGGTTGATCAGGGATGGTGTGATAGGATCATACCTAGATACAGTACATACCAGCCGAGCTGCCGCGTTCTGCAGGCGTTGCAGCTTACCAAGATGAACAGCGGGCGTACCATATAGACCGTTACAATAGTCTAATCGTGACATTATAATAGCCTGTACAATGGATTTCCTATTGTCATATGATAAATACTTTCTAATACGCCGGATGTTATGTAGATGGTAATAAATATCCTGACATATGCTGTTAATATGTGTGGTCATGTTCATGTTTGCATCAAACCAGGCACCCAGATTTCTAACAGAGTAAACAGCAGAAACCTTTACCTCACCTACTTGCAAGTCACTTATCGTAAGCTTATTTAACTGTGCGCTTGTACCTATAATAAGAAACTCGGTCTTAGCATCGTTCAGCTGAAGTTTGTCTTGGACCATCCAGGTTCTTATGTCCCTGATGCAAGCTTGTAAAGCGTCAACAGCATCCTTCTCAGTAGCAGAACCATCCGGCTTAAATGAGATATAGAGCTGCGTATCATCAGCGTATGCGTGAACGTTAGGGAGATAGGATTCAACAACATCGAAGAGCTTACTTGCATACAACGTGAAGAGCAAGGGACCTAGACATGATCCTTGAGGTACCCCTTGAGGCAGATCAAAGTCACTCGAATAGCTCCCGTTAATCAGGATTCGCTGTTTCCTGTTTGATTAATACAAGTGAAACCATTTAAGAGCGGTACCCTCCATACGTCACGTACAGGCGATTCAACAACACTTGGTGGTCAATTGTGTCGAATGCTGCACTCAGGTCTAGCAATACCAAGAGAGTAACTCGTTGATTGTCCATTGCAGCTAGTATGTCATTCTGTATATTCAATAGGGCAGTCTCTGTGCTATGACCCAGTCGATAGGCTGACTGGAGGATGGGATACAAGCCCGACTGAGTAACGTGATCGGTTGTCTGATCATAAACTGTCCTTTCAACCAATTTAGAGAGGTATTGCAGATTACTCACAGGTCTTAAATTGGATAAGGAAGTCCCTTGCTTGGTCTTCTTCAGTCTAGGATCCACAAGGGCCGTTTTCCAGTGAGATGGAAAGTGTCCCAAGGAAAGTGAAGAATTCACGGCATTAGTGATGATGGGGAGAAGCATATCGGACATGCCGACTACTAAATTGGTCGGCATAGGATCAAGTTGACAGCTTTTCTTCGATGATCTACTGACCAGCTTCCTTATATCTTCCACAGAGTACGTATTGAAATGATCAAGTTTCCTATCGCCTGTAAACACTTTATCCTCAGCCACCGCCCCAGGATGAAGAGTACACGCATCAAGCTCTGCCCGAATCTTTGCAATTTTACGGTCGAAAAACTGCCCGATATCGTTGGCTAAGATGGAGTTGTCCGTGTAGGGCTATGTATGGTTATGTATGGCTATGTATGGCTATGTATGGCTATGTATGGCTATGTAGGGCTGTGTAGGGCTATGTATGGCTATGTAAGGCTACGTATGGCTATGTAGGACTATGTATGGCTATGTAGGGCTATGTATGGCTATGTAGGGCTATGTAGGTCTATGTAGGGCTATTTAGGGCTATGTATGGCTATGTATGGCTATGTAAGGCTGTCTAGGGCTGTGTAGGGGTATGTAGGCCTATGTATGGCTATGTAGGGCTATGTAGGGCTATGTATGGTTATGTATGGCTATGTATGGCTATATAGAGCTATGTATGGCTATGTACGGCTATATAGGTCTATGTAGGGCTATGTGTGGCTGTGTATGACTATGTAGGGCTATATATGGCTATGTATGGCTGTGTATGGCTATGTAGGGCTATGTATGGCTATGTAAGGCTATGTATGGGTATGTAGGGCTATGTAGGTCTATGTAGGGCTGTGTATGGCTATGTAGGGCTACGTAGGGCTATGTATGGCCATGTAGGGCTGTCAATGGCTGTGTATGCCTATGTAGGGCTATGTAGGGCTATGTATGGCTATGTAGGGCTGTGTAGGGCTATGTATGGCTATGTATGGCAATGTATGGCTATGTATGGCAATGTATGGCTATGTAGGGCTATGTATGGCTATGTAGGTCTATGTATGGCTATGTTGGTCTATGTAGGGCTATGTAGGGCTATGTACGGCTATGTACGGCTATGTACGGCTATATATGGCTATGAAGGGCTATGTATGGCTATGTAGGGCTATGTATGGCCATGCAGGGCTGTGTATGGCTATGTAGGGCTAGTAGGGCTATGTATGGCTATGTATGGCTATGTATGGCTATGGATGGCTATGTAGGGTTATGTAGGGCTATGTATGGTTATGTATGGCAATTTATGGCTATGTAGGGCTATGTAGGCCTATGTAGGGCTATGTATGGCTATGTAGGGCTATGTAGGACTGTGTATGGCTATGTAGGGCTATGTAGGTCTGTGTAGGGCTATGCAGGGCTATGTAGGGCTATGTATGGCTATGTATGGCTTTATAGAGCTATAAAAGGCTATGTACGGCTATATAGGTCTATTGTAGGGCTATGTGTTGGCTTTGTATGGCTATGTGCTGTGTATGGCTTTGTTGGGCTATATATGGCTTTTTATGGCTGTGTATGGCTATGTAGCGCTATGTATGGCTATGTAAGGCTGTCTAGGGCTGTGTAGGGGTATGTAGGGGTATGTAGGGCTATGTATGGCCATGTATGGCTATGTAGGGCTATGTAGGGCTAAGTATGGTTATGTATGGCTCTGTATGGCTTTGTGGGGCTATGTAGGGCTATGTATGGTCATGTATGGCTATGTATGGCTATGTAGGGCTATGTATGGCTATGTAGGGCTGTGTATTGCTATGTAGGGCTATGTATGGCTATGTAGGGCTGTGTATGGCTGTGTATGCCTATGTAGGGCTATGTATGGGTATGTAGGACTATGTATGGCTATGTAGGGCTATGTATGGCTATGTATGGCTATGTAGGACTATGTAGGGCTGTGTATGGCTATGTAGGGCTATTTATGGCTATGTAGGGCTATGTATGGCTATGTATGGCTATGAAGGGCTATGTATGGCTATGTAGGGCTATGCAGGGCTATGTATGGCTATGTAGGGCTATGTATGGCTATGTAGGGCTATGTAGGGCTATGTATGGCTATGTATGGCTATGTATGGCTATGTAGGGCTATGTATGGCTATGTAGGGCTATGTATGGCTATGTATGGCTATGTAGGGTTATATAGGGCTATGTATGGCTATGTAGGGCTATGTAGGGCTATGTATGGTTATGTATGGCTCTGTATGGCTTTGTGGGGCTATGTAGGGCTATGTATGGTCATGTATTGCTATGTATGGCTATGTAGGGCTATGTATGGCTATGTAGGGCTGTGTATGGTTATGTAGGGCTATGTATGGCTATGTATAGCTATGTATAGCTATGGAGGGCTATGTATTGCTATGTAGAGCTATGTATGGCTATGTAGGGCTGTGTATGGCTGTGTATGCCTATGTAGGGCTATGTATGGGTATGTAGGGCTATGTATGGGTATGTAGGGCTATGTATGGCTATGTAGGGCTATGTATGGCTATGTAGGGCTATGTATGGCTATGTATGGCTATGTATGGCTATGTAGGACTATGTAGGGCTGTGTATGGCTATGTAGGGCTATTTATGGGTATGTAGGGCTATGTATGGCTATGTATGGCTATGAAGGGCTATGTATGGCTATGTAGGGCTATGTAGGGCTATGTAGGGCTATGTATGGCTATGTATGCCTATGTATGGCTATGTAGGGCTATGTATGGCTATGTAGGGCTATGTATGGCTATGTATGGCTATGTAGGGTTATGTAGGGCTATGTATGGTTATGTAGGGCTATGTATGGCTATGTATGGCTATGTAGGGCTGTGTATGGGTGTGTATGCCTATTTAGGGCTATGTAGGGCTATGTATGGCTATGTAGGGCTATGTATAGCCATGTATGGCTATGTAGGGCTATGTAGGGCTATGTATGCTTATGTATGGCTCTGTATGACTTTGTGGGGCTATGTAGGGCTATGTATGGTCATGTATGGCTATGTATGGCTACGTAGGGCTATGTATGGCTATGTAGGGCTGTGTATGGCTATGTAGGGCTATGTATGGCTATGTATAGCTATGTATAGCTATGGAGGGCTATGTATTGCTATGTAGGGCTATGTATGGCTATTTAGGGCTGTGTATGGCTGTGTATGCCTATGTAGGGCTATGTATGGGTATGTAGGGCTATGTATGGGTATGTAGGGCTATGTATGGCTATGTAGGGCTATGTATGGCTATGTATGGCTATGTATGGTTATGTAGGACTATGTAGGGCTGTGTATGGCTATGTAGGGCTATTTATGGGCATGTAGGGCTATGTATGGCTATGTATGGCTATGAAGGGCTATGTATGGCTATGTAGGGCTATGCAGGGCTATGTATGGCTAAGTAGCTCTATGTATGGCTATGTAGGGCTATGTAGGGCTATGTATGCCTATGTATGGCTATGTATGGCTATGTAGGGCTATGTATGGCTATGTAGGGCTATGTATGGCTATGTATGGCTATGTAGGGTTATATAGGGCTATGTATGGTTATGTAGGGCTATGTATGGCTATGTAGGGCTGTGTATGGGTGTGTATGCCTATTTAGGGCTATGTAGGGCTATGTATGGCTATGTAGGGCTATGTAGGGCTATGTATGATTTAGAAGCCTTAAAAATGTTGATAAACAGCATTTTCTACATGATTTGCATAATGTTCCTTTCCAAGTAGCTGAAATATTTGAGGACGTTGATGATAGGCTCTACGTGTTTGATTGTTTATATGAGGACATTCTTTGTAAGCACGCACCTTTGAAACAGGTCCGCATAAATGGAAATCAAGTTCCCTTTATGAATGAACAATGGCGCAGAGCTATTCGTCAGAAGAACCGTTTGTGGAAGTGTTTCATTCGTGAAAGAACTGACACTAATTATGAATTGTACAAGAGACAAAGGAACATTTGCACTTCTCTAAGACGTAAAGCTATTAAAACTTTCTTTGACAAGAAAAGTGAGTCGGAAAACTTAAGGGAGTTTTGGGACACATACCGCCCATTTTTGCATTCAAGGAAAAGTACGCAAGCTAATGACATAATACTAAAAGAACACGATGTCGTAATAACAGACAAAAAACAAATAGCGGAGCTTTTTAATAGTTATTTTGTGAACATCGCGGACGGCGTGCCAGAGGTTACTGAACAGATTTATGGAAAAGGGTTTGATGCACATCCTAGCATTCAGGCGATTTTTAATAACAATGAGCAGATCGCTGCGAGAAACAATTTTGCTTTTCAATATACTAATAAAACCCAAGTGGAAGCTTTTTTACTCAAAATCAACTCCCGTAAATCCTGTGGTTATGACGGAATACCACCGCGATTGCTGGTCCTTTAGCTGCAATAATGGATCACCGTAGTTACTAAAACAAGGAATGACCTACAATGATCTACAATGACCTACAATGACCTACAATGATCTACAATGATCTACAATGATCTACAATGACCTACAATGAGCTCCTATGAGCTGCTAGGAGCTAAAATAAGTATAAAATGAGTTAAAATAAGCCCTACAATGAGTTACAAAATGACAGACAATGATGTTTGTAGTGTGTCACGCTTGGACGTGACACTAAGCTCATGGTATTAAATTGCCAAGCACATTTTGAAAAGGCAAAACAAAAATAAAGCCTGATCTCAGGTAACTTGAGAAACTTGAACATAAATTATTGCAATCGCGTTTTTACCGGTAACACTATTATACCCCGTATCGATGGAAGTCATCCTGCGCCTGCGTGAATCCAGTGTATTGTCACAGTACTGTTTAATTTGTTTGAAAAAAAAGACAACACAAAACACAACTAACGGGAAAGGTTGCAAGGGGTGGTTTGGACAAAAGTCACAGTACTGTGACAATACAGGATTCACGCAGGCGCAGGATGACTGCCATCAATACAACCATTATAACCATTATATGATGCTTACACCACGTACCTACCCTACGAGGGCTAGAGGCCGCTGACATATCGATGACTCATATCGAGTGCTTTCCCACCCTCACTCCTCCCGTTATACGCACGGAAACCTGTAAAACTTTTTCCGTTTCGAGAAAATGGCTGCTCAACAGGACGGTTTTATCAATTTCTCGCTGGACTATATCACGAAGACTTGGGTCGGAAAGCTGAAAGTGGCAGAGCTAGTTTTTACGTTACTTGGTGGTGCTTGTGGTTCCTCAATTGGGTGCCGTGAATTTAACCGTTGCGGCTGTTCTCCGAAATTCGGCTTTTTCGATTTTGTCGCATGGACGGCCTTCATCAACGCCTTGATCGTCATGATAATCCATCTCGTTGGGTTGTGGGATAGACTTCTTTGGATTTTCCGTCATCCTGCGGTTCATACAGTGCTGTGTTTGCTGGCGGTCGTTGGTTTTCTTATTGGTTCCAGTCTTGCTGCTTCAGTTGCTGCAGCTGATTGGTGTTCAACAAGCAAGAGTACCGCTGGGGCAGCTGCTTTCTTCGGCTTCGTCTGCTTGGTCTTGTTTGCCGTCGAGTGCTTTCTTCACTTCAAGGAGTACAGAAGCATGCAAAGCGAAGCTCGTCAACAGTCTTCCGGACAAGATCAGCCGCCAGATTATATCGAAGAAAAACCTACAAGTGGACCTGGAGTTGTGTGAAGATGTTTTCAAGACTACTGAAGTCCCTTCCCCTGCACCAGATATTTGATATTTTTAAGAATCGGCCCACATGTACATTCTAATGAAGTTTCCAGTAACAAAAGGAGGAGCGAGAGAGCAAACGTGGACATGAAGGATTAATTCACACTTCAAATATGTTTCCTATGATTGTTTTGGAAAATGAAATCTCACTTGCTGTATTCTTGTACAAGAATTGAAATTTCAGTGAACAATATGTTACTATTCTTTGTAAGGAATTAGTATTTACTCAGTTTTGGTAGTTCACAAAGTAAATAACGGGTGGAAAATACAAAAAAATAGCCTTACATAGTTCCGGGCATAAGCCTTGGAACTGTTTGGTAATCGAACTTTATTGAACCCAACCAAATTTCATCGAATGATTGCGTTCAATTAAGTTCAGTAATCCAACACACTCGAGTTCGATTGAGTCAGATTAATAAAATGTTCAATTTGATTCGAGTGTGAAGAATGGCTGAGTTGAACAAATCCAAATTCATTTTAGTAGCCGTTTGGAATTGATTTTGATGACGCCATGCTTCACAGGGACTTAAAATTCACTAAATTTGATTCAACTCTTGAATTCTGTGTCTCAACTCGGCCTGAGGCTCAAAAATTTGTTTTTGTTTGTGGTCTGAACATAGACCGAATTATTCGGCTAACTCAATGTTGTACCCAATTCAAACCCTTTGGGAATAAAACGTTTTGTTTCAGGAATTTCCATATCATTTAAATGTGAATGCCACCTTATAATGCAAATACAGTGCACAAAGAATCTTAACCCCGAGAGATCTGAATTGGGTACAACATTGCGTTAGCCGAATAGGTCTATTTTTATGTTAGATCGTTCCCTGGGAGCAAAGTCATTTGCATGGCTTGTACGTTTCGAAGTTGTTTTTTTTACGCCCCTCAGTAGAGGATCCAATAGTCATATCCCTAGTTATCCAAAGCTCTTCATTTTCATTCCCAGGAGCATTATGCTACATGCTAAACACAACCTTGTCTCCTGTGGTCTACCTTGGGAAAGTGGACATTTTTGGGAAAGTGAAAAATCATTCATAGGGTTTTTTTTTTTCTAACTTTAGTTCAAGTAAATAATTTACGTCCTGTGTGTTTTTGAAAATGTTTTAGTTAAGGCTGTTGTTGCTTAACTTTTTCCACCAGGTGTGGCGGAAACCTTGTTCTGCAATTTTGAGCCACTGTGAGTTCAAAGTTTTTGATCTGCAGGCACAATCAGACCCATGCTTTAAGTGGGAGAGTCAGCATGTAAACCTTACTGAGAGTCTAAATTTATTAATGAGTATTAATGATATAGAAAAACTATTGAAGGTGTTATTACCTCTAAACCACAATGTTTTAGTTTGGCTTGAGATAGAGACTATGTCAGCAATAATGATATTATTATGTATTCCTTTTTTTTACATCTTTTCAAAGGTCTAATAGGGTTTTTAAAGAACTTACAACTTTATGTGACCATAGTTAGGTATAATTATTGCAAATTCAATCTTTTTATTTTCACTGTTTTCTTTTTCATTGAAAATATTGATAGGAGAACATTAACAAAGGCAGCTAAATATATTTAAGCTGCAAACTTATGAAAGGAAAATCAGTCTTAACAATATTACACCTGAAATATTTATGACTACCTGTTAATGCAAGTTAAACCAATTTGATGTAAAAACAATTTTTGGAAAGGTATTAAATAGTATTACTTAGTTGTATATTCTTACATCCCTACTAGACAAAGTTTAGTTAAGTATCTTGTTTCATAAAATTATCACAGATACTCTTTAGTTTTTGTAGTTATAGAACAAAGTTCATATACTGAGTGTTTTTTTTTTAAGTTTGCCAACCTCCCCAGAGCCAATATTCCTTTGTTTAGAACAAAATATCAATCAAATAATTGATGTAATATAACCTACCTTAATAAACTGGGCACAAGACAGAAACTCTTGGTTTCAAGTCCGTAAAATACATATCTATATGTGAAGATGTATTCCATAGGTATTATGGTGCAACCCAGAAAACCGTGAAAATCTCAGAAATGTTTATTGTGTCATGACCAATCACAGCAAAGATCAGGACATGCAAACTAGCCACAAAACCACAAACTAATTAACGTTCTTGCCCGCGAATCAGTTTTGTCACATCTGATTGGCTTTTTCTTGCAACACAATAACATTCCAGAAACATTTCTGGTGTTCATGGTTTTCCCAGTATTTCATAATGATAGGTTTTTCATGGTGCAAATGTTTTTATAAAGAAACGTCGCTTGTGTGGTATAATAAAAGCATTCCTTTTTATAGCAATGTATGGTGCTAACCGGGATGTTAGTAAAAACATGCACTACATAAAAAGCTATTGTGGCCTGTTTCAAAATAATGGTTTAAGAAGGAAGTGAGTGACTTGAGACCATCCAAGAATCAAGCTGAAGGTGGTGCTACCATACTGACATGCCACCTCATTTTGAATTTGGTGAAATTTTTTTTAGGGGTCTGGATGAAATATTATTACAATACCTGCGGCCATTAATTTGGGATTTGTAGGCAGCAGAGTATTAATGGAAGAAAGTTATTAGCCTGTATAGCTGACAGAATTGTTTTTGCATGTGTGAGAGTTTTGGCGGTAAAAGCTGCCATTCTCGCAGCTTTGCCACAAAAGCAAGATTTCAAAGAATCTCCTCCCCATTCTCCATATGGCTTCTCAGCTCCTTCGCCTAAACTTTGCTTGTGCTATTGATCCTGCCGGCTCAGAGGCTAGAAAGTTATCTATGGGAGGTATGTGCCAGACCTGATCTTCGGTATCCTCATGATGAGATGCCCAGAGGTAGATAATCTGGTAGGAACACTGCCCTGGGCATTATGCATAAAAGTTTACAACAAGAATGAGAGAGCCTCTGGGTACTTTTTCTTACTCATTCTGGTCTGAATGTCTCAGGGGTTGATCTCTTGTTCTTGTTGTAAGCTATTTTTAAAATGACTAATCCTAAATAGCTGCCCCTAGCATCTCTGAGGATGTATGTATCTCAACCTGGTTATATTGGGTTGCCCCTTCCAACTTAGCAAACTGCTTCCCGGTTAGCTTAGTTGGAAGAGCACCAGATGAGTTTGCTCAGTGGGGGGAAGAGGGCTCAAATCCTGGCCAGACCACCAACCAGGGTCTTAAAGCTGGAAAGATCATGTAGTTCTTATTTTTCTCCTTTGCTCAGATAACCATGGCATTGGGCAGTGATGTTAGGAGTTGCCCTGGTCTCTTTCATCTTCTCATTAGTCAATTCAAAGAGGATGTAAAAGAGCCCACATGACTTTTCAAAAAGTTCAGGGGGAGTTTCCCCTGTGGTGTGGTCTATCTCATCGCATTGCACGCATCATTCAAATCATGGGCTGGGTGGGTTACAGTAAGCACAAAAGTGGATAGAACTGCGCATACATGCTGATTGGTTTGCGTAGGATGAGTGTTATTTTGCTCATCACTCTCAAGCAACTGTGTTGCTTGCTGAGAGGCCGAGTATCAGTCTCCAAGGTTATGTTTTGTGCCCTTGCATCCTTCAATAGGGACAGCCTACTGACCTTTCCTAGCTTGCTCTCCCTATCTCTTTATATTTCATAATCGGCCCCTTTTTCCAAGCATCAAAATCGATTGAAGAAGACTGCTCCGTACGTTGTTTGAGTTGTGTAAATAAAGCAGCGGCTTGTGTGATATTTGGTGCATTAAGATTGTCTGGTGCTGCCTCTGAAATGGACCCAGGGACCTTCCCACTGTGCAACTCGCGATACACCGTTACCTGCTCGTGGATGGAGGCAAATTGTCACTAGCCTGCGTAGTAGGCGCTTGGAACCTGGGGGGGGGCTCCCATATGAAACAGACGGGGATGCTCGTCGGAAATTTTGAATTTAACCCCTATTTAAAAGGAGACCATCTGGGAGTGGCTCAAGCTTTTTGTGACCCCTAAAGGAGACCAATCTGGGCGTGGCTTAAGCAAATTTTGACCCCTAAAAGAGACCGCTTAAAAACACACAAATACGACATGCAATGAGTTATAATGATGTAAAGACATAATCATCGAATGCTCTTATCTAAAAGTAGTTTTTAAAAGCATTGTCATAAATCTCAAGTTCTTCGCGGAACCCTAAACGAGACCTTGGCGGCTTAAAATATTAGCGCTTTGCCCGGAACACCCTAAGCGAGACCAAAATTCAAAATTTACACCCCTAAGCGAGACGACGAGCATCCCCGTCTGTTTTATATGGGAGTCCCCCCCCACCCCCCCCGGAGCTTGGAAGTGGTAGGTGAAAGAGAGAAAGGGCGCGCGCGAGGGAGACACGCGAGGGGTGACATGAGGCCTTCTCACGCGCCCGTTTTTTCTTGTGCCCACTACTTCCAAGCGCCTGCTACGCAGGCTATAAAATAACAATTGGCTACACAAACAGATTGTTTGGGACCCTGTGCACCCAAAGGTGTTTAGAACACCCTGTCCTCGTAACCACTTGTAACGTGAGTTTGGGCTACCTGTGGACCCGCATTGGTCGGTGAGGGGTCCTGCGCCTGCAATGAAATAGTACCCATGAGTCCTTGTTTTCGCAACAACCCAAGATGTCTGCCTTCTTGTACGCTCTACATCGGGAGCTCTTTTGCTTGAATGTTGATGATTATGAGGTTCAAAATGGACGGCAATTGAAACAGATTGCATCTGAATGTTGTGGGGTAAGTCTTATTCAATCTTTGTCCATAATCTCTTGCCGAAATGCAATAAAAAAACATCAAATTCTGTTTCCATTATTACGGAGGTGCACGGAGTTAAGCTTATGCTTTAAGACTGAATCCATCAGGAAATTGAGTAATATTAATTTTAAGTGGACAAAAGCCTTGTACCAGAATGATTTAAAGCATATTGCATTCTTTTTCACATTTTTCAAGGGCTAAAGATGTAATTAGTCATCTGTAGTAACCCCAAACTAAATTAATTTTCCCATGGGAGCCCGAGAAAATTAATGTCAAATTTCACAAAATTACATCTTACACATGAAATTTTTAGAATTTTACCTTTGTTTTCACAAATCTTGCATGTGAATTTTGACATTAATTTTCTCGGACTCCCATGATAAATTTTCTTTGGTGTTATTACAGATGACAAATTACATCGTTAGCCCTTGAAAAATGGAAAAAAACAATGTAATATTCTTTAAATTTTTCTGGTACAAGGTTTTTGTCCACTAAAAATATTGATCTTTGTGTATGCAAGTCTTCAGATATCACGACAATCTTTGTTAAAGTGTTAAACCTTTCAAATTGACATCAAATATTATAAGGTAGCTGTGGACTTCAGGGTAAAGTAATAGCGTTTAGCCAGATTTTATTAAATGATTCAGCAAACTGTTGCTGTCTTCTTTTTAAGCATATACGTCGGAAGCATAATCTTGAAATATCCTAGAAAAATATATGTATTAAAAATTTTATCTATTAGTTGTTTCTGATGAAGTGTTATTACATTCATTTTCATCCACTCAAAACCAACTGCAACCCTTGTACCTGGCTGATGATAAATTATTTTTACAGTTTTGTGGGAACGTGTACAAAGTAATGTCACTGGTCAAGTCACCAGAAAGTCATCTTGCCCAAACCCCGGAGGTAATTTGAGCTCTGACAGATCAGATACACTGCCTCTTAACCTAGAAAAACGTTTTAAAGAAATGCACATAACACATTTTAAATAAAGTGTACTTCTTTTTCTCTGAGGCTGAAAATAGGAGGAAGAGTAAAAAGACAGTGCCTGTGCAGCTGTATGGGTCCACAGCTTTTGACGACATACAGTCAAACCACAATAATAAAGACACTGAGGAGGCCATAGAAAGTGTCCTTTTTAATGGGGTGTCCTTATTAAGCGGGTTGGATTTAGAAAAATGTAACAGTGACAAAGCAAACTGTCCATAATAGTGAAGTGTCCATATTAAGTGGGTGTCTATAAAGTGGTGTTTGACGGTAACTTTATGATCATTGTTTGGTCAAGATGACTTTAATGTGACTTGGCTATAAATATTTATTAAATGGCAGGGCATACCAGTGGAAAAACTGTTTGTCATTCACAATGGCCATGTCATCGCAGATAGCAGTAAAGTTCACCTTCAAGCTGGAGATGTTTGTTACACAGCTCTGCATCTCCCTGGTGGGAAAGGAGGGTTCGGATCCATGCTGCGGGCACTTGGTGCACAGATAGAGAAGACAACAAACAGAGAAGCTTGCAGGGACTTGAGTGGGAGACGAATGAGGGATATCAACGATGAGAAAAAGTAGGAATCCAGAGCCCAGTGGCCCTGGCGTCTAACTTTTGCCCTCAGGCGACTAGAAAATCTCAGATTTTTCGTACAGATCATATGCTGGGCACCCTATATTTTACAGTTTCAGTGCACTTTTCCTTACAGCACAGCCTTGAAATCTTTCAGCTGATTTTTTTAAATTTAAACAAAGGTCTCTACACATATCATACTACCATAACAGTATGTTGCTTCCCACTGTAGCCAGAAATGGCAACTGAGAAAACATTGATCTTGTTACCTTTAGTATTTGTGACCACTTTCTTTCTTTTGGGAGTTCATGACAACTGACCAAACTTTTTATTGTTTTATTGTTTTTACGTGTTTATATTAAGAGTAAAACCCCCTGTTACTTTTTAATAGTATTAGGAGACTTTTGTGGGAGTCGTTACTTTGGGGATTCGTTTCTTTTCTGGGATTTGGATAGGATTCTTCAATATTTTTACTCTCCCTTTGGCTTGGACTTGTAAGAGATGTTTTTCATGATCTTTTGCTCAGGGAATTTTTTCTTTGATCTTTATATCTTTTAGAATAGCTGAGTGGGTTTCTAAACAAGCTGAGAGGGAGCGTGAAAAAGAAAGACAAAAACAACTGCGGATGGAGAGAAAGAGACAAACGCCTAAACATACATTTGATGATGCAACATATACACAACACATCCAGGAAACTTGTGAACGAATTGAAGATGCCTTGCAGCAAGGTAAAACATTTTCATATTTTCACATTTGCTGCAGCTGTTGTTCTCTATCCTTTATCAATAAAAAATTGTCTTTTGGGAACCACCAACAGCCTTTATGTTACTGCCCCTTGGTAACGATCAGAATCAATACCCATCCATTCCTTCCGTCCACCCATCAATTCTTCTATCTGTCTCTTCTTGTTCTGCTGATTCTCAAAGCAAGGCTGTGGCCCCAGGCGACTAGAAGATCTTAGTTTTTCCATAGAAATATCAAGCTGAGCACCCTGGATTTCACAGGTTCAAGGCACTGGGCTCCCTTTGAGTTTTCTTAGAGCACACCCTTGTCAAAGAGCCCTGGAACATAATAAAGTGAGTAAACTATTTGCACAGGTCTTAAAGCTGCAGGAAGTTCAGCATCAACAAGCACTTCAACATCCTCCGAGAAAACAGCAGTCAAACGTGTCCTTGCTGATGAACCATCAACTTCAAGTGGAAGCAAGAAAAGCAGGATGTTGTGAGTTTCCATTCATGTATCTTTTACAATCTTTGTCTGCCTAAAAGCGTTGGCAATAAATTTACTAGACACTTTATTATTTTTAACTATCCCATCTCTGTTTACAAAAAAGTCTTTTTTCTCAATGCTCATATGTAAGATCTTCTTTGGAATTTTTGGTAGAATGGCCAGCTTGTGTAGCAGTGCAGTAATAATTATTGTATGACAGGCTGGTGGTTAGGTTAGGTTAGGTTTGCAAGAAAAAATGTCCTTTAGACCAGGGCAATCACTAAGAGCTTGGGACCAGGGATTTTCCCAGCTTCTACAGTGTTGTCATTAAGATTTAATAATGTAAGTAGCCAGGCTCTTGCGAAAAGTAACAGGTTATTTATCGCTTAAAGTCTTCTATGTTTGTAATGCTTGACTTATTTAGAAACTTTGAGTGGCCGGTTGATTTTACTACAGTAGCCTACTAAAAAGGCGGCTACTGGCTACAAATGACAGCCCTGCTTCTATGAGCATTACCTCCAGCTACTTCCATAGGAAACAAAAGGGAAATAGAACCTAATTAAGTAGACCTGAAATCTTAGTGACAACCCTATTAAAGTGATTTGATGAAGTGTTCAGTAATATGGCAAGCTGGGAATGTGGGAGAGCACTTGGGAGGCTGGGAGGTGTTAGTGATTTGGAACACTACCCTTTTAAAAACTACCATAATGTTTACAGGACTAAACAATTTTTTGCTTCTTACTGACTAAGTGCAGTTTTTTTTTGTTGTTGTTGACTGACTTAGTACAGCTATACCACGCAATTGGTGCCTCTCTCAATAAGTTGTATGACAATAACAGGGAAACCTTTTTTGTCATTAAGGTACTCAGGAATGCTAATAAAATGTTAACTGTTTGTTTTGAACCAAAATCTTAAGACTATATTATTATAATCCTTTTAGCAACTGCTTGTAAAACTGCCGTAAAAAGTACACCCAATAGTTGTGACTGTCATTGTTCACATTCATAGGTACCAAACCATTTTTAAAGTTTCTGTCATTTATTGAAACTTTAGAAGAACCGTTTTTTGTCATGTTTTTGTCCAGGTTAGGAATGGATGATCTTGACAGCGATGAAGATGATGACGTGTTAGTTACTTCAAGAGATGAAAGTAAAGATATTCCTGCATTGTGTACTTCAACTACTACATCATGTACCAGCACCCATGTTGAACCCTCAACATCATATAACAATTTTGAAAACAGACATTGCATGGAGACTGGAGCAGAGGAAATTGTGGGAGAGAATGAGTTGGAAGGAGAAACCAAAGATCAAACAAAAGATTTCCAGGAAAAAGACTCTGATTCACCGCTAGAAAAAATAAACCAAGGAGGAGGGCCAAGAGAAGATAGAGTTAGTGAAAAGGACAAGGTTCCCGACATACAGCCTGCAGAAAAGGTGAGTGAAGTAAAAGTGTAACATGTTGTAGTTCACATTAAAATATTATTCTGAGTGTAATGCATTATCATCAAAATGGCAAGCAAGAAAGGAAAACAGTGTGTCGTAACCCAGGATTGATTTTGTGTATGACTGTCATCAGGGTTGTCAAAAGTAGCCGGCTGCCGGTGAAAATTCCCGCCTATTTGGTTAGTATCGGCCAGCTACTCTGCTTGGCATTTCTTTATGGATGGCGTTTTTTAAATTAAATATCCCTGGACTAGCCGCTTACTTTGACTACTCAGCCATCTACTTCAAAACTTTCTGACAACCCTGCTATTATACACTATACATTGCATGATACCAGGAGGAAACATAAGAACAGTGAAGTAACTTTTCTTCTTGTAGGTTAAGCTTTGTCTGGATGACTACACTTCAGCAGAGCAACTTGAATCAGTAGGAATGCAATGTCTTAAGGAGGAGCTGATGACAAGGGGGCTCAAATGTGGTGGGACATTACAGCAAAGAGCTCAGCGGCTGTTTGCTACCAAAGGTGTTCCTCTGGACCAGCTGGATCCTTCATTCTTTGCTAAACCAACAGGGAACAAGAAATCAAATGGAAAGAAGAAGTAAAGGAGTCCTTCACCTCTAGAATTTTGATTTTCCAGTCTAAGCAAACAGGCTCAGTGTTGAAGTTATGAAAACACTACTTGCCATCCTATGATTGAATAGTTTATCATTCTGAGAATTGGTACCTACAATAAGTTGCCACAACTTAAGATGAAGATTTTGGGATGAGTTTAACTGAGTGCAAGCTTTGTGTACTCAAGCTTTTACAGTTCTGCTTTCTTCTATTTCTTTCTTTTTCTTTCACATGCCTAGAGAAAGTTGTTCATTACATTGTATTTTTTCTTAGATTTTATTGTCTCTTCTCTTTTTTAAAAAAGTAAATGAGCTGTACATGTACCTGGAGTCAACAATAATTATTATTATAAACATTGAACCATGAACAATGTTTTATTTCAGGTTAAATGCGACAACAATAATCCATCTTTATTATAATGTTAAAATATTTCAATTTGTCAAATATTTGTAGCAGAAAATAAACAACCTTAAAACACTGAATCTTTTCTGTTGAACTTCTCCAATTTTAATTAATATATACACTGTACACACGTACATGTAGTTGCTTTTTTTTAGTAAATTTTCACAACAATTTTGTACATAATTAGTGAAAGTGCATCCCTGAATAAAACAATAGCAGGGTTTGAATAAATAGTTACCCATGTGCTGTTTCAGAGGCATAATTATATAAAATTAATGTGGCTAAAGGATCCCTGCAAATAGGTCATCTTTTTGGAGAGCAAGCAAGTTGTTTTGCAGTAGTTTTGCTAAAATAAGGTTAAGTGACATGAAAGTTGACATGCAAAGCTGGTGTGAGAGCCAAATATAAGTACAGTAGACTCTCTCTTAAAAAACACCTTTATAAGACGGACACCTCTGTAAAACGGACACCTAGAGTTGGTCCTTGCCTTTCTTTACTCCCTTTATTTGACTCTCTATAAGACCAACATCTCTCTTAGACGGACACTTAGTACTGGCCCCAAAGGTGTCCGACTTAGAAAGAGTTGACTGTACCAGCTTACAGGCTACCAAAATCAAAATCAAGTATTGAAATATGGCTTTGTGGCTGTGTAAACCTCTAGGCCCTTGCAGTGACCAGTATCTTATTTCAAAATGATCCTCAAAGATGTGCTCATTTTTTTAATATCCTTATTTGATGGCAGAAGTACAATTATTACCTTTTCCCATGCATTACAACTACAAATTTACAGCAGATCATGTGACCTCTTAGTTAGCTCTTATAAATTTAACTCTCCAAAAAATCTGAAAATATTGAAAACCATGAACATTGAGACCTAAAAGATTTGTTGGTATGGGTAAATTTATTTGCATTGCAAATAAAAAATAAAGTGCTCCTTCTTTTTCATGAGCTCTTTGCATGGATGCATTCTGACAAGCTTGAGTCTCAGTTTTCTTAGCAAGATTTTTACCTGTGTTTTCTCTAACCAATTATGAATTTTATTTTCTCGTGGCAAAAACAATATTTTACTTGCTGTGCTCATTTGTAAAATATTGTTTTCTCACTTGTTTTCTTCGCGCCACCGTGTAATATCTTCTATGTATATATATATTATTTTTTATCTCCTGATAGATTTTTATTGTTCTATTCTTATTTTTATTTTATCAACTGGACTCTGGATGAGAGTATCAATTGGTACATTTGTCAAAGGACTGCTATAAGAACAAGTACTTTTATCACACTTAAAAAGCAACTTAATTGGTCGCTTTCTGTTGGTGTTTGCATGGAGCAGGGTACAGTCTGGTATTTCATCCAAGTCCTTGCTGTATGCCAACTTTCTCTTTTGTTTAAGCTTCTTCATGGTGATACAGTCCTTTGTAACAAAAAAGAAAAAACCAAAATAATGGTACAACAGAAAAAAGCCTTACTTTGAAGAAGTAGATAAATCTGCTTAAACAACATGAAGGACTAAAATTAATGTCCTATGGGAATAAACCAATAAATTAAATACTGCTCTTAATAATAATAATAATAGGATATTTAATATTTTTAACAGCGTATTACAAACAAACAAAACACTTGACAACAAGAGTCAAAATTCACTTTAGACTTATAACTGTATGGAAACTGTATGACTTATAACAGTAAAGTGGAAAACAAGAACATATCCTACCTGTTTGGAGACTGTCTCTGGAGTAACATTGGGCAAATCTTCTTTACTGGATTCTGGTTCCTGAGAAATGAGCAGAAATAAAAAATGTCTTACTTCCCATAGTTGTCATAAGATACTCTTTTAGAGGTGATTGCCAGTGGCATTAAATAGAGGTAATCCCATCGTAGTATTTCAATTCTCAGTTCTTCTTGTTTCTGCTCTGAATAACTTTTTCATCTTTCTCCATGGGTGTTAAAAGTCTTAGAATTTCAGATGTCCTTACTTGATAGGTTTTTCAAAATAAAAATGTTGCTTAGGGTTATTTCCTAGTTTTGCACTGCAGATTGCCTACCCCACATGACATTGCAACATCAGAAGCTAGTGGCTGCCAAAAAGAGGTAATGATATTTAAGGCCACTTTTGTGGTCTAAACATTTTTGTAAGTCATTATAAAAACTCCTCCGCTTCAGGTTTAAAGCGTGTTGGTCTTTGAAAAATTACCTCACTTTTGCTTTTAGATTTTGACTTCACAGGATCAGAAGTCTTCTCATTATAGACTGTTATTGCAGAGGTGTCAGGCTGTTAATTGAATGAATTAATAATATTAAGTTGTTTAATGTTTAACAAGAGGTTCAACTGAACAAGACCCTGTGAGCAGGGACCCTTCTATCTCTCTTCAGGGTAGACAGGCAGGCTTATATACATGTACCACCTATTAACAGTCCAGTCTCAGCAGTATGCAAGGTGTTTGTCATATAAACCTACTGTAGTAATAGGCCTTACGAGATAGTTCCCTCAAGTCTCCTTAACTGATCGAGGTAATAGAGCACCTGACTTAGACTAGCAACCACACAGAAGGTTATAGATTCAACTCCTCCTTGGAGAATACATAGTTTTATTTTCTTCAGGTTGCCTGTGTAACTGACAGAAAACCTCATTTCTTATGATCTTTTTCCTTCGTGACATTCAGTTAAATCATTTAAAGGGAAGAGGTAAATGTGCCATTTATCACTACAGCAAACTAACTCACCAGCTTGAGTCCTTGTATTTTTCCTGGATCCACTGGAGTGCTACACCTAGGAAGATCAGGGGCATCTGCAATTTCCTGGAAAGTAATATTTAATAATAATTATTAAAATAAACTGTAAATGAAAGTAATTAATATAGGGTGAGTCAGGTTCTCAAAAACAATCTTATTTCTTGACTTTAGTGTCAGTAATTACTAATAGTGGCCACTAATCATTTGAGAGTCATAGTATCATTGAGAAAAGATTGCACTGTTGTTTTTTCAAGATTCAGGAGTCAATTTAATAAAACTTTTACAAATGTAATTACAAGAATGGCTATTGTTCTCGGATCCTAAAACAATGACTACACTCGTAAATTACACTTGTAAAAGTTTTATTAAATCAACCCTGGGATCATTTTAAAACGGAACATTTATTAATTTTAGCTAGCAAAGTGGGAAGCAATAGTGGATACTGACAGAAATGCTAGAGACGTAAATGTAATAACAAAAGTTAACCTTGTTTTGTGCTTGTTTATTCTGGTACAACTTTTTGTGACAAAGAAAAGTATACTAGAACACTCACTTTATTTAGCTATGTATTTATACAGCATAAAAGCCCCGATCAGGGATAAAAAGACACACCAGGCCCCTGTTGTTATAAAGATGGATAGTGTTATCCACCAGATAAATCACCATCCAGTGGATAAGTATTAGGGAAACAAATTGCACTATCCAGTGGATAGAGGTTTATCCCACAGATAGAGCTATCCACCTTTTGAGCAAATGCAGCTATGCTTCCTTTTAAGGGGTGTTGTGGATCAAAAGGGTTCTTTGCAAAAATATACTTTAAGTTCACCTCTTTGTCAAACAGATCATATGAGCCCAGTGCATCCTCTGTTTTCTTTTGGGCTGCTTCAGCCTGTTCTTTTTCATCTACTGGCTCCTCTAAGAATACAGTCATGTCAAAATAGAATTATTTTTTACCCCAAAGTTGCACATGAATATTACTCATTACTACTATGTATACAAAGGCTTGTTATTACCGTACTAGAGTATAAAATTTTCCTTTGCTCCTTGAGCTTTAATTTGCTGCACAAATGAAACATCATAACGCAAATTCTACTCACCCATTATTGCTGATAAATCCTGAGGGATTATGTCTCTCAGCTGAATTGTTAAGTCCTCCTCCAAAAGTGTTGAATTGTGTGGCTGTAAAACTTGTGAGGCACTAGTTGGGGCATCACCAAAAGAGAAGTCATCTGAACTGACATCATCAAGGCAGGACTTGCATAGCGACATGGATTTGACAGTGGGCAAAGAACGTTCATTACTGTACACTACACTTCCACACATGGAACAGGAAGACATTGATTTGAATGAATACGTAGTTGTTGAGGTGAGGGGTTTTGATTTCATAAGTGGTGCCTTCTTGGAATGAAGTTTAGCCCTAGAGAAGATGTAACAAACAAAAAGCAAAAATCATAATCACTTTATTACCACTCCATTGCTACCAGACTGTCATCACCGAGTTTCATACATGTGAGCTGTAGACCTTATTACTTACAGTTCACATCAGGTTGGTATGTTAAATCTAATTTTCACTTGTACAGTTATTAACCAAAAAAAACAACAAGTAGTATTCAGTTGCAAAAGGTAAGGCTAAAAAATAAAGCACAAGGCACCCAGACAACTGGAGCACACTTCGGTAGCTGGATAATAATAACTTCTTGCACAAATGAATGGGATGCCTGTGTGCTGAAGGGTTACCTAGCAACCCATTTGTGCGCTTGGGTGCAAAAAGACTATAGAATTATGTTGTAAAGTTTGCACCTCAGTGTAAAAGCACACCGTAGTACCATTGCCAAAAAGCTAGATACCTCTGTAATTCTTTTCTGTATGTTTTGCAGTCTTTATCATCATTGGAGCTAACTTTTCCTAGCAAAGCACTACTTGACATCAACTTTCTATCTGAAATATGAAACAGCAGCAAATCTATTTGGCACAATGAAACTTCTGCAAACGGGGGATCACTTCAACTTCTTTCAAATTTGAGATACAAGTCACTGTGTCCCTGAAGTGAGACAAAACCAAATTACCAGTATATGTGGATCAGAGCTGGAAGGATTTGGTTATTATTAGAATAAACAACTAGAGTATTGTCATGTCTCTTAATATCAACCTAACTTCAAGACCTTAGAAAGGGTTTGCCCCAGCTGAAGAAATGGAGTAGAGTGGATAGCCTGTACTTACTCAGCATCTATTTATAAAAAAGGTAAAAAAGATGCCTTAACTTGCAATGACAACATCGCTTCTTACTTGTCTTGTATGAGTTTTGGCTTGGCATGCATGGAGTTCTGCTCAATGTCTTTTCCAGTGGGATGTTACTGATGTTCCTAAGAGCTAGGCTGGAACCACGCCCTGCAAATGGAGTCATCCATGTTTTCAATCCTGTTTGTTATTATGTTAAAAGTAAAACATCATTCTGATTAAAAATGGTTGACATATTTTTTTTAAAAAAGTAGAAGCCACACTTCTCTTCCAACTAACCCTAACCCTACAGGATTGAAAACACAAGGATAATGATTTACTGCTTAGCAATCTTCAAACAAGTAAACTCCTAAGTAGGAAACCCTACCATTGGGCGATTCCAAAAAATATCCAGACTATACCATGAACGGCTTTTTGGAATTCTGAGGGCAAGTGGGGGGGTCTTTGAACTGAAAATCTGAAGGCATGGGGGATACTTACATATGTACCACTGGAATTCAGAAGGTTTCCCTGCTAGCAGAGACCTCTGTAGCAGGGAATCAGAAGGTATGGAGGGGTTTTAGATCTGGAACTTTCACAGGGGACACTGAGACAAGATTTTATTCCTTGAAAATGCTTATTTTAAGGACTTAATCAGTTCACAAATAAAGCACAAACTGATGACACAGCTGATGACCGCGGAAGCAGGATAAATGACAAGCATCCATTGCTGTCGAGGAAAACCAACAAAACATGGGTTGTAGATCAAGCTCCAGAGGCCTTAATGCCACAAGACATCCATTTTTCTCTCACGAAAACAGTCTCATAAATTATTTTGTCCATTCAGTGCAAAACGTGGTCTTTTGACGGACAACACCATTTTACTTTTCGAACCTCATGGGATTGGGTGTGACTGCTGACCCCAAAGACTCAAATCAAGATGGCACAAATGAAAATACACTTGATCATAATAATATCTTCTGAGGGTACACACATTCATCACAAGGTATTCTTATTGGTTGTGTATGTAGCAGTCTGGGGCAAAGTAAAATTAATGTAGGTTGCATTTGTTGCACAGCGGTAAGGAAAAAACTTTAATTATTTTTGAATTTTCATTCCCAAATTTCTGGATTCATATACATGTATGACTTCCTTTGTGCTGGCCACCTAGACTGAAGTACAGAGGTAATAATAACAATGGAATTTATATAGCGCTTATACATCGCTGTTCTAAGTAGAGTCATTTGAAATATTTTGACGTAAAATAAGCCAAATTGGGCAATGTATATCTTCGAATCCTGCCAGTAGGTCTGAAAATTTGACAAAAATATGGAAAATCCAAACAGTAGGGGGTTTAACAATTATAGCATTCCAAGGGCATGGGGGATAACACATCTTGGGAGTTCTGAAGGTAATGGGGGATGAAAATATGGAAGCCGTCCGTGGTATGGTATGGATATTTTCTGGAATCGCCCATTTTGAACAAGCAAATCACTCGGGCTAATGGGATTACTAGAACTGCTGGAACTAATGACTGCTGCATTAATTCTGACAATACAAGTAACAGCTATCACTTTGTGGATATAGTTATTTGAAGCTGTGAAATTGGTACAACAATAAATATTAACCATGCCATGTTTGCTCTTATTTTTCTGACTGGAGTACACACCAATTACCATCCTCGGAGACCCAGGGGGAGATAGTGGGGGCGAGGGAAAGTCTAAACGGGTGGGAAAATATGGCACAAAAGAAAAGTAAAGAGAGGCGGGAAGAGCCCCTGGGGACAATGTCTTACCAGACCAGTTCCAAACGGTCGCCGCCGTTCTGGCTTCTGATTGGTGCCAAAAAACTTGTGTTTTTCTGCACAATTTTTTGTCCTACAGCGGTACTGCCCAGTTTTATACTTGATTATTTTTGGAATCTAGGTCAAGTCTAATGACTCTGGGCCATTAATGTTATTAATTTCCACACGGTTCATCAGTGCCTTTGCCATGAACTAATTAAAAGACATAAAAAAAAACAGCCATACATTTTCTCGCAAATTTAAGGTTCAAAGGAAAATCCCTTCTTTGAATTCAAAATATATTTACTTGCCTTTAGCTTTCACTGGGGGAAAAGCTGCTTGTTTTGAGTTCGGCTTGTCTTTTGAAGAAGGTATCCACAAGTCATCCGGCGTTTCTGGAGTGGGGAAGTGGTCCTTCGTAGCAATTTGAACTGGCTTACTTCTCGAGTATGTCGCAAATGCGTTCTTTTTTCTTCCAAACATTTTACTGAGATCATGTGAGATGTGACAGAGACACGGACTACCACCACTCGCTAAAGCAAACCCCACGTCATTTTTCGTGATTATTTTCCGTTGCAAGAACTCTCCTTGTCCTTAGCTCTTCATTGGCCAAAAGATAATACTTTTAAATCCTCCACCAGCAACGAAAAACCCTTACTACACACACGCCATTTTTAGCACTTTTGTTCGTCGATCCGCCATTTTGACCCACTGGCAGGGAGTTCCGAATCTTCCCGAGTAAGACCGACAATAGTTCCGGGTGAGGTTACTAACTATCATTGGCTAATGTTCTCCGATAATATTTCCGACTTTACCTATTCCAACTGGCGGGAAATATGAGCGGGAACTTTCCAGAGAAAAGAGAAGAGGAATTTGACAGCAAGAAGTTTGGAAACGTTTTTAAGCTAGTTATCTAAGTTTAACCTACAACTTTGCAAGGGTTCCTTAAAGTTCAGCTGTTAGCAGAGAGGTAAATTTCATTTGCACCTTAGAGAACCTCTAAAACCACGTCGGTCTTAAACATTTTAAAAGGAACTGTTGAACGATGTTTTCGCCGAAATCCAAGTTGCATTTTGAATTTGAAGGACTTCGCTGTTTTCAAGTCAATCGTAGGTCCAGCCGACATCGGACAGATAAATAAGGTCAACTTAAACCCTTTGGCGACAATTCTTACTCGATGTAGAAAATAAATTCGAGGGCAAGTGGATTTCTGGTCGAGAGAATTAAGGGTGGTCGCTAAAATGATTTCGGATAACAGTCAGGCCACGACTGAGTAAGGAAAGTTCGGAGGAAAACTCTTGTACTAATGGTAGGAGAAATCTCAGTTCTTGTCTAAGTCGACTAAGTCAGTCAAAAGTCAGGTACATGATTACACTGAAAAATTCTGTGAACAACTAACACAGATTTTGAAAATTAACACACAGCCTTGTGACCTGCAACAGAAGCTGATAAAATATGAAATTAAATGCAAGAGATCATGCAGTGAGTATTTATAGGACCAATCTCTTCTTTCGGTCTTCCCTATTACTTATAACCAACTTTATTTGTTCCTTACAACTTTATGAACAGAAGCTACAATGACTGCTCCAATAAGCTTCGCACATTCTCCATTCCTGTACCAACACGTTCCAAACTCGCCGTTTCTACTGCCACGGAGAACACAGGTTACTCAATCACCTGCGCCATTTGTTCCCGACATTGATACCCTCACGGAAAACAGATATACAGGAGGTGTTTTACTTCGAAATGGTAGGAAAAAGACTGCTTTGGATATACTATAAAGAAAGTCAACGGAAACGTTTGATGTATCATGTTTAATATGGTCTAATATACTTATGGTATGTTGTAAACTACTTTAGTAATTCAAAAGGCTAAAAATAAAAATAAACATTGCAAGTTAACATTAAGCAACAACAAGACAACAACAACAGTTGATTCAATTGTCAAATGAGTTAGGTCTATGTTACCCACAATTAGCGGAGCTATTCTAAAGTGGGCAACAATACAATAATTGTTTTCTGTAAAGTCGGCAAAAGAACGTAAGTAAAGAGAAAGCAAAAATAAAATGAAATAAATGAATAAATAAAAGGTAGCAGGTATAGTTATAGGGAAGGAAAAACACTTTAACTGAATAAGGAGTTCAGGTAGGAACTGGTAATGGTACTCATATCAACATACACCTTCTTGGTCTCCGAAACCTTGATCGGTAATTTATGTAATTTACGCTTATTGAAAGGGTCTTCGCGCTGTTCACGTAACGTAAGAGGAATTTTTTTCCAAATTCTTACACCACTTCTAGAAAAAGATAATGAAACCTGACTGAGTCTAGATCTCTGGACATAAGAATTACCTGCGGCAGAAAATCTGGTGTAATGAGAGTGGACCATGTTATAACGGACGAACAATTCAGAAATTTTAGGAGCCCGGTTATTAGAGATATCGTGCATTAGGATAGCCGAAAGAAAAGTACATTAACCGTAGAGCTCGTTTTTGCAATATTAGAATTTTGTTCAGACTTGAATTGGCAGCCTTACTAACATTTAATTTTGATTGACTTAAATAAATCATATGGCTATAATTCATTTAATTTTTAAAAAATTCATTTGTTGACACACTATAGGACATGCTGTTTGTTTATACATGCAATTACATGATTACATCCTAATTATAAGCTTTTTTACGTCTCCAAAAAGGAACCTATTCTGGAAGTGCAATCTCCAATAGCAAGCAGTTATCAAGGTGAAACTGAAAACACACTAAATCGTTCTTTTGCACCTTTGTACCCCTAATCTCAAGTCTTGTCTTCATTGCAGGACGAAATGCGATACTACGGTCGCCATTCTTGTTAACTGACCAACATTTGCACTCGCCTACCCCTGTTGTCCCATCTATTTCTGCGCCATCAACACCCCTGCGTCAACACGGAATTTCGAGCGTGGACAACGTTTCTTCTCTTCTACAGAAAGGTACGTGAAGGTTTTACAACGGACATGCATTAAAGAAAAAATTTATAAGGGATTTCAGATTTGGTGTTTGATCCGTGTTTTCCTCCATCTCATTACCATGTATAAGCAACATTTGTTCCTTTAATTCTCTAGTGGTTTACCGATCAGAGTAAAAAGAAAACCAGTGCCAAAAGAAAACTGCCCGGTAGTAAAAAGTGACTAATAGGTATTTCGTAGTCTATAGCATACAGTGTATTGCTAACAGGATAACACGTAACGTAAAGCTAACAGCGCAACATATTTTTCCCCTTAGAGCAAGTTGTGCCGAATTTTTCACCTTTGACGAAAAAGGAAGAAGTTGGACCATCTAAAAGAAAAGAGAGAAGAATGGATAGCTCACCAAGCCAGGCTAGCACAGTACCAGAAATAGACTTGTTTTCAGGAGATGAAATATTTGCATGATGAATAGTCGCCTGGCCTTTGACTATTACCACACGAGTCCATTTAAACTGAAAACACATACGGCGTCCGTCCAGACGTGAACGGTTACAAGCAGTCTGGTGAATCAGAATGGATAAGTTCGTTAACCTGGTTAAAGGATAAATATCATTTTTGTTTAGACCCCCGTATAAACTGAATTAGTGTGCACGCACTAATTTAAATAGACTCCTGTGGCTATAGATAGACCAGAGGGCAACTAGTGTACTTTCACAAAGCAATTTTCGTACTACTCGCTTTACAATGTCATTAGCGTCATTAGCAGACAGGATGCAAAGTATTAATGATGATGCTGAATCAATGTGAGAATGACTGATAAGTTAATGTTACGGAGTTGAAAGAGTGATCCAGATTGTTGAAATATATTCAACTCACAAAAACAATAAGGCAACGCCACAAAAGCATGAATAATAATTTATTTACTTCCTCAGTGTAAACTTGACATGTACAGCCTAGAAAACCTTGTAACACTGTACCAAAAATTGCAATGTAACCCTATATCCTTGACTTAAATGGTGGTCTAAAAAAGTTTTGAGTTATAAATAATTATTTGTTATTAACCAATGTCATTTCCAAGAAATAAGTTATTTGAAAGTACAAATTTATGTGATGGCTTTCTGTACTAGTCAATTCAATTTTATAAGAATGTAAGCGAATTTCATATTAAATATTGCAAACCATTTCCACCAACATTATAACAGAGAAGTTAAGTGATGTAAAAGCTGACTAATTCACTCATGTTTCTCTTTTCTCTCCTTGGCTTCCTGTGCCTTCTCATACTCCTCTTTAGCAATTGCTATTCGCACCCACTTGGGTTTTTCTGAAACCAGGCACCTTGAAATTACAGCGCAAAGGATCAGGAAATGCTCAATACAAAACACAATGGCCACAACATACCTACAGAGAAAAAAGGTGCATCAAGAAAGATACATTTATAGATTAATAACATATATTAATCCAATTATTGTATTCTGCATACAGCCTATGTCAGTGACTTGTATGATTGACTGACTGTCTGAAGTTACCCCTTATATCTGAACAGACAAACAACACATGAAATTCCAAAAATAAGCTAGTTTTTGAATCTCTAGATTTCAGAATTGCTTTTTTGAATTTTTATCTTTCTTTTATTTTACCCATGAGAAAGAATCCACAGAATACTTCAAAGTTAAGAATCTGATTTCGATACATTCTTTCTTTTCACCAACAACATAATATTCACAAAGTACATTTTTTATAGTTCCAACAACAGCATACCTTCCATAGCCATTAATAATGAATTGGTCATTGTCAATTGTCTCATACATCCACGGACACCAAACAGCAAGTTGCTCAGATGAAAATCCAACAATTAAACTGTTTGTGAGCATGGATAGTACCATCATACAGTATAAAACGTTGAACCACACACCAATATTGGCCACCCTGTAGTGTAAGTTAAAATAACAATTCATCAAGCCTAGAAAATTTTGAACTATAGGGTACCGTTCAAATAAATGCTCATGACCCACAAACATTTATTCTTCTATGATGATAATTTTTCAGTGAATGAGATTACTGAGTGAACATGCCCTAATTTACAGATTCTCCTTCAAGGTTAAAAGGCAAAGCTCTACAAAACAGAGTTTTCAGATTTAATATGGTTTCACTGTTTCCTGTCTTTTTCCATCATACCAAATATGCTTTGATCATAATTCTAACATAAAGTAATGATATACCTCCTCACTTTTGGGCGCTGATACATGTACAGTAGTTTAAACAAGTCAGCTCTTCCCTCAATGAACAAGAACAAAATACTGACAGCAGCAGCAAGTGGGAAGGCAGAGGCAAACAATGTCACATACTAAACAAAAAACAAAGAAAAAAATTGGAAATCAATACACTTCAAAAAAGCACAATAATATTTTTTACGAAGGACCACTAACAAATTAGACACTTACCCCGAACTGTACAACCATTTCCAGATAATCATCAAACTGTTCATATTCTTCTAAAACAATGTCTTGTTGAGCCTGTTAATATTATTGTTGATAAAAAATAACAAAGTCAGAATTAAAGATTAAAATAATTATTGCAAACTTAACAGAATTGCATGTAACTAATGGTTCAGTAACTAATTGGTTCAACAATTGGTTCAACACAGAGATTTTGACCATGCAATCAAAGAAACTAAACAGTTCATCTGCAAAAAGAAATGAAAAAATAACCAAACGAAAGAAATCTTCTGTGGTTGTTGTTTGTATTAACATGTTTTTTGTATAAATATGAAGCCTAAAATATGGATTAATCCAACCAAGGAGAATGTAGATGACTCCTTCAGTGTAGCAGTTCAAATACAGAGAGGTGCTTTAGCTTTTTCCTGATTTAATAATGTGAATGAAATAATAATTTTGATTTTTATCCTGTAAGTTTATAAAAAGCTTGTTCTTGACCTGAGAGGGAATGAATGGTTTTTTATCTGAGTCTTTCTTTCTTTTGGCATACTCTCTCTGTATCTTCCACACATGACCCTTTTCAGTTACATACGGGACAAGTGATTCTGTTATTAGTCGTCGGATTTCATCACCTTAAAAGAATTACATGTGAACACAATAAGTCCTCTATTAAATTAGCCAGGCTGGCTTATGCTGCATTCACACCAACTATGCATGTTTAATTAAACCAGTTAAAAAAAAAATACTCTAGAAACTCAAAATCAGACCTTTACCCATTATGCAATACACTTTAACATGCTCTGTAATTTACACATAATCTGCAAAAAGCCAAAAGTCAGTAAGCAGCTTTTATGATGAAAACAATAATTATTTTGGACCATGTTCTACTAAACAGCTTTTAAATATGTTTAAGCTTTGGTGTGAATGGGAAATTACAAAACTTCAGACATTCAGATGAGTAAATCGTACTCCAACCCGCCCTGCCCCTCTTGGGGTTGGCAGATAGTTGGATGTTAAACAAAAATGTTATAGGTACTTCTGTACAGTCTATGTGTCTGTTACATGTTACATGTAAATGTACTCTAGAAAGAACAAGTCAAGAAGTGGAGGGTTGGTCAACGATGGGTGTGTATAAAATGCGAGCCAGCGAGTCATGCGAGCCATGTAGTCCATTGAAGAATCATTGAAAAAAACACCATAAAAATCAAAAACAGTAATTTACCGAAAACATTAACTGAATGCTAACCGTTGTAAATAAGTGTTTAACCCTAAACAGCGCTTAACCCTAGCCCTAAAATGAGTGCTTAACCCTATAATCAGTACAATGAGTGCTTAACCCTAATCAGTACAATGAGTGCTTAACCCTAATCAGGATAATGAGTGCTCAACTCCTCATCTGTAAATTTGCAGTTTTTACCTGTGTTTCCTTATTTTTTTACCAATGCCTTGCGTGACTTGCATGGCTCGCTGGCTTGCAGTTTGTCAAGACCCGTTACTGATTTGCAGTTTACTTCATATCAAGTCAAAAACTGTCTAACTGTTCAGCTCATTTCTATCAAATGTCATTTACATCAAAGAACAAATAACTACACATACCCCAGAATAATCCGACCAATTCCCTCCGCAGAGCAACAACATTCAGTTGATAAAATGCAATGTAGAACAAGGGAAGGAAGCAGTCAAAAACTTCAAAAAGTACACGCTTTATGATGAGTGAGTTGTCCCAGTCTCTCTCTGTCCTGATTAAAAGGAGAAAATGAAAGGACAAACAGTATAAATTAGGCCAAGTTATTTTCAAAAAAGGTTGATGCTATGAAATGCTCATTTTATCCTTAGATCATGTTGTAAACTCAGACCATACATTATCATACAACAAAACAGTGGGAAATTAGTAAACCATGGATGAAATGAGTGCGGTAAAATCAGAACCACCCCTGCAAAGACATTAAAAATTAAGCCTTTAGTAAGTGAATAGAAAACCTTAGTATACATGTGACAGTATTTTACAAAATAGCTACATATTTGCACACAGAAAAGTACTACACATAACGAGCATCAAAGAAAGCTTAATGTTTCAGAAAACAAGAAGACACCATGAGCATTGAGCACCACTATAAATAAAAGGTACTGAATAAGATATTTTAATCACTTGCAAATGGAAGATCAAGAGCTGCTAAACAAGTTGAAAAAGAAATTTACTAAGTGCAAACAAAGTGAAGCTTTTCTAAATGTTTTGACAACCTCTCAAGGTCAAATGAGAATTCCATCTTGAAAATTAAGACCACAAAAAAAGAGAACAGTTTCCCTTTATCTCTGTATAGTACATTGTAATTTAAATCATCATTTACTGGTATGGATCCGGAAGCCAAAAACCTTCATGCACAACTACTACATGTATTCAATGGTCATCTGCATACCTGTGATTTTCCAGGTCAGTACAAAAGTGTGCAACAGAGCGGTAAAGTTTGTTCAAAATATTGATTACAACTGAATGACCAATGGTAGGAATTAAATAGCCATAATACTCATTATCAGCTGCAAAAATGTGACCCTGAAAACAAGAAAAGAATCAGGTGATTACATTTTATCTGAGATCTCTGTATTTCTACCATTATTTTTAAACATGAAAAATTGCTCAAATAGGTGAAACTGAAAACAATTAAAGGAGCTGTGTCACGAAATCAGCCAAATTAGGTAATTACAAAATGCCCATTTAATTAAGAGAAACGTAAAAATAACAGCTTAAAACGTTAAAGGAAGGTTAAAATAACAGAACAGAAACAACAGATGCCACGGATGGGCATAACTGAAGAAGATTGAAACGGATTGAAATTAGGGTTTTTGAAACTGTTCAGCCTAACAGGTTTTCAAAGTTGATCCCTGCTGCTTGCAACTTCAAGAATAATGCTCAGGAGACATATTTGTTTGTCTCGGATCCCTGATTTTGTCATTTACCTGAAAATTCTTTGCTTACTTTAAGTTCCATAGCGATTGAGGGCAAGTAATTGGCAAATTAAACAAAATGAACTTGACTGCCGTGATACAGTCCCTTTAAAATGAGTAGTTGATTTTTCATATAAAATCCGGTAATTAAAATAAACAAACACATAGCTGGTTATCCAGAAGCTCGTCAACAGGCAAAAGTATTGACTAGTCATCATGGAAGTGCCGGCCAGCTACACTGAACCCAAAGGAAATATTTTTTTTAACCCATTCGCCCCTGAACCGCCCGTGCGAATCCAGGTCCTTTCTACCCTTTGTGACGTCATCAGTTTTAACGGTCAAGGACAACTTTCTTCGCTAACTTGTGCAGAGTGAAGAGATCTTTCAAACCATACCAGAATGAGCACAATTCAGTCAAGGACACCGGAGAAAGAAGCAAACAACCACGTGACAAGGACCTGAAAATCTCCATGAAAATCTTGTTCCATTACCCACCTACCTTTCCTTTCACCTAATCCTAAGATCCTAAAAGCTTTCCTAAAAACTCTTCCCACCAAAATGAAGCCTACTAAATGCCTAGCAAGAGAAAAAAAAATGAGGCAAGAAAAGCGAAAAAAGAAGGGAGGAGAGAAAGCGAAAAGTAAAAGTCAAGACTGCTGTGTCACTTTTAAACCCAAAAACTATCTCGAAATTTTGCTTTCTGCGCATGCCCCAACTTCGCAAGCTGATATTTTGCATCTGGATCAGAAGGCCGCCAAGTGTACGACCTGTAAACCGGTTTGTGGTAAGTTTTAGCTCTTTATAGCACGACAGTGACCAGAAAACCACTCGACTAGCTTCAAAACGCGTTTTTCGGCAAAATCTCCAGGAGCGAATGGGTTAATTTATCTGTCATATTTGTTCCTCATTATTTTTGTTTGATAAAAAACAATCACGTGACATCAAAATAAATAGGTATATATGTTACAGGTCAATTAAATTAAATTCAGGTTTTCATTTCTCTCCCAATCAGGTTTTTTTTTATGGCTTGTGGAACAAGGGGAGAATTTCATGAAGGATCAAAAAAATTTTCTTTCAGTCAAAAAAACAGGATTCAACAACATCTAAAGAAATGGAAAGAAAACTAAATTTAAGCTGACTTACAGGTTCTGCAAAGTGAGCAAAAGCAGCAATGTAAACAGGGCTTTCTTTGTCCTTGATGTAACCATTAAAATTAAGTGAACACAGCATTGCACCAACGGCCAAGGCAAGAACTGGCAACGTAAGAACAAAACTTAAGCCATAACGCAGCCATCTTTTCCACCTGGGAAAGTACTTTTCAGGTTGGCCAGTGATGGGGCTTGGCTGCGTTTTACCAGTAAATTCTGGACGTAGTAGCTCTGATTTTTCAAGGCCATGTGTGCACCACAAGAAGGAGTATTCTGATTCTTTTCTCTTCCAGATCTGAAAGGACACAGGAAAAATAATAACTTCAACTGAATAATTATTATTAATAGTGGCTTGAACCGTGGATTAATTGACAGAGATGTGCAAACTATAGCATTATTCACCAAACTTAGGTTTCTAAAGGTTATTTGAACACATACATATTTTGAACAGGGGGTATTGGTGTAAGACAACCATGAATAAAACTGCAATATGTGTGCTCAAGATTTGTTTGAGTGTTTTTTGGGAGGATTATCATCATGATGATAGCAACCGGAATGCCAAAAAAGCAACACATTTGACATACAAAATGACACTTTGCACGTGTATCACACCTTTGGTAAATTTCTTTGCCATTACTACACAATTACGATGATCTGAAATTCTCTAAGCGAGGTTGAGTGGCAGTCAGGTCAACTCACAAAAACACCTTTTTCTTTTGCTATCGGAACTCTGACTTGGACCTTAATAATCCTGGTGAGCCAGCCCTGCTACAATATTCATAATTTATAAAGAAATTTCTTGGCCCACATGTATGTACAATGTACATGTATCTAGGATGAAATGTAGGCCTGTCACTATCTTATACAATGTGTAAAAAAATTTCAAATATCCAATCTAGTTTAAATAAGAGCTTTGTCTCTATTTTTTTCAAGTAAACAGTTTACTCACGGCAAGAAAACTTATTGCCCAGAAAGCCATCAGTATTTCATATAATGGTAACAGAGGGTTGTCATCCACAGTCACACCACGAGGCTTAAAGAAGTATAACAGAATCCCTACAAATGCTATTGGTACTAAAGTCCAGGTAAAACATGTCATCCATCCAAAATAGAAGGCAACACTTTCACCTACAACAAAAAAAATAGCTCAATACAATGGCCAAATCCAAGAGGAGGTTAGCCTGAGAAAACAGACAACATTTTGTTACGCCACCACTTGTTTCCCAATGAAATAAAGTCTGACGAACAAGCACAGAAAATTCTATCCTAATGACTTGTTGCATGCTAGCTTCTGATTGGTAGTGATTGTATAGTATAATGCATGTGTTTTTAGGTGTGTAGTCCGTGTGTGTATGTGGTAATTATTGTAATTGCTGTCAACTTTGGAATAAATGAAATTTAAATAGATGCTTCTGACTGGTCATGCCATAAGGCAAACTTGCTTGATCAGCCAATTAAAATCACTACCCTGAGATTTGGGAGTTAACATTTCATCAGTAAGGAATTTTTTGCAGTTGTTTCTCAGACACCATCTTGCAGGGAAATCAGTAATGATGTTGAAAAATGTCAGCTTTCTCAGGCTAAGAGGAGGTATCTACCCCAATTTTTTATGCACCCATTTACCTGGAATCCAGGCTATTTTTTCGTCAATATCAAGCCAAAAAGAACCAAAACCCCCAACATGTTGTCACAGCAGTATGCCTTAAAAGTCATGAACAAAAGCTTTTTTATACTACACATGTCTTGGATTCCCTTCTCCCACCCCATACAAGGTTGGTTTTAAATTTCAAAATTGTATAGGGTAGGAGAGGGGGATCTGCAAGGCATTTGCGAGGAAAATAGCAAGGCGTTAAGAAGGAAATCTAAAATTATAGGCAGTTATGAATATTGCATAACTGTCCCAAGGACTTTTGTCCACTTTGAAGGTTTTTGTTCTTGATATTACAATTTACAGTTTCTGAAGTTTAGGCATGGTTGCAGAGGACAATATGTTGAGTTAAAGTTCTGGGAAAAAACAAAAGAGACACTGTCACTTTCAACTTTAACATTTCACTTTTCCTTTCTCCCCACTTCTATATTTTCTTGTCCTATTTTTCTTCTTGACAGGCATTAACATTACTGCTTAACTGAGAGACTACCAATGCATTTTAAAAATAATGTAGACTTGACTAAATTATTTGTACTAATCAGGTCAATATAGCAAATTTAATCATCAAATGATGATAAACAGCTCTTTGTGTCTCTGATGATGGCATCTGTGCAAGTTGCCAAAATTCAGTTACCATAATAACCAACAGTCCTAATTCAGGACTAATTGAACACTCACTTGTACCATCATAATTATGTAACCACTTGAATCGACAGTAGAGCGTGCAAAGAAAGTAAAGTGTCCGATAGCCCAGGGCTAGTGGATTTTGCTATCGGGCTAGTGAATTCTGTTTTTAACTTGCCCAACGGGCAAGCGATGTTTTTTGAGCAATTTGAATAAAGGAAGAACTGTGAAATCAATTCTGCTCATCAAAAGGCCTTTGGGGCTAGTTGAAATGATGTCTGGGCTAGTAAATTCTAACTTCAGCTTGCCCGAATGGCAAGCTGTAAAAATGATTTTCTTTGCACCCTGCAGTATAATGACATGAATAATACTAAGGATCACAGTAATAATATTGTGAAGTTACCATAGTAATCTCTTATCTCCTGCAAAGGACATACAATCACATTTTGCTTCATTTTTTTTTTCCAAATTTTTTCCTGTTCATGAGGGTGATGAAGAGGAAATGCTGACTCTAAGATTGGAGGTTTAGAATGCAGACAGTCTGTAATGAATGAGTCCTTCTCCCTAAACTTGATACCATAAGAAGCCAGATGTTCCTGAAATAATAAAATTGTTGTATGAACACCACCAACCTGGTCACAAGTGATAGGAAGGAGGAAATAAGAGAGCTGAAATTAAAAAAACTATGAAGTTTTTACTGAGATCTGCATCTGTTTTCTGAACTCTGGGTACAACAAACCGTGGGACATTTTGGGGTAAATGTTTGCATTAACTATTACAGCAAACATAATTTACTCCAAAATCACCCACAGCCACTTTGTTCTACTCAAATCAAATTCAGAAGACAGATGTGGTCTAAGTAAAAACATGATAGTTTACAAGTTAGAATACAAGGGCTAAAGGCTTCAGCAAGATCAGAATATTTGCACCAGGAAAGTACCACGTTTTCTTTTTATTGTTAAAAGGCAGACCATTCAGATTCTCCATGACATTTTCACAAAACAATGAAAAATGATCTGTGATCCACCCCTAGAAATATTATGTAAGAGAAATGAAAATACGTACAGTGTTAGGTTTTTGATTGTGAATTGGGTGCGCATTTGATAATATATCTTTTAATCTTAAAATACGCAATAAATTAAAAGCGATAAATATTAGTATTATTATTATTATTACTATTAATTGTTGAACAAACCAATTACCCTATGGGACCATTGCATATCACTCAAAAATGTTATCTTAACATTTTAACAACTAAGGAGAACTGAATTGTAGCATAAAACATACATTCTACAATAGGTATGATAATGGCATCAGCCACTAGGTCTGATGGGTACAAGCAAAATCTGCCAACACAACTTACTTTGTCATACTGGACAGATTCCAGACAGATCTCAAGCAAGTATACCCTTTCTGCTGGGGTAAAGAAAGTTTCTTGATTGTCACTTCCAGCAAACTTGTCAAGTTCTTCTGTAACAAATTCTTTAACCTTAAAGAAAAAAGACAAGAATAAAAAGTGTCACCTCAGAATGCTCAAGGTTTGAATGCTTCCTCAAGTTTGTGATGGGTAACAGCCAGAAAACTGGTAGACAGATGGAAAATAAAGCTGGTCGAACCTCAGAGAAGAGATACTGCCTGCCATTTGACAGCGTTATCCACCTTTTCACCAACTGGGCTAGAGAATTGTTTTTGAGGCACACCATCCTCAAATAGGGTATAAGTTTATTTTGGTATTGTGATCCTTCCATATATATGTTGCAGTTAATTTTTCATCCTATAATTTACTTTTTTTTTATTTGTTTTCCCTTTGTTTTAAATTAATTAGCATACGTTACCATACCCAAAAACAATGAAAAAATAAAAATTAACTGAAATAAAAAATTGACAACAACATATATATAGTGCCCTTGAAAGTTCAATGGTTAAACTGTAAAACCGTGGCAGAGTATTCTGCAATTAAGCCTAGAACCTTAACCCCTGTTAAAAATTGAACTAGATGTTCAAGATAAACATAAAAAGAGGACGGTAGTTTGTTTCGCAGTGATGAGGATATTCATTTTGAAATGTTTATATACCAGTACCAAAGCTTATGATTGCTACCGAAATGAAGTTAGTGATTAAAAGGATACAAGTTTCTAATAGACGAAGGATAAACGTGCATAGAAATCAATAATTCAAAAGGTAAGCTTGTATATTTCATAAACAACTCGCCTTGTTTTCATTCTTTGTGGTCTTCTTCAAGCCAACATCTTCCGCCTGAAACAAAACAATTCGTTGATACAGCAAAATATCTTTAAGCTTAAATTCAAACCATATTCATTCTTGCGAGAGGAGAAACTGGAGAATACGATTTTAAAGTTCCAAATTAACGTAACATATGCATTCAGTTCGTCTCCAGCGCGGTTTGAAGCTCACCTTATTTGCAAGTATCTCAAATGGTGCATCAACAGTCAATAATGTTTTCCCCTCGAATTCTTCGCGGGTTACACTAAACTTAGCCCGACTCAAACAATCAACAAAGTATTGTTTGACTTCTTCTTTCTCACATTTTTCTGAGAAGCAAACGAGGTACTCGCCCGCCGCCATTTTGCCTCCTCGATGTCACGTTTTCCAGTGTCACGTCACATCAACTCACCCCCTCCCCACCCAAATCAAGGATGGGAAAATGGCGCGTTTTGGAGGGGCTTAAACATGGAGGGGCTTATTTTCGGAATTTTACGGTATACGCTTATTATGCTCGAAAATTTGAGCATTATCCTTTTAGCGTCATCCTCAAAACAACAGCTTTATGCCTATTATGCTGGAAAAGTAGCATTATGCTCGACTGATCTTGACTGTATTTGATGCCCTTTTCCATCCTCGAAGACATGAATTCAGGATACAACGTTTTATTGTATACCTGCCAACTTTTTCTGAGATATAAGCGTGAGATTTTTATCCTGGGAGTGCTGGGATTTTTGAAGACGACACGATCATTTCCGAAGATTCCCAAGAAGTCCGAAGTCTTCCGAAGAAGTCCGAAGTCTTCCGAAGACGTCCGAAGTCTGCCGAAGGCGAAGTTATCGAGAAGACGCTTATCCACAAAATCAAGAAGGTATTGTCATTTATTCATTTTACACATGGTTTTCGTTCCTTACATGGGTCTGAGTTAACATATTTTTGGAAATTGTGTCAAGCAAGACGGCAACAACTCATATTTTTCAATCAGGCGTGAGAAATTGGCCCGCAAGTGTGAGCCGCCGTGAGATCGAAGTTTTCAACCCGCAGGCGTGAGAGTTGGCAGGTATCATGTATTGCATCAGTTACAAATTTCGAACTGGCAGCCATGATGGATAGCCGCCTAACAAAATGATGCACCGGTGCGAAAAGACATTGAAAGTAGCAATCAAACCTTTGAATATGTTAAACTGATGTTAATTCTCACTGAAAGCACTTGGAAGTAAAAATTTCTCAGTACAGTCACGGAAATATTATTATTTTTTTCATTATCAGTCTCTTTGTGCTGAAAAAAGTGGCCATTATGCCAGCATTATGCTCGATGCTCCGACCATGGCATTATGCCCAAAATTATGCCGGCATAATGTATCTAACTTAGTGAACTTACGGCAACAGGACGGGAGAGCAAAGAAGACGGCAAACCCATTCGGGCTCGAGGAATAATTGTTAACAAGAGACTATAAAGGGGACAGAGAGGGCATCCCCCATATACACCCTATTCCATAGGTAATTCGTCTCGAGTTATTTTTAGAATCGGGATAAAGTTACCTCGCGCGAGGCGTGGATGTTTCGTGGAGGTTTCGCATGACCAAACGCCGTGCAAAACATGTCGGGCGAGAGGCAATGAAAGCGTAAAAAGATCGAGAGCATTTCCTGAATATTGAAGCGAAATGAGTCGGCGCTCACCTGGGAAAAAGGAATCGCTGGACTCTTTGACAACCCGTGAAATCAGTTTAACTCGCAGTTGTCGTAACCTCAATGCTTTAATAAAATGAGAAATTTCGCCGGGCTATTGAAACCGGTCGTTTGTACAATTTAGGGAGTTTAAGATCCAACGACGCGGACGACAACTAGAGCGTCACAAAAACAATAGGTTTAATTAGCAAAACAACAACTTCGCACGTGCAACACACTTTTTTGTTCATTTCTTTCCCGTTTTTGCACGACTACGACGTGAAAATGCCTAATATCGCGTTTTATGGAGGACGTAAATAAGCAACGACGAAATTTTATTTCTCTTTTTGAGCTTGAATATGGTCCCTTGAAATTCAGCTTTAGGAGGGTTCGCCTACAATTGACAAAGTAAGTGGGTAGGAATAATCGCTATAAAGAATGAAAAAAATAAACATCAAACCAGAAATTACTCTCTTCAAACTGTAAAATAATTATAAATGATCCTGAGAGAATATTCAGTGTGTTAAGGATTTCCCTGCTCTACTGTTAGCTCTATACAAGAGAGGAAGGGCCATTCTTTTTTAATTTCGGTTTCGCTGACACAGTTTTCGCAGAAATCTCTCTGTAGTCGTTTTCGTCGACAAAAGGAATAGCAAAATCGTTCTCCGCGTCTTCCCCCATTTTGTTCTGCGTCATTTCGTGAAGGACGCGTGGCTCTCAGCGTGGGTCATCCACGCGGAACACATTCGTGCTATGTGATTGGCTGTTGTCTAATCCCCCTTGAGATCTGTAGTGTTAAAAATAACTCGAGACGAATTACCTATGGAATAGGGTGTATATGGGGGATGCCCTCTCTGTCCCCTTTATAGTCTCTTGTTGTTAATTATTCTGTCCAAGACTGTGGTCCTGGCAAAGGACTTACTAAAGAGGAAGACTAGCAAAGTGGAAATCAGATCAGATACGGTATCAGATTGTAGTTTGCTTATATTTCATGATCTTCTCTAATTCGTATCAGATCAGATACGGTAGATTTGGCATCAGTTTGCAAATAATTGTGTTGTTTTTTTGTAGGCTCCGATATAAAATTCTGTTACTGCTCTTCATCCATTCTTCTTTCTTCTACCAACGCTGTCAAGAGAGAATGGTATAAGACAGAGAGGGAATCTTATGGCGTTGACTGGGACATGTGAATTTCTCTTGACCCTTTAAACACTAAGATCAAAATTTGAATTCTCATTTGTTGCCCCTATTCATGTCCTACAGAAGTAGTGGCGAGAAGTTGATAAAATGTTAAGTATTAGTTAATTTATCTTGTGTGATCATGTCCGTAATTCTCATGACCACTCTGTTTAACAAAACATTGATGCAAGGACAAATTTGATGCTGATCACTCATAGGGCTCAAAGGGTTAAGTTATTTTTAGAGGATGCAATTAAACGAAAGTCTAATTCCTGAGACGTCCACACATTTTAATCGATTGTTTGACTCTCATTTTTGACGCTATATATTCTCATCCGATGGAAACGTGAATGAATAACCTGACGGAGACAAACTTCAGCAAGGATAAAAATGGAGATAATGTTCGAAACAGTCAACACGTCTTTTAGAAAACTGAAACGTGCTGTGGTCATGTAGGCTCGGGCCAATGAAAACTGTTTCAAGCGTCAGAAGAAAACCGGTCCGTCAGAAAAACAAGCGTCCGACCCGCAACGACGTCGAACAAAGAGCAACTCGTTGAAGAAGTTGGAAGCTATTTTACCACCATGAACATACTTTATGGGTACTTAATTTCGCGATTTTGACGAGATAGTATTTCGCGAGGTTTTATTTTCATGATTTCAATAGGGAAATATGAAAAAAGGGCATAAATGTTCGCTTTTTATTTTTTACTTTTTTTTATTTTCACAAAATGTCTGAACTTTTAAAATTGGTTAGGTAAACTAGAACAAGCAAATGAGTTGCTCGCCGCAACATTTCTAAACATCATCTGACCACTGCAAATCTTCGAATGGATCTTCAGGTGGCTGTTGTTAGAACAGAATTTTCTACAAGTATTAACTTTCGAGTGTTTGAATTTCACGAGGATTTTCATTCGCAGGTCTTTAATTTCGCGATTTTTTTACAATGGCGAAAAACGCGAAATTAAGTACCAGTATTAGGTAGTCCATTCCATCCTAAATGTCACTGAGTTTGGAACAATTTGGCCTTAGTTTTTGTCTTTTCCAGTTGAAAGAAGCCATCTCTGGATACCAAGATGTCAAATGTTCCTGGAAGATTAAAGAGCATTACGGGTCTGGTTTAGTCCTCACCCCCCTCCCCCAATTTCTAAACCCCGCCCAGCGGTCCCTGTTTGTTGGACTGCCCGTGGCAGGGTCAAATTGTTTGACAACTTTACACAAATAAAGGTTCTCATTTCTTCATGAATAGGACATTTTAGAAGACAAGGTTTTTAAGCAAAAAAAGTCATTCAACCGTTCACATTCTTTCTTTTTTTTCTTTATTTCAAAGAAGCAAGCAAAAATAACAGGTGAAATATTAATCCAAATTATTTGCATAATTTCAAGAAGGATCTTTTGCAATCATGAATTTTTTATAAGTTACTGTTATTTCAAACATCTTAATTTTATATAAAACTATGCAAGTAGTTTTTCCTTTCAGGTTAAGCTAAAGAGAAATAGCAAATATTTCCACTTTTACAAAATTTCGACATTTTTATGATGGGAAATCGTCTCAAGCCATGATAAAAATGGTTGGCGTTACAAAAATAACTAAAGCGCAATTTAGTGCATATCCGTGATACGGAGTAATCTAATAACTCTACGCACCTGCAAAAATTATTGTAAACCATTGGTCAATAAATCCGCTTTTATTCGATATGCAAGAAAGAAAAATTTAGCGTTTAATTTTAATCTATTAAATTTCCTTATGCTCTTCTTCCTTATCTGATCGTAGCTTACTGCCAAACCTTAACACAATCCCACAATTAATTAAACAAATTACTACCATTAAACCTAAGCTGTTCGCAAAAGTTGCTACTGGAAAGCGCTCCAAATCGTTGCGTCTCGACTCCATTTGAATCTGAATGGCTGTAAACTGGTCGGCGGAACCAAGGGCTGTAAAAACATGTAGGAAATGATGGCTGTGTCCTATTATGTCAAAAACTCCTGGCATTAATCTCTCTGGCATCCTGGACATGTTTGCCAAAGCTGAAATAAGGTAGAAGTAGCAATGCCTCATGAAATAGGAAAACGCCAGTTGCTCGTGCTCTGTTTCGAGTGTAGCAGACGGTTCCACCAGAAGGCGATGCAAATATGGAGCGCTATTGCACAGAAATGCGACCCCGAAGCAAAAAGTTCGAATAACGTACTTCATCTTTGACCATCGGTGTCGAGAGGCGCAACAAATGGCAGTTGACAAAACAGAGATGAGACAAGAAACGCTGAGAAAAATGGTCGAAGAACTGAAGAGCATTTTATCGCTATCCAACGAGCGACTGTAGAAATAAAATGCTTGTCCTGCTCCAACACTGTACACGCTTATCGCTGCATAATCGAAGAAGAAACAAATGTGGCGAACTCTAGGAGACATGGAATTGAACAGATGAGCGCCAGAACTCATCAACAAAAATCCACATATTCCAATAGCGAACGACAGCAAAGGGTAGACGTAAGTGTCGGTGATGCTGTACTTCCAAAATAAGGACGCGAAGCGTACGAGAAAAAGCAGAAACGGAACAAAGTGCGTCCAAACGTTGACGGTTTCGTTTCGCAGCTGAAAAGCACTTTTGACACAGTCCAAAGCGGAACCGTAAGGTTTGCGATAACCAGAGCAAATAAACATTTCGCGGAATTGAGCGGGAACGTCTTCGGAACGCAAACCAAACTTAACCTTCTTGTGCTTGTGTTCGGCATCATGTATGTTTTCCATTTTAGCCATTTTGGTTTATGGTAGCTGTTATGGGGAGGAAAAAAGAAAAACAAGCAGTTCTGATTTCGCTCTTTCCGCTGTCAAATGACTGCTTACACTCGTGGTTTGCAAACGGAATGAAAATGAAAAAGCCGGTTTTGCAAGACAATTGAATTCGCCACCCGGTAGAGTATTTGTTTACCCTCTCGCTGATTGGTGGAAATTGCCGATGGGTTTTCCTGCAGGTGTAAATTGCTTTCAAAATGGTTTTCCTCTGAACAGGATAGAAGATAATTAAGTGACGCCTCTGCGGACCGGAAAAAAGATTACCTTAACATTTTTCTAATCCCTCACTTAAGATTACTTTCCAAGTTCAAAACTGAATTCAACTAAGCTATCAGGAAATCTCAGGGAAAAGAATAAATATTCTGATTTGTTTTAGTGTGAGATTTACACAAAGAAAGGAATTTCATAGATTTTGTTTACATTTTCAAATCTTTTATTATGAACGACAAAAACATTATCCCGCAAGCAGTTGTCTCCAATTTTCTAGGAGGGAATGCGTCCAGGTAAAGAATTAAATATATATATATATATATATATATATATATCTAGCCGCGGATTCAGAGTTTAAAAACCAACCTAATGAAATTTGCCGTCATTGGGATGACAAGGCGTCAAAAGGTAGGGTTTTTTTAAGTCCGACAAGCTCCAAATTCACAGTAACGAAGGAAAAAGAAAAGAGAAAAAGAAAGAGCGAGGAGGAAGACAGGAGGAGAAAAGGAAAAAAGCAATGGTTGCTCTGTTAGCTTTTATAATAGCTACTTTGGAGAAAGAAAAATGTTGGACACAAAAGGTCCATTTGGCGGAAACGTTTTCAAAAATCCGACTAGATTAGATTCCTCCTCGCTCTTTCTTTTTCTCCTTTCCTTTTCCTTCGTTAGTGGTGATTTTCGAGCTTATCGGGCCCGAGAAACCTGCCTTTTGACGCCATTTCACTCCAATGACTGCAAATTTCGTTAGGTTGGTTTTCAACAAATCGGCTAGATAAATTAAGCAATAAAAAAATAATAAAATAACATAGCGTTTCTATTTCCTCACATTTATCATTTTAGGTTTCCTATGCACGGTGCACAAAGATTATGCGCTGGCTTTGCCTTCCTTAAAAGTTTTTTGTTTCTAACTGAGGCAGAAAAATTGCAGACGTTATTTTCATAATAGAAAATAAATTTATTCTTTTAAAATCTGCGACACTTTTATTTATCTATACATTATTTGAACAATAGTCTAAAATCTGACTGGTTATCAATGGCCTAATTACAGCACTACCTGGATAGTGCGGGCATTTGGTATTTATGCCCAAGTAAATGGATATTACTTGTCAAAGAAAACCGTTAACTGACGCTTATAAGCTCTGGGCCCAGTTTAGTGGTTCGAAGACCGATTAGCGCTAGCCCGGGGTTAAATTTCAATCCGGGATTCTTTTTCTCTTGTTCAAACGCAATTTCTCGGATAATTTTCTCCAATTCTTTGTAGAGCATCCAATGAACAAATTTCAGACAAAAATATACTAAGTTAAACTGAATTTGCTCTTTAAGCTTTTATATCTGAACTTGACCCTGGATTCTCTTAATCCAGCTTTTAACAACCTCTGTTGTTCGAAGGCCGATATTAGCGTTTAACCCAGGGTTAAATTTAACCCGGGTTTCTTTTTCTTTTGTTCAAAAGCATTTTCTCTTGTATTTTTCCCTGTTATTTTTAAGAGCATCCAGTCATCAACTTGTTGACAAAAAGAATTAAACTGAATTTACTTTTTAAGCTTTCATATCTGAATTCAAATTTCGCACTAACGCAAGAGCCATAATAGGACTATTATGGCTCTTGCCCTGGGTTATCTTAACCCAGCTTTGAACAACCCGGCCCTGGGTTATTCCTTTTTTGTAAGGAGTTTTAGGACGGTTTATAAACGGAGGGGCTTATAAGCTTTAGCAATGCTAACCAAAATACGCTTTGCATTTACTGGTTTTTAAAACTTCTTGGAGGGGGGTTTATATACAGGTAGATGGGCCTATAACTGGGTTGGCTTGTAAGTGGGGGAGCTTATAAGCGGCAGTTTACGGTAAGCTGTAAGAGGACACCCAAACTTCAATGGCTCCTTCTGTTTCAATTTTCTTGTATTTCCATTCATTCAGTACTGACACCAACCATAGTTGTCTTTACAAAATCAGACAACAGCCTGGCATATAATTACAGAACAAATTCTGATGTCACTACCCTCGTTGTAAACCACTATTGTTAACAGTTTTTTCTAACACACATACACACTGAAAAGATGTAGTCTGTAGGTGCAAAAAGGGGAGGAGAGAAAAATGCCCCCCCTTTTCTCTCGCTGCCCCACCCCTTTTGACCCTTGCCACCCAGGCTTGAAAGGGTGTGTATAGCAATACTCCTATAGTGATATCTAAGCCATTGACTCCCATGCAGAAGTTCTTTTGCCAATCATGTTATGGAAATCTTTACGTAACCTCAGTTAACACTACCCAATATGGCTTGCTTCGTAAAATTCACTGGTTCTTGTCTTTGAAATTTCTTGCCTCCTAGCATTACTAGCTCAGATACTCTTAGACTGTTTCGTAAAGCTCTGAAGAACTCTGTGCTTAATTGGTATATCAATTAATTTGTCTCCCTTAGCTCAAGAAGAAATGCCTTCTTTCAAAATAATATATTCTGAATTCTGTGCGTATAATTGTATTCTATTGGTGTCTTCACCAGATTAGCCTTTGCTATTTAAATTGTATTAATTGTCTATGTAAATTAATATGTATCATATGTATGTTGAATTGAGCAAGTTCAATAAATCATCTACCGGTATATATTTATCTATCTATGTTGACTCGTCACGCAATCCTCCCTTGTGGGAAAGGAAAGCATGACAATGCCCTAAGAACATCTTCATAGGAAGCTAACTAACAAATATCTTCAAGAATTCTGTTAAAAACACTCTTCAAAAAGTCTTTTTGCCTCATGTTTTGTGCCAAGCAAATTAATTCTACTACCTAACTGGCCAGTAGCGTGAGAAAAAAGCTGGCATTTTGGGACGCCACAGGGTGCAAAGAAAGTCAGTTTTACAGCCTGCCTTTCGGGCAAGCTATAGCTAGCATGTACTAGCCCACAAGTCATTTCAACTAGCCCCAAAACCCTTTTTGATTAGCAGGATTGATTTACAATCCATCTGTACTTTAAATTTCCCCAAAAAGTAGCACCTGCCCGTCGGAAAAGTTAAGAACAAAAATCAATAGCCTGAAAGCAAAATCCACTAACCCTGGGCTATCAGACACAACTTTCTTTGCACGCTGCACCACCACTTGTTTATCGCGAAATGACGTCTGAGAAATGATTGCAGAAATTCCATACTGATGACGCACCACTAGCCAGATCTGGATAGTGCTTCTGACTGGTCGTGCTAAATGGGAAATTTGCCTCAATCAACCAGAAGTACTACCCAGATCTGAGTAGTGACATGTCATCAGTATGGAAATTCTGCACTCCTATCTCAGACGTCATTTCACGGGGAAACCAGTGGTGGCGTCGTGAAATGTGGGCTGTTTTCTAGGCCAGGGGCATTTCAAGCACGGTCAAACATGACTGTATTGTGCAGGCTCCATATTAAGCAAGAGGGGGCCACGTCACTGCATGCCTGAACTCAGGGAAATAAAAACAAAAACCAGCATAGCCTGCACCACAGATGTAATCAAACCCCGGTTAGTAAGGTCTGCAAAGAAGCACCAAGACCCTTGTTCTGGGCCCTCAACGGCCCTCAACGTTTCAAATTTCCTTTCAACCTGTTTGGCAAACCAACAATGGCTTTTTAACAGGCCAAGCATGGTGCGTATTAAGGGGGGTGCACAGGCGGAGTCCCAGGACAAGGATTTCGGTGCTGTTTTGCAGACAAACTTAACCAGAGTTATTAGTTTTGTCTTTGGTGCAGGCTAAAGCCAGCATAGTGTTAGACTTGTAAACAACATTTTGGGCCACTTTAGTTTTTTTTGGCCAGAAAGTGACCAAAAAATGGCTTGACTAGCTTCAAATGGGGTTTTAAAACAAAAATTTCCAGGGGTGGAATGAGTTAAGCAGACAGTGGCGAGGGTCCCATTTATACAGTCGGGTTTTTCATGCACAACTAACAGCCATGAATAAAAATTACCGGTAGTTGCTAATTTTTCTAGTTGTTCTACCCACACAAGGAAATCACTTTCTACTACATTTACATTTAGACTTCTTGTTCATTGGTTTCAAGTTTACTTTTCCACTTGCATCACTTAGTTCAATTTTTATTGACCCAAGATCAACTGATCTTGTAAGGAGGTTAATCATGGTCTTGAACATTTCTTCAACAGTGTTCACATCCAGTGCACTTGCTTCCATATAGCTTAGGCCATTACTTTTGGCAATTTCTTGGCCTTCCTCAGAGGAAACTACCCGTTCCCCAGCTTGATCTGTCTTGTTCCCAATTATGATAATCAATGCATTGCTTTCTGTGCAATAAGTCTTTGCTAAGTTAAGCCATCGAGGAATGTGGTCAAATGATTCCCGATTAGTTACATCGCAGACCAAGAAAATGCCATGGACACCACGGAAATACATAGCTTGCAAAGAAAAGAACTGTTCCTGACCAGCAGTATCAACCACTTCCAAACGGACAAACTTAGAGCCATATTTGAAAGACTCGCGATCGATCTCTATCCCTGTAGTTGTAGTGCTCAAGAAAATATTGAAAAAAGGGTTCTTGAAACGATTGAATAAACACGATTTTCCAACTCCTGCGTCTCCAATAAAAAGCACCTTGAGCTTGTAATCGTATGATGGTTGGCGTCCAACTTTCTCAATCTGAACTTCTTCATCTGCCTCATGCAAACTTGATCGTTTCACTACCTTCCATTTGTGCCTTTCAAGTTCTTCTTTAATGTCCTTGATGTCAGGTCTCAATGTACTGTCATTCTCTAAGCATCCTAACACCAGTTTTTTCAAGAAATGTTCCCCCATCTCAGTGATGTCTGTTTTACGTCGGACATGTTCACTGATCATTTCACCATCTTAAAGGAATAAAAATTTTCATCAGACTTTTTAAATAACAACTTAAAACAGATTTATCCATCAAAATAATAAATTAAAAAAATTAAATGATTTACAGATCCATTTATCCACTTTGCCACTTAGATCTTCAGCCAAATAAATAAACAGTCCACTGTTTTACTAGAGATATGTATCTCACATTACCCTGGCAAAACTCGCTTTTTAATAGTGCCACTCAAGTTAAGCCGTGTCGGCCAAGGTTAGGAACTGGATGGGTTACCTGTCTTGAATATAATCCTGTTATGAAGGCCCCTAATTTATTTTTTCCTTACTTCTTCTTAATATATACGAGTTAAATTGAGGTGGCCATGGGGCAACATTTCATTGTAGCAGGGATTTGCAGGTAACCAGGAAGGGAACTTCACAATCAGACTATTGCAAAAAGGGTGCTTTGATTGACAGTTTGTTCAGAGCAACTTACAAGTTCAAACTACAAATTATATAGCAATACTGCAAATTTATTTTGCTCAGCACTGCAATGGCTAGCAAAGGTATCTCTTACCTTTATCTTAGAGAGAAAAAAGGGTGTTAAAGAAGATTTCGTTGATCAAAGATTTTTCAGAATGAACTTCTCAAACTCATTAATAATTCATATTAAAAAAGAAAACACAAAGGAAATGTGAGTGTTAAGGAAATCAGATGAAAAACTGCTCATTCTTGTATCCTTAATTTCTCTTTCTAAAATCATTTTGTTTGAAAAGTAATACTGAGCATTTGACACAGTGTTTCATCACCAGATGAAACAACCTTTAAGTTTGTCAAAAATATTCCACTGCACGTCCTATTTTCAACTCTCTTCTCAGTAAAACTGTGAAAGGTTTGAACCCAGGAGTCATTTCAAAAGTAGGTTGAGTTTGATCCTCCAGGTGAACGTAGTCCTGAATAGGACTGTTGTTGTTGACAGTGACTGACGTTTCGACAACCTGTGTGGTAGTCATCTTCAGAGTCAAAGTGAGATGTATCACGTCAGTTGATGGTATACTCTGGTTATTCCTCTCAGTATTTCATTTGGTGACAAAACACTGTGTCTCCTGCTTAATATATTGCGTCAAATCAATAAATTTATGTAAGTTCTAAGTTAGGACTTCCCCATATCAAACTGTCTCTAATATTGGAACCAAGTTCTGTGATTAGAATAGAATTTCTAGGAAAAAAGAACATGCAGTCACCACTGCTCCTTTCCCTCCCTCTCTAGGGATCTGTTACTGTACTGGGCAGATAGTACTACTTGTAGGGATACATGGATATGTGCTTACTTAACTGGATATAGATTTAGGTATTGTAGACAGCCTGCAGAAAAGTACTTATTCAGTGAAAAGATCCTTTGGAAAGAAATGACTTTGTAAAGAATAATTTGCATGCATCATAGTGCATTGGTACTACAATGACACTCAAATCTTTTCCCAGCTACCTGTGAGGACTAATACTGGTAAAGTTGTTCTCATTGATTCTGTGGTAGCCGTGCAATCATCAAGTCATGAATTTGCCTGCATCGCAGACGCTCTAAACCTTCTGTATATAGCGTCTGCGAATTAGTGCACAATATCGTGTTCGAATCCCGCAGAGTCGCAAGGACATATGTCGACGTTTTTGATCGGCTAATTTCTTACACAGTTTGTGATTAGTCCGATTTGAATTAAGTGTTGACAGGCCAAACATGACTCATAGCTCGTGACAAGAGAGACTGAGCTCGTGATAGTGTGAAACGTGACCTTAGTGTAGTCAGTTTGAGCAACAGAGGTTTTTCTTGCTCTCTTTTTGCGTAGTTTATGCAGTGCGTGGAGTATTCTACACTTTGACGGAGCAATTTTTTTTCCGCTTTGAGTCTCACATTATTTTAGAGGTTATGAAGCTGATTTGATCACAGATGCAGTTTACCATTAAAACATTTTTCTTTTACCTCTGCTTAAGCCTTAAACTTTTTTATTGCGGCTAAATAACCTTAGTTTCTTTGGTTTTCTCCGAAATGCCTGGACCTGAATAGCTACATGTGTGTACTTTTTTTTCGCCGTGAATATATTTTAACTCTAGAACTGTCGGCTAGATTGCAGAATACGCGGCAGTACATCTACAGCATTTGGAAGACGCTGGGAAACCAGTCGGCAAATTTACAAGCAAATTATGGCCATGAAGGAATTCTCTCAAAGCATTTTTTTTGTTTAGAAGACGGCTTTAAAGTTCGAACTGCTCTTTCATTGTTTACGGTAAACGATCCTTGCCGACTCCCTTCTGTGAATTTTGACATGTCACTGCGCCCAACCGTCACGCACACGTAAGAATTAGGCCAATCGTGAGGCTCATAAGAAACACGTAAGAAATCCGCCTATCCGAAACGTTCACATATGTCCTTGCGACTCTGCAGGATATTAGAACGAGCTTTTGTGCACTAATTCGCAGACGGAGTATACAAATGGTTTAGTCGAGTGCATGGGCCGGCTGCAACGCAGGCTAGTCATGAATGCACTTGGGAGGTTTGCAAAGCACTCAAGAAGCAATGTCAAGCAACTGTGCTTTTGTGCTTATAGCAACCTCCTGTGTACATCAATAGGGACTTTAAGATCCAATGACGCGACAGCGACAAGAACGTCGCTTAAAAAGTGAATTTGCGTTCTTTCAGTCTTTATAGCGATCATTCCTACCCACTTAGGCGAACCCTCCTGAAGCTGAATTTCAAGGGACCAAATTCAAGCTCAGAAAGAGAAATAAAATTTTGTCGTTGCTTGTTTACGTCCTCCATAAAACGCGAAATTAGGCATTCTCACGTCATAGTCGTGCAAAAACAGGAAAGAAAATATGTACAAAAAAGTGTGATGCCCGTGCGAAGTTGTTGTTTTGCTAATTAAACCAATTTTTTTTTTATGTTCTCGTTGTCGTCTGCGTCGTTGGATCTTAAAGTCCCTAATAACTCGACGTGTTCACCACTTCTTAAATGAGTCAGGCAGCCTTTTTGACTGCAACTTATGGAATGAAGAATGCTCGCATCAAAACATACCTTTGGTGATTGGAGTTAACGGCCACACACTTGGTTCATGTCCAACAATCATAGCCATGACCACTGCACCAAAAGAAAATATATCAACTTTTGGGCCATACCTTGCATTTCCTACCACCTCAAACTGCTTCATGACAGGGTATGTTTCAGGAGCTGTGTATAGCGGTGTTCCTGGAACATTGGTGGCATGCATTTCACAGCCTGCTTCAAATATTTTGGCCACCCCCAAATCTGCAACCTTGGCATTACCATGCTCCGTTAGCAATATATTTTTTGTTGCTAAGTCACGATGCGCAACAGGACGCTCTAAGCCATGCATGTAATTAAGACCTTCGATTACATCTAAAGCGATGCAAATCAGTTTCATTTCAGGGATTTTTGGCGTGGTTGTGGACTCTCTAATGTACTTTTCCAGGTCACAGTGAAGCAGTTCAGTGATTATTATGGGTGAGAGTCCTTTAGGAAATAAAACAGTGTGTAGTTTTACTACATTAGGGTGATCGAGAAGCTTTAGAACATTCCATTCTCGCTGAAATTCCTCCATATAGTGTTCTTGCAGGCAGGAGCTATTTTGGAAGAATACAGAGTGAAACCTTTTCGCGGCAACGTCGCGTCCCTTCCACACAGCTTTATAGACTTTGCCATAAGACCCTTTGCCTATCTCCTTTTTCAACACCAATTCTTTGACATGAGATTCCAGAGATTCTTCCTGTGCTCCTGCACAACTCATTTCGAAGATTTGAAGCTTTGCTCCCCGGCTACAATTCCTAATAAGCCTTCTCGATTGGACAGCATTGTTGCCAGACTACGAAGCTGAAGACTTCTTCCGGGAAACCGCGTTTTAAATCAAGTCTGCAAAGCAGTCCAAAGTAACATCCTGGATTTTTCCTTACAACAAAGAATTAATACAAAACAAAGATAGCTAAATGTGATTGGAGGATGGTTTGATTCTTTTTCTCAGTTCTGTCTTCTCATGTTTTGCTCCTCGCTTTATATTTTAATTTGGGGTCTTGACAAACTGCGAGACAGCGAGCCAGCGAGTCATGCGAGTCATGCGAGTCATCATGCGAGCCATGCGAGACAGATGTTAGTTCCCAGTCTATTTTCCTTTCTTCGGCTTTTGGCGGTGTCACAGCGTTTTGGGAATACCCATTCCCAAATCCCTAGCGTTTTGGGCATCCCCTTCTCATATTACTGCAGCGTTTTGGGCATCCCCCGGTACCCTCCCGGGATGCCCAAATCGCTAGTGTTTTGGTCATCCCCTCCAAAAAAATGCTGGATTTCGCGGGAAAATCGAAAACGTTTTAGACATGGCTTCCGCTAAATATAGAAATCTTTTCCAGTATCTTAAAAAGAAGGCTTATCCAGAAGGCTGACAAAGCAAAAAAACGACTCTGCGAAATTTGCCAAAAAGTTCGAGTATGACTCAAAATTAGAGTCCTTGTTTTAGGTGGCCAAGGAGAAGGATGGCACAGCGCTTCGACGAATTGTTCACCGAGGAAGAGAAAGCGAGGGTCTACCAAGAGTGCCACTCTGCTTCTTTTTCTGGACACGCCGGCCGCGATAATACTTTTGCACCCTGTGAAGGTTGTTCCCAAGGTGTGGTACTCGGTCGGAATTGATTTAATAGAAGCCCCTACTACATCTCAAAAAGGCAACAGATTTCTTCTGTCCCGTAGATGCACGAGGCCTCTGTATAAATTGTGTGACAGCCTTTTGTGTGTCAAGTAGCGCTGCGGGGTTAAGTTGTTCAGGCCTCAAATGTCATGCATATGATGAATTCAACACCGCAAAACGCAGTTTTATTCATGTTTGTCTTTTGATTGCTTTGTTCAGTATTGTTGTTTTTGGCTGTTTGAAATCAGACGATCGCAGCTGCCGGCGATTGCGGCATTGCTCGCTTGTAAACAGTTCTATTAAATAAAATTGAAGCTTTGCAAACAATGAAGCGTTGTACAGCGACGGGATGCTATGCGGTTGTAAATTTCAGTTTCGTCCTGTTTTGAGCCAACGTTTACTGCCTATGGGTTTTTTTTCTGCGCAATAAACCCGGCCAAAAGTGTCAGACGATACAACTCTAACATGCATCTACACTATTCAGCCGTAAATTCGTGATAATCCCGACTTTTGCCCAGTCTGAAATAATTTAGGCAAAGTCGAAGCGATCAGCGTTTTGGGCATCCCCCACCGGGGATGCCCAAAACGCTAGGGATTTGGGAATGGGGATGCCCAAAACGCGGGGATGCCCAAAACGCTGTGACAGCGGCTTTTGGCTATTTGGCACGAGTTTTCGCTATCCTCGCTCTCCTTTCAATATCGTTTTGTTATCTGCCTTCATCTTTTTCATCTTTTTTAAAGGTAAGTTATGTTATTTGTTACTATTTCTCACGTGTCTTAAACCGCTGACATGGTGGGAACCGTGAAACTGAAGATAAGACAACACTAAATAGACATTACACATGCGCAACTAGTGCCAGTCCCCAATCCCGCTTTAGAAATGAAAAAGGGCAAAAGTTCAAAGGAAAGAGAATCCATTTTTTGGCGAATCATAAGCAATTTGACTTTTTTTAACAGCAAGAAAGTCTGTTAAAGAAAATGTATGAAAATACCCCTCAATGACATCATAGCTTTTTCGATAAATGTGAATTTTGAGAACGAACGTTAAACTTGTTAGCAAGTCAGATTTTTTATTGCGATATTCTTAAGCCATTGGCATTGCTTTTATTGTGAAAGATGCAAGACGTTTGGGTTTTAAAGAGTGTTTTTTTTTTATGTTCTGGTCACGTGACTTACCACATATGGTGTGACTCATTAAACGTGACCGAAGAAGAACCTTTAAACCCTTGTTTAACGCATTCTCAAACCTTTGTTATTGTTTCACCTCGTTCAATTTGTATGTTGGCGAATTTTTCTGAAGCTGAATTTTAAAGAACGTGCCTTTGGAATAAATACGTTACTTAGTTACAGAGGCTAGTTTTTTTGTAGTTTACGTTAAAATATGTGGTTTCCGGTCAATGTTCTACTAGTAAACCGACATTTCCGCATAGTAAGAAAAATTGTCTTGTACGATGTAACTGAACAGGTTGACAGTCAGGCTATTGAACATTTTGTGTGGTCATCTGCATCGTCAACTTTCCTCTTCTTTGGCGACATTTCGAATGATTGTTCCAGCCCAGAAACAAAAATTCGTTGGTCCGTTTAATCAGTTAAAGGTAAAAAATTCATTATTATTTCTTTCGAAAAATCTACCTTCTGGATAATGAGGAAATACTTGTTCCATCATTTCCAGGAAAAAGGATAAAAAAGGGAACATCATGGCGTCGTTCCGCTGAAAAGTTACGGGTAGGTTATTCTAGCTTAGTCCATAATATTTATTCCTCTTTAGCTCCGGCTGTAAACACAGAACTGAAAAAAAAACGTATGTTCCCAGTCAACTTTCTCTAAGTCTAAGAGGGACACTCTTGACACTACACGTCCGTCTAGCTAGGAGCATCCTCGGAGACCCAGGGCAGCTAGTTAGGACGATAGAATGTTTGTGGTGAAAGTTTTCTGTAAGATCGATCTTACAGTAACTTTCACCGCAAACATTCTATTGTCCCGACTAACTGCCCCTGAGATGGTCTAGGAGTAGTCTGTGTGAAAGGCTTTCAAACGGGAAAAAGGAGGAGGGGGTGGGGGTGTGTAAAAAGGCGGAAGAGGATTCGGTGAAGGTGCCCTTCACGTGTCGCGTACCCAATTTCCCTTCTGAAAATGTAACATTTTTTGACCACTCCCATTTCCACCTCCGAATTATGAAGCCGTCTGGTCTTCCCTGAGCACCAGCTGGTGGAACCGCGATTTAACGAACCTTTACATAACGAAGTCAGCAGTATAACGAACAATAGGGTCCTTTCGAAATTATTGGACGCGCGCTCCTGAGAACTAGGTACTTGCATGTAAACGAGGCTTAGAGGACAGCTGGGAAAATAAAAAAATAGAAATGCATTCACTGTCTTCACTGTAAGTTGAAATGCTCCAAGTTTTGCAAAAGTCATGGTGAATTTTTGTTCGGTAGCAAACTGCTCGAACAGTTCGAGGAATCGTCCGGATCTATCCTTTTTCTGTTTTCCTTCAGGGCATTTTAGAAGGCTATGGAAAAACTTTTGTAGACGTTGTGATCCCGAATTCCAAAATCAAAAAAACCCTCGGATTTGCAGCGCACACTTCGAGGCTTCATCCATCAAAAAGTCGCTTTGCGGAAGAAAAGAAGTTATTCCAGGTGAATTACCGAAATATTTTAATCCCTCGACCCACCAATGTCGTGTTTCTTCCCGTGAAAAGAGACTGGAGGACAGAAAGAGACGTGCTGTTGATGAAAAATGTCCTGAACCTCAAAAGAGAAGCCTTACCGAGGAAGACAAAGACATTTGTTTCTTAAGCGACGATGCAGCCCTTTTAGATCACAATTATTGCCACCTTCTTCCTAACGACAAAGGAACTCAAACGGACTTTCCTTACGAAGATCTAGAGGTTTTAACCAGTAAAATTGACGCTTTAAAACAAGAGAACGCCGAACTTAAATCAAAGTTATCAAACAAAAACAATTGAAAAGAGAGCTCTTTGTGGATGATGTTTTGAAAGATGACGAGTCTGTCAAATTTTTACGGGTATACCTAGCCTTGCTTGCTTTATGATGATATTTAATTTGCTCAAGCCGTTTGCAGAAAAACTTAAGTATTGGGACAAAAACAAAAAAAAAAAAAGTAAGCTATCAAAAAGATTCAAGTAAAAAAAAGCCTGGAAAGCAAAGATTATTGACCATTATGGAGGAATTTATCTTAGCTTTGGTGAGACTCAGACTTGGGCTTTTAAGCAGACATCTTACAGATATCTTTGGAGTATCAGAAGGATCAGTTAGCAAAGTTTTCACAACGTGGATTTGCTTTTTATCTACAGTTTTTCGTGACATTCTTCTTAAATGGCCTTGTAAGGAAGAAATTAAGAAAAAAGTTGCCAAGTTCTTTTAATAAATTTCCAAGCACTCGAATAATAATAGATTGCACAGAGATATTTTTGCAAAAGCCAACATCCCCTAGTGCCCAGAGAGCTACATGGAGTAACTATAAACAGCACAATACCATGAAAGCACTGGTGGGAATCACTCCAACAGGTTACTTCTCCTTTGTTTCTAAACTATGGACTGGAAATGTCAGTGACAGATACATCACAGAAAGAAGTGGTCTACTGGACAAACTTGAAGAGGGGGATTCTGTTATGGCCGACAAGGGGTTCAACATCAGAGATCTGCTGACAAGAAAGAAAGTTGCACTTAATATCCCACCACTTTGCAAAGGTACCTTTCCAATAAAGGCAGCTAATGGGGTAGGGGTGGAAGAGGGTATGCTAAAAAAAAAGAGAAGGTCTCCCTGGAAAAAAAAAAAAAAAAAAAAAAAAAAAAAAAAACTAGATATAACAGCATCCATTACTTGTTGCTTGTAAAAAGGATCTTTCTAACTAAACAGAAGAAGTTTCTTAGGAATATTTTTTATATTATAGGGTTAAGTTGAACTGCTCAAAGATAAAGGTAGTCTCTACTAACTTCCAAACATGTCTACATAGCAGGGGTGGATCCAGAAAATTCAGAAAGAGCTGGTGTGAGGCAGTGGTTTGCCACTTCCACCCATCCAATAATTTAGTACAGGTTTTGTTTGGAAAAAAGGTTTCCAAAAAAGCAAATACTTTACTATCAGTACCTTTTGAATTGGCATTTACTTCATTCAAAATCCTTTTTTCTCCTCTTACACAGGAAAGCAACTTTCAAAAAGGCAGTAAAATCTACCCGTACCATTGCAAGTGTTCGGATCCACGTTGAACGTGCTATTGGACGTCTTAAGGACTTTAGAATTCTACAAGGGAACTTCCTTCTTCAAATGCTACCCACTGCAGACAATATTCTAAGTGTTTGTGCTGCTCTGTGTAATTTGTTACCACCACTGGCCAAATGACTGACGCATTTGTCCAGAGAGCAGAAAAAGCAGACCTACTTAGTGTATGTAAATGGTAAATGAAACATGTATTAAACGTTTCCAGAGACAGATCAATAAAATTATGTGGTATCTAATCCAGCACAGACAAAAAACACTATTAATTTTAAGCACCTTCACTTTTACAATCAGCATCTAACGGCAGTCACTCTATAATGACTTAAGTATGTCATGGTGGAATAGTTCCTGAACTATATACTCCACGAAGAAGTTTCTCAGCTTTTGGAGCATTTCACTCCACAAATCACTATCAAACTTAACGTTTACAATCAATATTCCTTTGAGGGTATATATAACTAGATCACAGCGATGAATCCCTGTTATCCCCATCAGTCCCTGGATTTGGTAGTTCCATTTGGTTTCTTTTTTAATTTCATACTTGCCATCCACAAGCATGAGGTTCTCCTCAGCTGCAACATGTGGAGGGAGATTTCTTTTTGCATACATGCTTTTAACTTCAATTAACTTCTTTTGGCAGCAAGCACAAATCCTTATACCATCAGGACTGGCTCCTAAGAAGGGTCATAATGTGTTTACAATGAGTCCACTTTTTTCTATTGACAACTTTTCATGATTTTTGTTCTGTTTTTTTATGTAAAGACTAAGTGCTCGCTTTTCTTTTTCATGCCCCCATGTCAACTGTCGTGGCATGGCATCTTCAGCAATTGGACAGTAATTCATGAGATGTTTAATAGTTTTTCTTCTGTCTGTGCTCTCTCTAAGGTGGCACACAGTGTAAAATGAGGAAGCTGTAATTCTTCCTGCCCTTTGATCAAACCAAAATTGAGACTGGGATTGATAGACAGTTTTCTTGTTGATCATTTCTGCTTGCTCTTCATTAAATGGAATAGACTCGAGGAATTCAACTGCAAGTTCTTTAGAAACTGTAGGCATCACTTTCTCAGTATTAACAGAAACAAACACTTTGGCGTAATCATTCATTGAATATACATGTACACTTTGAACACTTTCTTCTTTACAGACATTAACATCACTGCTGATGAAAGCTCTGACTTCTTCCTCTGTATGCCTGGGTCCTTTAGTTGAAGATAAAAAAGGCAGAGCTGAAGAGCTAGGACATGTTTCCAGCAACCCAGCTTTAAAATCTTGTTCCAGTTCAGTCACATTATAGGGAATACAAATTGGATTAAAATCTCTTGGGTGAATTGGGTCTTTCAATGTCACACCGTAACTACCACTCGTTTGAAGGTCCTGAATGGGCAAACTTCCCTCATTTCTCTTTCCTCTCTTTTTCCACATGCACTGTCCTGATGTACATGATTGGAGATCATTGAATCTCACATTTGCTTCTAGATCAAACAATGCTGCAGCTATGTGTCGGCAACCTCCATCTGCCCTGTTTAAAGGAGGACCAATATGACAAATATGTATCTCACATTGTTCACACTGATAGACTGTAAAGTAGCCAATAAGTTCAGTTACTAGGCTCACAGATTCTGACTTTGAACCACTGTTTTAATACTTAGTGCTGAAGTCATAAGTGATCCAGAAGGTTTGAGACTTAAAATAATGCATCCATTGATTTAGATCTTCAATTCAGGAGGCATCTACTTTTTACTCATGTTACAACTGCTACAAGGAAAATATAAACCTTCGAATCTGAATAAAACAAAACCTGTCACAGAGAAAAACAACCGAAAAGACCAAACGTTTTGATTCTCAAACGTATGTTTATGGAATATCAAGCACATAGACAGGCTTCAGAAATCAGAAGAAGAAAATACATACCCTCCTTTGCATAAGCAGTAGGCTGAATTGACACTTCCATCCTTCTTTAAAATGAAAAACCCTCTGTATGTTGCTGAACCATCATCAGTCTTGGATTTTTCAATTGGCTTTACAGCAAACTTAAAATAACTGTAATTACTATTGGGTTGAGGTGGATGATACCAAAGTTCTTCCACATGTCCATCAAAAAATAATTTGTACCCCAATAAAGATTTGTAACTTTTTAGGCTTTCGCTGTTGTATACGGGATCTTTACCCACCAGGTAATTAAAAAGATCGGGGAATCTAAAGTCCGGTACGTTAGTAAAGTTTTTGGTCCATTGGGAAAAAACACGGTTTTCGTTATCCAACGGATTTGCGAGATCTCCCTCATCGGTTTTCAGTTGCTCTTTCATAGAAACTCTTGGATCGACTGGTGCTTCCTCTTCAGCAATTTTTGGGACTTTCATCTCCTCACTTTTCTCACAAAGTTCTACCAGTTCAACCTTACGTTTTCCTGAGCTTTGAATGCCCCTTTGTTTTAAGTATTCTTTTAACCAAGGAACCGGTTTACAGTGAAAACTGCCTGCAGCAGAGTCAGCCATCTTGTGTCCTCTAAGCCTCGCTTACATGCGACTACCTAGTTCTCAGGAGTGCGCGGTCAAAAATATCGAAAGGACCCTATTTTCTTTACCCCGGCAGTGATAATAAAATGTATGAAAAAGAACCTCGATATAACAAAACCTCGTTATAGCGAACAAATTTTGCCAGTCACAGTCTCTTGACCCTTCGTTATACCGAGGTTCCACGGTAATTGTTTCTGCTGAATTTTTAATTCTATGAAGAGAGGATTTGTGGTAGCCCGGGCCCCGTTAGGAGGAGCTCATATTACGCTTCTTTGATCAGGCACCGCCTGTGGAAAGGACCACAAGGACACACTCCCCCAAACACGCACACATCATGCACACACACGTTTCGGTGCGAGAGAAGTACGTTCCTTTATTAGACAAGTTTTCTGATACTATGAGATGGTAACCCTAGTATGAGAGTGGCCAGATCCTCAGAAACTAATGATAAATCAAGTTGTCACCAGCGACTTCTGGTCAAAATTTTGCAGTAGCAGAAACCAGCTCGTTCCTTGAAGGCTATGGCTTTGTTAGGTACAACAACAAACAACAACAACTTTTATTTTTAACACAGTTACAGAGATGTCACTAGTAGTCGGTAGCCGGCTTTTTTAGCAAGCTACTGTAGTAAAATCAACCGACTACACAAAGTCTCTAAATAAGTCAGGCATTACAAACATAGAAGAATTTAAGGGATAAATGACCTGTTACTTTTCGCAAGAGGCCGGCTACTTAAAACCTTAATGACAGCCCTGGGTTAAAATAAAAGCTAATACAGCTTATGGGGCCGCGTACATATTAATTAAAAACATGCGGTACATAGCTGTTATTAAGAGTCTATACCTAAAAAGAAAACATCACTAAACTACTTGTACTCTCTATCAAGAAAAAATACAAATATATCACTGATGTGCTAATAAACGGCTGTGAATCATGGATCATGTTCTAAATTGAATATTAGTCAATAAATGATGAAATCACTCCAGCAAATGTAATGACTGTGGCTGACGAAGAGGGAACAGACAGACAGACAAACTTTGCCTTGTAGACGTGGCAAACGAATTTAAAAAGAAACTTTGGCAACTTCACAGTGTCCAGTCTGGTCAGCAGTTAAGCCTGGTTTTCACTAGTCCGTAAGCATATGAGTCTTGTGCAAACGGCACAAAAAATTGATTACTAATTGGCTAACGAAGAGGCAAGTTCTAAGATTTTGCAACTAGATCCTGAAAAGGCAGTATCTATACGTGCAAGGAGGCGAAGAAAATTTAAGTTTGTTGTTGTTCTTTGTGGCCCGCTCCGTTTCGGCGCTCCGTTTATTTCGACAATTAATTTTGATACACCAAGCTGTCCCTTTATAAACCCAAGTCACTACTATTTGAAGAACTCTATGTTATTGCTCAGCTTTTGGAAACTTTGAAAATAGCAAACCTTGAAATGATTTCACCTATTTCCATGCAAATGAAATCCTTAGGCCTTAGATATAATTACACTCCTTTATCTTGTTCTGTTCTAATGTGGCGGGGGCTCAGTCATCAGTTTGATTATTACTGGTAAAGTGACTATAATAGTTTTGCGGGGGCGCATTTCAAAAATTTAAGAAAGGTCTTAAACCTCCTCCCCCAAAAAATTTCTAAGAAAAATTCCTAACAAAAAAAAAACTGTTCGATGGGCTCTGAGGATTCCTTGAATATTACGCGATTTGCTGCTCACAGCCAGAGAGCCCCGTGTTTTCCTGCGCCCTCAGCTGTTACTGGCCACTCCTATAAAGAGAGGGGAGCAGCTGATGGAATGTGACATTTATGGGTCACTCCCAGGGAAGAGGGGTGTTACATGGTTTCCTGTACAGAGAATACCTGTTTGATTGTGGACTGCATGTAGTCTTTAACAACAACAACAACAACAACAACAATAATAATAATAGTAATAATAATAGTAATGCGAGATAACAATGCTAACTATTAAAATCCTATTTACAATTAATTCGCTTGAAAAAAAGAAAAAACTATTCATTCAAAACGCTATTTACAATTCCTGTCGATTTAAAAAGAACTTAATTTAGCTTAGAAAGAGTTAATTTAACTGAGAAAAATTTATTCGAATTAAAAACATTTCATTTCAATAAAAAAAAACCTGTCAGCCTCTAAAATTCAAAAGTTTCTTTCAACTGTTTAAAAAAAAAATAAAAATAAAATAAAGACAATTAATAAAGCATCTATAGCTGTTGAGTCTAGGGAAGTCCTGCTTGACTCTTCTCTATTTCTAGATCCCTGTCCTTAACATCTAAGTTCCTCCTTCTCGGGATTCTCGATCCCCTTAGGCATAGGAGCGCCCTCCGCAAAATTGCAAAGGACACTTTCGCCCTGACCCATAATAATAATAATAATAATAATAATAATAATAATAATAATAATAATAATGAGCTCCCATTTATGAAAGTTCTCCTCAGATCCTTCAGTCGTGAGATATGACTAAAAGACCGAGCTAAACATGTAAGGGACACGGACAGTTCTCCTTATAATACATGTGTTGGTTTTGCAAATATTCTGCTGGTTTCTGAATCGTTTTGGAGCAGTTTGTAGCTTTTGAGAATGAAACTTTCCATTTCGTGATTGTGCAGATGGTGAACAGTAAGGGTTTTCTATCTGTTTTCTTTCTCTGACAAGACACGGCTGATGGTATTGGTTATAGTTGCGGGGGCGTTTTTCTTTTTAAAATAGACCGCAGAGACAGTTGTTCAGTATAAAAGAAGCTTCAGTTATTGTTTTGTTTTTAGCATCCAGTGCGTTTGTGCGCCAAGACATGAAATGAAAAAACGCCAATAAGTGGATGATCATTGATCCTTGGTTGGGGTTCTAGACGTACCTATCTGTATTTTCTTTAAGGGCCGGATCAAGTGATGTCGCTCTCATGGACCAGTCCCCTTAAACATGGGTTTAATCACATACATAGCAATTGTTTTGGCGAGCAAGACCACCCATATTTAACAGAGGATAATGAGAATCATCCTAGCTCTCCTCGACATATCATACTGACAGGAAGTGATCGAGGGGCTCGCTTCTGATTTGTTCATAGCTGATCACTATGAAAAAATCAAAATCAAATTGGATGAACTTTACCAGATGGACTTTAATCCGCTTCCACCTTAACTGCTGATCTCAGATGAGCCTTATCTCCAAATTATTATTCAGTTTTTAGCCGGTCTGGAGAATTTTTAGCCAATTTTAATTGTAACCATCTGCATTGTAGTTTCGTGGTGTTCGGTAGTATAGAAATGGAAATTAGTACACACTGAAATGATGTGGAGATAAATTTCTTTGCAATCTTTTTTTTTGCTACTATACTTAGTTAGCAATTTTGTTTTTCTATCTTTAAAGAGAACACAGTATTGAAAATTTGGAATCCATACGTAGTGTGACTTTGACATTTTGAGGGACAAAAGCTCTTTTGCGGTCGTGGTCAAGTTTCTTTTAACTCAATTGATTAAGTTTTATTACCCTAAATACTGACGCAGAAACACAGTTTCTTTTACGGTTTTGGAAACTAATATAAGCCTATTATCTATTTGGGGAAAGTACTGTAGGTATTGTTTATTTAACTGTAGTGCTTTTGTTCTGGAGGCAGCATACCTTGCTTACAAGGGCGGAAATTATTAAATTCAAGTTATAGACAAGTTAATTTTAAATGCCTCTTATTGGATGAGAGGTGTATTTCATCTCTTAATCAAACACCGAGAAACGCGCATTTAGGCTCCTTAAGACATCAAATAACTTAAGTCACTGAAATACCCTTATTTTCTTAATGGAGGTTTCTCATGGTGATTGTATCAATTCCCTTTTAGATCTTGGCTAGCTTGTCGCTTTTTAAATCAGTTTACTGGTTGATAATAAAAACAAATTTATCTGTAAGGGTCCCTGCTTTTGAAAAATCTGGCTGTGCACTTTGAAAATCCATTTTGGGAGATTTTCTAATTCAGAGAGAATGAGAGCCCACCCAGACAGAATCAATTGAATGTTGTTGACGCACCAATAGCTGTATCATTGTAATTTATTAAACGCTACCTAAAAATGACAAGGAGACTTGCTTCCTGTAACTCGATTTTTAGTTTTAAATTGAAGGTGTACGAAAAGTTAGCTTTTCTTTTAAAAATGTGAAAGGGTTGAGGGTTGGACCATGGGACGGAGCCGAACGTCCCTTCCATCTCCCCCCCCCCCCACCCCACCCCTGTTGGTTACTGTGAGTTGGTGTAATCTGGTTGGGTTTAATCTGGTCCGGTTCATCTGATTCAAACCTATTTAGATGGGAGGTTCATCTTTTTTATTACTTATGGATGAAATCCTGACGATTCGGAAGAATTAAATATTCAGGAACTGCTTACTAATGCGCTTTAAAAAACCAATTTAAAAGCTGTTTAATTACCGGGAAATAACGAAAAATATAGTTAGCCTGATTCAAATGAAAGCATCTTAGTAGTACATCTTTTGGTCCTCCGGGATTTATTTGAATGAAATCCATAAGTGTGACCATTCATAGGTGAAACTAGAGAGGAATTTCTTTTGGTAAGATGTTATATCATTGATTATACTGTATATATTTTGTTATGCGGAGTGAAATCCCTTCAAATTGAATCTGCATTTTCGCAAGTTAGCCTGAAGTGGTACTCACAAAAATGGTAAATGGTTCTTAAATAGGTTCTTATAGAAATTAAGCTGATCTTGACGGAACAATTGAAGCTTGATCAGGTTTTTTTTTGTAGTACTTTGTTCAATTATCATAAAAGGGCGTGAACGTTTTTTTTTAGTTTGAATCTTTTGTGGAATATGAAGGGCTCATTGAGTCTTAAACTCTTGTATGGGACTAACTAAAAAATGGTTATGAATTTCCACGGTTAATTAACGGTCAACGCGGCGAAAGTTTAACTGTAAAAGTCTACTGCTATGCATCGCATAATGTCAAAGAGACCTTGATCTAGGAAGTGTTAGCGGTTCTCTTTGAGCAAAAGGAGAAAGACTGCTCCTTCAAAAGAATGAAATGAAAACGAAGAAACTATAAAGGGATTTTAACACTTGATAGTCTGATATTTCTTTATAAAACAAAATCGTATCTGTAACTTTCCGGTTACAACAGAACATGTCGTGCGTACTATCCTCTTAAACCCCAAAACAAAGAACACCACAACATAAAAAATGTGTATAATAGGATTGAGCACTGTTCGGCCCGTTGTCACACGAGAGATTAAAACAAAATCGGACGACCGCTCAGCGAGAGTCCGACTTTGTCTAATCACGAGTATGACTAGTAATGGTAACAGGACTGAGTGGAGGTAACTTACAGTAGCCCACTTATTCGTCTTAATCTTAAAAAAATTGTGATTCTTATGAAGAGATGTAATTTCCGTTTTATTCTCTATTTAAAGTCATATACAGAAGCTCTTGATCTGCAGCGCACAAGAACAAGCTTTAAGAACTAACTATATCAAGTTTCACATTGACAAAACTTCAGAATCACCCGATATTACACTTTCTCCTTTCCGCTCCGCGCATCCTACACACATATTTGTAGGATGTGCGGAGAGAAAGGAGAAAGTGTAAGTCACCTAACAAGTGAATGCAGCAAGTTACTCCCGACATGAGTACAAAGACGGCATGACAATATGGCGCGCTATAATAATAATAATAATAATAATAATAATAATAATAATAATAATAATAATAATAATAATAGCTAAGCGCGCGCCAGCGGAGCACCATGGGTAAGTAAATATACCCATCTCAGAAAATTTGGTAATCACGTGACCGTACACCGACCGCCGACCGCCGACCACTGACCGTCCGTCCGCACCACAGTCATACCAATGTAAAATAACTCAATCAACAGGTATGGCAACCCAAATGCAACTCGAGATTATTTTGGCGGGAAATCGGGTAGCCACCCGCGTCTGAGACAACTAAAGCTCAATAAAGACGAAAACGGAAAGCGGAAATTGTTTCTGTATCCGTGTTGTCTAAAGTATTAAGCGTAGATTAATTGTCAAGTCCACAAATTTGGAATGTGGAGCAAGAGAAAGACAGAGAAAAAGAGAAAGTAGGCGGCAGGCCAGCGAAGCTCAACGAGAAAAAAGGGCGACAGAGATTTAGAGCGAGAGATAAAAAAAACACAGGAGACATTTTTTTGTTGGAAGGACACGTTTCACGTTGTAGTCGTGCAAAACAACAGCAAAGGAATGTGCAAAAAAAATGTGCTGCACGTGCAAAGTTGTTTTTTTTGCTAATTAGACCTATTGCTGTCTTTCATCGTTCTCCGGCGTTGCCTTCGCCTCTTAGCATAACACGCGATCATATTTTGTTTGAACAAACTTTTAATATTATCGAGAGCTTCGCTTTTAGCCCTGGCCAAAATCTATATATTATTAATAGTACTCCTAACAAGCTATTCCCTCAACAACAATAAAAGTTCCACAAGAGGTAATGCAGTTTAAGCGTAAGTAAGGGTTCTGTAAGGTGATTAAGGCTGCGTGCAAACGGACGCAACAACTCCCAACATTATTGCGCCAACAATGTTGGGAGTTGTTGCGTGCGTGTTGGCAGTGGTGTGCAAACGGATGCAACAACTCCCAACAATGTTGGGATCTGCAGTACATCGTGGGAAAGATACAACCAATAAGTCTTTGTAAACCATGTGTGATGAGCGTGCGTGGCCCCGACAACGTTAGAAGAGCTGTGCAAACGGATCCAACATTGTTGCGCTACGCTTCGGCGATCACGGAATAAAAGAAATGTTGGGAGTTGTTGGCTGAAAAGTTTGACCGGTTTCAAACTTTGCGCAACATCCAACAACATGCAACAGGGTGTGCAAACGGACGCAACATGAAACATCCAACAATGTTGCGTCCGTTTGTAGTACAAAATGGTTATTGAATGTGGCGGTGCATGGCGGCGATTTTTTTCTCTTTTCGCACGTATTGCGACTTATTATCCTCGGAAATAGAAATGTTTATTCAGCTTATGTGTCAGTTCGAAGAGAACGTGCCCTGGGTTTTGATTTCAAATTGTCATGGTTCATGGAGTTAAGCCTTATTTCCTGTGGAGAAGCTGTGTCTTATAACTTTAAGTTTGAGTACAACGAGTTCATTCAAAAGCTTTGAATGATATTATGATGATACTATTTCCGTGAGTGTATTAGTTGTGCAAAACTGTTGGCAAATTAACCGCAAAGTAGACTTAAATTACTCATTTCCAGTAGGATTGTTAGTTCTGTAATATTTCCAAGCTAATATGATCTTTTTAGTCTCGAATATCTAAAATTTCTACTTCAGTAACATTTAGTTAATGCGATAGTGGTCGTCCTAAATCCGGCCATAACATGATTTTCTTTTATGGGGAAAAGAAAGCTTAAGAACATAGATCTTAGCTCCATTCAGTAGGCGCGAGCAAAGAGTATCTTGCATCTCAGAACTCGTTAATCTGCAGGGTCGCCAAAGAAAACTTTTGGACGCTTTCACGGCGACAGTCTGACCAAAACCTGAGAATAGTTGTGTTTTGATTGGCTAAAACCACCCTAAATTCAAACTTGAAATCACGATCTAGGTGAAAACCCTCTGCATCTTTGATCAGTTCATATTCTTTAGACGTCATGTCAAATGAAGTGAGGATCTAGTGCCTTTCAACCAACAAATTTTCTCAATTACAAATCGATTTGGATTTACTAATCCTTAATTAAGACCCTTCGAAGATGGCGCGGTGGTTAAGACTGCACGCCAAGCTCTGGTTGCCGGCGGTAGTCTTGGATCTTGTAAATCCACAGTTCACATAATAAACGAAACAAACATTGTTTCCTTCTTTTTTCATTAACAAGAGCGGATGAAGGGGTCATCCTCTTTTGATTATAGCGAAAAAACATAAAAAATGCCGTGCCATACATTCATACACTTTCTTCAGTATATTTAATGAAAAACAAAATTAAAACTGAGTGTTACCAGAGCTTTTTAATGTATCGAACTTCATTATAAAAAGGTCGTAAAGAAGTGCGAAAGTTGTTAGAGATGAGTTTGATTCTTAGTTATTCTTGATGTCAGATCCCGGGGGTTCTTTTAATGGTTATACGGGGAGGCTCCGCCCGAAAGGGGTATCTTTCTCAGGCTTCAGGTATAAGAAAGGGTAGGGATTTCACTGTCTTAAGTATAGGAAAGGGTGCGGAAATCTGTCATTTGCATCTGTAAAAAAGCCCAAATCAGACAAACAAATGAATTTTTAGCTGGGTGTGAAAAAGTCTACAAAACTGTTCTGGTTTTGTGATTGATTCATATCAGTGCATTTGCAGCAGTTAAAAAGGATGCAAAGCTCTAAGCTACGTATGTGAAAGGTTATCATTTGTCAATAGAACGTGTAGGAAAGGGGTGCTTTTTCTGTTAAAAATAGTATATTAAAGGCAAGGGGCTGGATCCTGGAGCGGAGCCTACCCCGTACTGAAAACTTTGTCGAGTACCCCCGGGTGTCAGATGCACCGGAACGTCGTATACGCGTAGAGACTGTCTCGTATAAACCTGATAATGACTTTTCTCATGGGGTGTTCTTCAGTCGGCGTTTAGTGATTTTTAAAGAGCTGAGAGGATATCAATGAAGTCTCCTTTGATACATTCTTCCATACCATGTCTCTATGCATGATCTGTTAATTATAATTATACACTTCCTTCTTTTCACTTTAAAGTAGATTGTAAAAAAAGATGTTTCTCTTAAAATCGTTCCCCGGTGAACGACCGCAAAGAATTTTTCTAAAATGTCTTATCCCTTTTGAGATCAAATTTCTTTCATTAGTGCTCTCAAAGTTATTGATTAGCAAGATTTCAAGTAAAATTAATCTTCTTCTAGCTAAAGAGAGTAAGCTAATTTGCGCGAAGGACGCTAAGCAGCACTGATATGATTGTTTTTTTTTTCCTTTAAAGTAATAATAGTTTCGAAAAAATCGCCCTTCGCAGCATAAAGTTTAAGGAAAGAAACCTTTCGAAATGAGGTTCCGAACTGCGTTTCAACTGAACGTTTTTTTAACACGCTGATGCTTGGTAAAGTCTTTGCTACTCTTACTCGTGCATGAGAGAGAGAGCGTGCGTGCGTGGACTCCCACAAGGAAGAACAGAAAGTGGGCGAAGAAGGAGGGCGACACACAACGGCTGGGGGAGTATGGTTTCCTTTTCTGAAATTACCACTGAAAATTATGTATGCCTTTTGTTTGTCTTGTCCCAGTGCGACTTTCTCTCCAGCGCGGCGGTTTTGTGCCACGTGAATGGCTAGCGGTAGAGGGCCTTTTTACCATGACCAGGCGTGTTAGACGCTCGTTGAAGAGTGTGATCCCCTCGCGCGTCTGCCACGAGGTTTTGGTGAATTTAACGTGTCAAAAACGACTTTCTTTCGTGCAGATTACGTTTTAGTGGAATCAATTAGCATTTTCCGGTTTATTAGAAAGATTAAGGACAAGGGGTGAAAATAAACAGATCGGGAGTAAGTAATCAAAACTCACCCCATGATGCATAACAACTCACGGAACTTCTCAACGCTTTAGAATATTCCCAAAAGATTGATTATACCTCCAGGGAATGGGCAAATGAAAAAAATAGTTTTGTCTTCCCTACTGTTCGTTTGAATTCGAATTTCAATTGTTTGCCTCAATTTATTAGGCGCCAATTTGTCTGCATTCATCTAACATTTTCCGGAGATCTGCGACCTCTGTGCGCACACGAGTGCAACCTATCTTTTGCTGACATTAAACCTTGTTTGTTTGGATACTTCATTTTTCTATAATTGCTTTTGCTGTATCCATGATAGATGGGTCCGCACCAAAACAAAGTACGCATGAGTACGAACAGAGCTTATCCACCTCCTGTAACTTGGTGCGACGGATGTTAATACCGGGTTTTCTTGTATCTGTTCACCTTATGGTAAGATTCTTATGTCTATGCGAAGGACTCTATAAAGAAAACAAAAGAAAGTATCCTTTAAAAAAGGAACTCACGAACTAACCGGTATTGTGCCTGTCAGAAATTATCCGGAAGATTTATGGTTTTAACCTTTGTCCATAAAGGTGTTAAGCAACAAAAACAAAATTTCGAACTGTAAATGCTTCAAAGCCCAAAGCAGCAAAAGCATGAGTTGACTTAGTCAAAATGCGCAGTCTGAACTTACTTTCTGGACGGACATGTGTGAATGAAAGCGATTTCATATTGTTTGTTCAAATACAGTTTGCTTTGGTTAGCTTAGTTGCAATTAGAGAACCAAAAATAAGATACAAAAGGTCTTTTGCTACCTCAACATCTTTTTGACGGGTGAGGGGAAATATCTATCTGAAGGAGCCAGTCGAAATCTATCTCCTGCGCTCTTGAGGTTGTCTGCGAATCAAATAACGCGATTACCATTTCTTTCCTTGCTTGTTTTCTCTCTGTGTTTTGGGAAAGTAGCACTGTCTGATATCTCACACGAGACGACAGGCTACACCCCGGACGAGAGACGCATGGGTTCAGTAACGTCAAATCATAGAATGCATCGCCAGTTTACAATACAACGGGTAGAATTTTATTTCCAAAACAACTGAATGCCTCATTGACCTAATTCGACACCATGACAAGAAATGAAGGAAAATCCCTACCCTCTCCGGCGGAAACACCCGTCTAGGTCATTGGAACCCCCGGGGAATATTCAGTGCACCCTTATGTCTGCTAGAGGGGCTAAAGCCGAGGGCGTGCTTCTTATGCAAATTAGTCGCTCCCATTGATTCTTATCCGTTTCTACATGCGTTTCTAACGGACTGGCGGGGATAGACTGTCAACTAAAGTTAAAACCTTGGAAAAGACAATTGATCGCTTAAAAAAGGTTGATCCGCCGAGAGTTTCGTAACTGCCTGGTTGCTAAAAAATAGACGGTGACTGCCTGGATAATCGCTTCCTGCCTTGTGACTTCTGCTGAACTAAACTCTTTCTTTGAGAGGCGGCTTTAACAGTCGCGCAAACTAGCAAATACTGCAAAATCAACAACAACACCAACTAAAGATAGAGATTCATCTGAGTAAAGGCTAACTGACCACAAATCTGTCCGGCAGAGAAAATATTTGACATCACAGTAGGCCTTTACAAGTTGATTATACTTAATATCAAATGGAACGTGTGTGTTTATTTGTGCAGAAAGGAATTATACGTTATAAAGATTAGATAAAGGTCTTCAGAAGTGTCTGGAAATATCACGCAGGGAATAGTATATTTGAAAATTAAACATTAGGCACCCTTAGCCTAAGCCGTTTGAGTGCAAAGAGGAGGAAACCGAAGCGAATGGTCATGATGTTTATTTTGAACTCCCTTCAGTTAATGTATGACGAAAATTTGGAATTCAAAAGCTTTTATTTGATACTTTTTCTAGTGTTCACAAGTAGGAAATTCAAATGCTTAATCTGTGTGCGGCATAGAATTCTCAGGAAAGCTAGACGGCTAAGCTTTATTTATGTAGACTGTTAAGACCTTTTAAGACATTAATTTTGTGCACTTCAAGACAAAAAAACCCATATATTTTCGACATTCTCGATTTCTTTATCCTTTTAACAAATAAAAAAACTGACAAATTATAATGACAAATTACATGGCGTGAGGTAAATCTTAAGTTTATTATTGACGTGAAACTGGACAGGCCAAATTGGGAGCAGGTATCTAGGATAACTAACGTCCTTACTTTGGATAGAAAAAAACAATCATTTAATAGCATTAAATTTTGATAGTTTCCGATGATCATTTTGAAAATAATTATTCTTTTAATACGTATTTCCTTTTCCTTTTGTAGAAACTCATTTGTTTTCGTGCATTAAATTGGTTTTAATATCCGGAAACGAGTCGTTTGTATGAAAGGTACATCTGGCGTATTTTTGAACAAAAAATGAAATTATCTCCTCTACTGTCTTTTATGTCTCGATCGGGTATGTTTTTGTGCTTAGTTTGTTAGAAGGCCGCTCGAACTTTGAAAGTCCCCATCACAACAAAAGAGGTTTGCTTTCCCGATACAGCTACCTTTTGAACATCAGACATACCAGTTTTCTTGGTTTTGATGCACACTCTGTCAAACATTTCGCATCGCGACCAGCACGTCATAAAAAAGGGATAGCTCTCCAAACCTTGAGATACGCCAGCTTTTAAATACCTTTACGATGTATGGTCACTTAACTTGTCGATTCTTAAAAAAAAGTTATTGTGTTCCCTTGACTGAACGTTGGCAGCTTCATCCCAACATACCCGAAATAAGTCTTCAGTCTTCTGTTTGCAAATCCTGTTTACTTAGTTCCATGACACATCGCTGTCGACTGGACAAATTTCTATCCACTAGATATATACTGATAAAATTGGATTTTCAAGCACTTTTTTATTGGATGAAGGATGAATATTTATCAAGACGTACTGTGATCTAAAAGTATATAATCCATAACAAATACTAGTAAAAATTGAAAAGCAATTAAAGCTTCTTTATTAAAAAAGAATTCATTACTATCAGATGAAAATTTTCTCAAGACGAATTTGAGTGAATCAAAGCTGAAGCTCGCTTGTCTTTACTATTTACAAAATTTAAAATATGGACGGTCCTTTATACCATAGAGAATGTATCCCAGTTTCTGATATAAAAATTATAATATTCATCTCGTTTAGTTCGTTTGGTACCCGAGCTGATCTTAATTGTGCTAAATTTACTTGTTAGCAAGTCCAGGATCGGTCGAGGTTGAAAACCATTAAAAATCTGAAAATCGTAAACATTAACATAGAATACATATCTTGTGCATAATGATAGTCAATCAGCAACCATTTGGATTCATTTAAAGTAATTTTGTCACTTTGACGCTGGACGTATTTTGTTTATGATGTGGTACGCATTATTTGAGTATGCTGGCCAGGTGAGCCTCTTCGGTTTTGATTAACAAGTAGTAATTGCGTTGAAATGAGAAAGATTCGAGAAAAATTAAAATAGAGGCATCTTGTTATTCTCTGAATGAATAGTTTTCCAGTAGAGGGGCTAAAATCCGTATTACAAACCGGCTATGATCTTGTGCAGTGTGCCCCACCCTCTAATAAATGGGCTTTTTTCCCTCTACCTGTTTACTTTTGATGTCCTTGTCTATTCGCAGGATGCTTTCCCGTTTTGGTAAGTAGGAAGAACACAAGAGACGTCTAGCTCCCGTTTTATTATGTCACTTATACTATGCTAATAAAACCAAAAAGACAAGTCAACTTCTAAATGCTCTTTGTTTATTAAGATACTATAACATGTCATCATATTAAATAAGATGTCATATTGGTGAGTCTAAGTCTAAAAAGCTCGCAAATGTTAAAATTAATAGGAATATATACAGTCCTTTAAAGACCAAATTCATATGCAGAGCTTCGAGATTCTCCATATTAAGTTGTACATTAAAGTTGTATAATTTAGAAAATATCATTATCCTTGTGTGCTTGGCTGATGTTTTAGAATTCTATTTTCTTAAAATAAATAATTGGATAAAATATTACTCTTTCATATTCGTTAAATAGGACTATATTGAAAAGCTTCATGAATAAATAGATAAATAAATAATTAAATAAGTTTTTCAGTTTTCGAGGGGCAGTTCATAAATAATTTCAATAAATACAACTTGGAACGTCGATGTTGTTCTAAAATCAGTTGCATTGAGGTCACACAACACAAAATGGACGGCTTTTGACGAGTTTTGTCCACAATTACAACATTAGACGTGAAATATCTAGTGAATTCTCGCTCGATTTCTACCAAGAAAACGTATTGCAGATTCTTATGACTGTCTTCAGTAACAACCCTTTCATCTTTGTATTATTGCAACTGTAGAATTTCATAATTTAGCTTAGGCTGACACAAAGAGAGTCATGTAATTTTCTGTAAAGAACTGGATTCGTGTTTGAACTAATTGAGAAAACAAAACAAAAACGATAAAAAATAATTAAATTAATATTATCAGAACATATACACGTAGCTGAAAATTTTAAATAAAATTTACTTATTCTTTAAAACGATAAATATTAAAATAGACAATCTCTTTTTACTAAAGAAACGTACTTTTTTCGAATGTCGAATACTCCATAGAATTAGATGTACTAAATAGACTTTGTTATCTTTCCATGTTCAATATAAATTTCTATAAACTTTAGTTTGACATATATTAGCTCTTTTTTCTTCGTCTCTTCGTGGTGATCATGTAAGTCTACCACAATAAATATTAAATAATATTAGCACCTGTACAACGTCTTTTCTACACAATAAATATTCTCTTTATAATAAATAATTTAGAAAAATATCTAAATTTGAAAAAAGCAACCTAGAGATGACAAGTGTCACTTCATAAAAAATGTGCAGCTCTTTGATGTTTTCGGGTCTTTTTTGCTGACTTGGTCTGTCCATGACTGGTGATCCCCAAATACCAGCTGGGATTGAAAAAAGACCGAAAGGTCGTATAGCCCTTAGGAGACACGTTATGATAAAACTGACAGGCTGAGTCATTCCTGGCTTGCTGTGATGGCTGTAAGATCAAAATAAGAGCTGGTTAAAATCAGTGAAATCCCAAGTGTTCTTATCTTACTGTAACTCAGATATAACTAGGGACTGTTAAGTCCGGATATTATTATCGTGGGAAAATTGCTGCCGAGTAACTGTGAGTATTAGAAGGACAACCTATATTCGATTTCAACTGGCGCGACGCATTACATCAAGTTGGGTGGTGATTTCTCTGCTTTTTGAAATTTCCGAGAGAATCGTGGGCTGTCTAGTTTTGCAAGTCAGTAAAAAAATAATAAATAATCATGGTCAATTGCCATACTATTACTGCCAAGGCGGCCACCAAGAGAATATTCCCTTAACTATATTGACATGTCGGTTATATCAGTTTTAGCTAGTGATAAGTACTGGGACAGACGACTTTACTTGACTTAATTTCAAAAATGACCAAAAAGCGATATTTTATCGGTAAGACGATCACCCGCCAAGGGTTCTACATAATATTTTCAGTTTGCAAACACTAGGCTCACTTCGGAAAAGTTTTATTGTTTGAAGGTACGATGATATACATTGATATACAGTGAATTGATGCATGGGTATGCTCATATAAAAAGTGCCTATTCATTTGGTAGAGCTCACATTTACCGATGATTTTACAGAGTAATTTTCTAGCTTGGTGGTGTCTTTTACAGACTGTCATATAATCTTGTATTAGCTCTTTAGACGATTATAGCCGCGGTCTGTGTCTGTAAAAGAAATCTTAAATTGTGACCATTATAAAAAATAATAGCATTTCACTAAGTAGCATATTTCCTGTGGTTCGATGTAAAATCATGCTACACTCGGTGGTCCTCGAGCTACACTGAGTTGCGAACTTTCAAAAACATCCAGAGCACTGTCAGTCCATTTTTGCGACGTGGAACTTTCTTGAACATTTACTGAGTAAGAAATTGAATGATGACAGTTGTGTTGAGGGTAGAACTGGGATGGGTGGGGAACTGTATAGTCTCAGTTCCGCTACAAAATTAGTTCGTCACGTTTTCCATGCCTACGCATCCGCTGGAGTAATTTTGGTGAACGGCCTAGGGATCCCAGCTTAAAGTATTTTTCCATCTGTTACGACTTTTTAGTTTATTTCAGAAAAAAAAAAGCTATGATTTTAGATAAATCTGTCCGTCGGTCAGTAGAGAAATTTTGTAAGCTATCCGGCTATCATTACCCACTGATATATTCTATTTTTTCAGTAATAAAACATATTCCGCCTGTCTGCGGTTCGAGCTTTGGTTGAAAGACATTTTTTAGATTATGTTTTAGCGTGTTAGATGGTCTTCCTAAAGAAAACATAACTCTGCGAGAGTTTTGCGCACATCCGTGGCAGAGTAACGTACCACAAATTCAGGTACGCATATCCGCAACATGACAGAGAAGTTTCGTTCGGTTGTAAACTGTCAGCAGCTTAGTTACAGGATTGTTGCAAAGATTGCAGCTAGTAGCTTATTGATATCATGAAATGAAATTTATTTCAAGATTGAATCAGCGATCTATATAAGTAAGTACATCACGAACAATGATGATTACGACCAAATGTTTGCGGTTACGAAATTTACCGTGAAAAGTCCCTATTCAACTCCCTCTTTTCGCATGCTATTGTTCATTGTTTTTCCCCAATTTTTGTTACAGCATATGAGGCTCACGAAACTTTTAAAACAGAGCCAAGCCACAAAATACAACGGTGCCAAATTCGCTAACCCCACTGAATCGCGCCTCAGGGGGCGTAATTAAATGTCAATTATAGAGTATAAACCTCGACCACTACGATGAGATATATGTATCTGGACGATTTTGCGGTCACATGTATCCAATTATCTTGTTATGTCTCTCGATACTCAATTTGCAAAGTTGTAAAAATGTATATGCAACAAAGACAGCCGCTGGATTTCTTTTAGAAAAGAGTGACGATCGCTCGTCAACAGACTGCTCGATATATTGAGGCGGCACTAGAAAACTAAACAACCCATTAATACCAGGGAGCTAGACTGCTAATACAATTGTGTCTGAAAGCATGTTCCTCTAGCTAGACCCAGGAGGCGATGGCTGAGCATAGGTAATTGACGAGGGTGAGCTGAGGTCGAATGCTACAGTGGTAGTTTGATGAAAATCACTTACCCGAGCTATCACCACTCCGTGGTCATCGACGCAGATACATACACTTCCGTCGTATGACTTCAATATAATTTGAGTTCCTACTGATTCCATCATGATCTTGACTACAAAACAAATGATAATATCGTCACATAAGTAGGCATAGCAAATCAAGCTGGATCACTATAGCTGTCACGCTAGTATGCTCTTGAACTAGTACACGCGTGGAGCTCAGTGTTCCAACAGCTAGGCAGTAGCACGGAGAAAGGGAATGATCTCGTTCCGCACCTTTTCCGTAATTTGAAAAAGTCACTGTACACAACCGGCTTTATTGGCCTTCTCTGGCCAAGCGTGCAAATTCCACTACATGTGCCTTACTGACACGCGATTAAGTAAACCATCACAATCATGTTACACTTGTAAGTACTTCAGTGAAATTAATGTTTTCCTCTGGCGGTAAAACCCACAGCTTGGAACCTAGTAATTTAAGCAATGATCTTACAGATCGCCGGCAAACAGAAACGTACATCGGCAGTTTCATATTATAGATCTTGAACTTTGAAATCACCGCGGAATTTACACAGACAGTTTACTAGGCTTGTTTGACCGACGTGTGCTTCTCTGAAATTACCGCTCGGCACCCGCTGCCGCGCGCGCTTGTCAAATCTGTGTAAACTAGACTGGTAATTTTTGAGAAGCCGATGTAAATAAAAGAATATGGCATTCCGCTTTCTCCCGTCACCATGAATTAACAATCGTATAATTCGCACATCTGAAGGGTCCGGTCCCAGTTAGATCACCGCGTGCAGCGTTTCTAACTAGCTTACTCACCATTTGGATCATGTTGGTCTCCCAAGCCGTCTATAGTTCCATTGTACATTCGAAGGAACTTGCGACTGTTTCTCGAGTACACTCGTTTGTACCTCCACACGCCCATGCGATTATTTACTACGTGCTTGGGGTTGATTCCACTGTTCTCTAACGCTTGGGTGTCCTAAACAAACGAAGAAGTGCAAACAGTCGTTAATATGAAGATACTGCCGCTAGTCTACCGAAATGTCACTCAGCTTTGCGGCCCAGTTTCGTTCTTTGCTGTGGTTTCGGTAAAACTGGCGGACAATGTGAGCCGGACATATCAGTTCGTTTTCTCGGCGTTTAGTAATTACCGCCTTCACAAGCAGACAAAGGCGTCAAAGTACATATCGATCGCTGCAGGAGCTACGAGGTTCGCGCGCGTGTTTGTTCCACGGTCAGCGTGGGTGTTGAAAAGGGGCGCGCGAGCGAGCATCTTGTTGCGATTAGCTCTGACAAGCGTGACAATGCTGTTGTGAATTGCCAAGAAAAACAAGTGTTTTCCCAGCCATTCACCAGGTAGTCCTTTACTGCCTATCCATAAAATAGCCATTGTGTAGTGATTATTGTTGACCCCCTGTCGCTCGGTCTTAATCCAGATCAATTTGAATTACTGAATTCCTCAACAACAAAATTGTCACTTCCCGTGCTGCGAGTTAAAGGTGACGTGTTTTTGAAGTGGTTCCCATGCGAGGCAGATAAGTTCATTTTGCATAATAGACAACTTCACGATATTGGTCAAATATCCTAAATTCTTTGAGGCAAATCGACTTGAATGGCAGTTTACTCGGGTCTTGCCAATTAAATTAAAAATAGATGAAATTTCGAGTCCATTTAAAAAACATTCTGTAAACGTGCTAAAATGAATGCGTGAATAATTTGACGTTAAGCTAATTCGTGTTTAAGTGAGGTATGTCCAACTTGTGGCCGCTGTTTTAATTTGAAGAACCTGTTCGGTATACAGTCGATCGTAAAAAATTGTGAATTGAAAGCCACAAAACATAACAAGTACTTACTCCAGAAAATGAAGAAATTTCTTTCATAGGTAAAGCCAGACATCTGTGAATAAAATGAAAACAGTGTCGATGTAACTTTTCCAACTTTAGGGTTTCCAAACCCGGTTCACAACCTCCGTTCAGTGTTTGTAAGAAAAAGAGAAAAACGCGATAAATATACTTACGATGATAAATATATAAGATAAATAATCCAACACATAAACATTTTCTTCGCCATTGTAAAATTTTGCGCTGTAGTTCTTTGTAAACGCTGGAACGAATTCAGGTAGTGTATTGTTCCCGCAGTGAGTGTGTTCTGATTATATCATCTCATTTACAGCCCACTTAAATACTCCAGTGTTGACCTCCTGATGGGCTCCTATATTTCTGTGACAGACGTCGTTAAGGGCCAAAAGGCGTGCCGAAATTCCGCCCGAACAATCCCCGAGGATGTTTGCCGAGGGCAAAGTAAAATGCAACCCGGAAGGGAACTAAAGTAAATCACGTAAATAGAGAACAACTGGGGGCTTGATTGGCAGATGAAAATAGTGACCCTACGCCTTTTTAACGCAAAGGTGTCTATTTTTTTTAACCCTTGCTTACGGAAAGTCAGGTAGTGGGTGGAATGATATGTGGCTAACCTCCTCCCCATACCATACGTTTTACTCCCGTGAGCAATGCAGGAAAAACAAAGGACTTTCACGTAAATGTTCAATAACCTTAGATTTTTTGTTAATTTTTGGACTTGAAGAGGTCTTAGTAAATTTTCCGGTCCACTTTTACTCTTGTGTTGACGCACTAATGTGGAAATGTTGTAATCGATCTTTTTTATCCAACTTGTAGCAGGAAGCCATCGTGTCGCCGTTAAAACAATTATTTACAAATTAGGTCAGTTGACCTTTTAAAGTGTAAGTTGTAGTACCTATGGTCTCTTAAAAGAGTTAAATACTGCCTCAGGCATGATCAGGCACGAAAAACTACACTTGTGTTGAAAAAAAGACATGTCCGCTTCTTTGACTTCCCTTTCTTTTAATTTTGCCTTATTACAAATTATCCTTACTTTATCGGTGACTAGTAAAAACTAAAAACTCTAAATAATTTTATACGTTCCCAATACAACCATTTCTTTCAACGGCAAACATTCAATGATTATGCAAACTTTATTGCGCCAAGACAAACAACAACGATTTTGCAATTTCTGGAATTGTAAATGTAGAAAAACAAGGGATTAAACCGTGGAAAAAGAGGGAGAAGCTAACTTGTAGCTCTGGCATGAAAGTTTCTTTTTCTTCTCATGTAAAGTTATTTTAGAACTAAACCACGCAAAACTCACCATAAGCTTGTGTGGGAGGGTTTTTCCCCGAGTTAAATTCAGTAAAGCTAAACTATAATTTTATGGTCGGTTGAAATATGTTTTGAAGGAGACACAGAAACGTTTGGAAACTTATTCCTCGAGGCTTTATCCGCAGTTTTATACTACGATACAGCTTATTGAACCGTGTATTCGAGAATGCTTTAGTTTCAGCTAGAAATTAAATATTCCTTGGAGTTTTAATGTGAATTATAACTGAAGCGAAACGCTTCCATGATTTGTCATTATATCTGGAGGAATTTTTGAGGTATCTGACTTAGCTCAAGGCTGAAAAAAAAAAGACAAGTTTTTCACAAGGTCAAGAAATTCCAGAAATGTGTCTGTAAAGCACATTAGCATGAAGGAAAGAAATAACGCGCTAAAACTTTTATTTCCAGGGTAAATTCATATATTGCATAATTGCTCGTAAACTTTGTTCATTGCAATATTGGAAGTTTTCGTCATTTGGAATTTAAACGAATTTTTGTTTTACGATGTTGAACATCTCTTAATTTTGTAATAACTCCCGGAATTGTTTAAGAGTGGCTTTGGTCATTAGCGATTTAAATTTAGATGGGCGAGTGATAAGAATTCGTAAGTTCTTAATCGTGCAATATTGGTAGTCACCGTGCATTATGACAAAATACCAGCCATGCGTGACATTGCTGGTCGCACTGGGGTCGCAAGTCGTTGAAGTGTTTGTTTATTTAGTGAGTGGAGTATGCTAATAACGAAATATTCTACCAGTATTTTACCGAGAAAAACAGTTGAAATGTGGTTGCGAATGTGCAAGATGATGGCAATAAGGAGAGGTGGGGATAAGAATTGTAGGGAAAGAGCCTCAATCTCCTCTGTCTCTGTAGATCAAACTTCCTGAAATTAGTATCGGTTCTTGATGCCTAAAAAATCCAATAAGAATAAGTAACAATAAAATTGTCGAAGGTAAATTCCCGTAGAAAAAAAAATAATGGACTTTTAGGAAAACTTATTTCACAACTAAATATTTACGTCAACAATGCAAGCTTACAGTATATCAGATAAGTTAATTTCTCCTTGTGATAAACAAGTTAGGTAGAGCGTAAAACAAACATATCTTTCCATGTAATTCAGAGAAATGTTTGCCAAGTTAAAGTCAGGTTTTTGTTTTGACTGGAGACAGCGAGACTGTTGCAACTTGCCTTACAAATGGTTATTAATAGAAAATCGCTGAGAGCGCGAATCAATGGCGCTATTCAAGGAAATTCTCGAGATTATTGTGGCTCCCTTGAAATTGTCACAAGGTCTCAAACAAAGCCGGCAATGAGACAACAAATTCAGGACACAAATTACGTAGAGAGTGACGGTGGAAAACTGTCACGACTAGGGAACAGAATGTTTTTAAAACTAACTCTTCCGCTTTTATGCGCGCGTGCAAAGTATAACATACTCCTCAGTGTTGTTTTTGTTAAAAACTGCGATAGTCCTGAGTTTGTTTGCGGTAACATTTTTACAATTTATACAGAAATCAAAAAACCAGTGATAAAGGTTTCCATAGCTTCAAATTTATGATGAGAATTTTTTAGTTCGTTTTTCATGGACACGCCTCGGTGACGTTTGTTGTTTTTTTCATTTCCTCGATTGCACGGAAAACTTTGTTGTCACTCACTAGGACGGGAAAGTTTTCTTTTAGTGGAGTCTAGTTGTCGTTCTAGTTTTTCACTAGAAAAATGGAGAAAGCTTTGTAAATGTTCCAATGCTTAAGAGAGGCTCGGGTCGCTGTAATTGCCAAAGGAAACAAGATCTCTTAGAGACTCTTGAAAGACTGAACCACAATAAAAGGGACAGATAATTCTTCCTCCATAATCATCGAGTTTCTTTAAGTTACAGTTTTGTATTTAGTCAAATGATCTGAAATATATAGTCAGCTGGAATGGTGAACATTTAAATGAAGCATTTCTTTTGTATAAATTTTGTCAATTGGGTTTTCCAACGCCATGTCAGCGACCTTGCAAGCGCTGCCAGATCGTAGACTCGTAGGGAGACTGCTGCGATGGCAGCCGGCTTACTGGCAGTCAGGAACTATAGTACTCATTGAAGTCCTCTCAGTCACTGAAACGTACAAACCAAACCACAGGCATCGGGCGCTACGTCCTCCACTCTCAATGAAGAGTGTTGTAGGCTAGTAATCTCCTCCAAGTAGGCTTTATGCACTGAGATTAACGTACCCATAACTCAACTCAAATAAAGATCTTTTGACCACGTCCTTAGGCAGTGCAAACTTGTCCACCCCTACATACATTACTGCCGCATGTATCTAAGTAATGACCATAAGGGACCGACCATTAGAAAAGTTACGGGGTGGGGGGGGGGCGTAGGAAATTTTTGAGCCGCAGGAAATTTTTTTAGTTCTCAAATTCCTTGTAATATTTTCAGGGTTACTTGGCGTGCATTAATTTTTATTCATTTAATTTTCCTTGTTTTTTTTTTTTTTGGAGAACAAAATACCTTTCCTGAGATGTAATTCTTGATTGACTGTTCATGAACGCACAGAAGTAATCTCAATTCGCGGTCATACTTGCGAATGTCAGTCCCCATGGCCAACTAAGACCGAGTTATTTAGCTTCAGGCAAGGCTTGTGTGAAAAAAAAAATTTCTATTCGGGTTTAATTAGATAAACTGAACAGTAGCCATCGTAAATGAATAAGATTATCAGACGACACGCGACAGCTGTATTCCAAGTTCTATTCCCCAAAATAGCCGTTGTTTTATGATCCCCTTTACCTTAGAACTCTCAGGCGGAAACAAGTGCTGCCAATGTAAGACTAGAGGGAGTAATAGGTACTGCTTTATCCTACAAACAGGATGTATGGGTAAGATTGACTGCATTCAATTCCTTTAAGAACTGATGGTAGAAGGTACACTTTTTTGCCTTCCCGTACATCATTAATATCATAACTCAGTTGATATATTAAAATTATAAACTTAAGGTAGTATAGACAACTTTGCTGGTGATATATCATGAGTTGGGGGACCGCCATAGTCTAGCCGCAGTAACAAACCACATTGTTACTATGGCCTAATTTTAGCCATGGTTTAAGGATCATTAACCTTGGCTTTCCAGGGCAGCCAAGAAAAACAACAATTTTTTATAAACAAACAGTACTCAGTGGAATTAGATTAAGAGCTCTTATTTAAAACACAACTTGCGGCAGGCAATCCGTGCTCGAGTTGCGAGGTTTAAATTGATCTGGATACTATTAAGTTAATAGGGCATCATAACACCACGTTCGTTGAACAACAGCAAAAAAAGGGCACGTTTTAGGAAAAAGGAATCGTAGGAAATTCGTAATAAAAATGTTTTGACCCCATTTCCACGGCTGCCTGTGTATATGTTTACCTGACATCGAGACTATTTTAGCGAATTTCTATTTCCTGGTGTGTCACTAAGTCTAAACTACAAAACGAAAAAATACAAAAAAAATACATAAATCCAGCACTTGAATGGATTCCAGCTGATTTGATGAGTACTTATTGTGCCATTAGAAAGCAGTTTCAGTTACGTTATTTTGATCTGAACCGATCCGCTTCCTCTTGAATAGTTCCTGATTTGTCAGTAAATGGAAAATTGTCCGCATTATTAGTTCGCTAGAAAAGTTGCGTTCCATTGGAACAAAATTTTTCAATCTCTTTTTCCTACTCTGTTCTTCCTGGCAGTCGTTTTACGTTGAGGCATTTTTCCTACTTTTCTTTGAAAGAGCATTTAGTTTTCTTATTCGCTTTTTTTTCTTTTACATCAAATCATATTTACTTTAGCAGCGCAAAACTCTAAAAGCCCACTTTCCAGACTCCCTCAAACGACTCCGAGCTTTTCCAAGGGTCCCCGTTTCAAGAGAGCCGGTTTTAGAACTTTATCAGGGCAGGTCATTTCAATTTTAATATATTTTTACCAAAAAAGGTAATAATCCTGTCCCATCAGATGGGGCAGTTAAACCGTCCTATCGCGTGGTCTATATGAACCAAGACGTTTCTGTAAAAAATCAATAGTTTTAATTTTGTTTTTGTGGGATTCAAAATGTTTGCTCTTGAGGGGATTTGAATCTACCACTGCGGTTGTATAGGAAAAAGGCTTATCACACAGATAACAAATAACTGATTGTCTCTAAATCTGTTAATCTCCAATATCGTCAACACCCAATCCATATCTTTTTTACTTGAACGACGTAAATGAGAAGTTCGACCAGTCTAAATCAATTCATTATTAAATGTTGCAAATATTGTGAGAAAGTTTATAGCGATATATTCTATTTTAACGGGAATTGCCAAGGGATATTTTTTGTGTGTAGAATAATCTGAATCAAGGACATACTTGATCCCACAAATATTTGACGCCTTTTTGAACAACGGTTTTTCTTAAACAAATACGGAAAATACAAATTCTTTGTGACATCAACGATTCACTTGTTACGTAAATTCATGTACGTCATTTGGGTTCTTTTTTATGCTGATTCATTATTGTGAACAACATAGAATTGTAAGCTAGTTTTGAAGTATTACCAGAAATAAACAGATTAAAGGCTTCGAAAACAATAGGTTATATGTATATTGATATGGATGGGTAGGGTTCAACGTCTTTACTTGAAAAGCATACAACTTAATTCTTAATTAGCATATTTGGGCGTAAGCATGTTTCAAAACAATATTCATGATTATACCACTTCTCCGTAAGGGCATGATATCATGTTCTTTATTTTCCTGAATGTTCTTTTTTTGATTTAAGTCAGTCCATTAAACTACCTGCGTCACACTCCAAAAGCTGGCAAACCTGAAAGAACTCAAACAATAGTGATCAATGAGGATTTTAATTCCTAGTTTTGAACGTCATGAAATTCATGTAGAAAAAAATGGAAAAGAAAGAAAAAAAAGGGCGAAACTTTTGCCTCGGAATATGCTTTTTCTTAATTTTCAAGTTTAGTTTTCTCATGTTTTCCTCAAAACTGTCAAGTTGTAATGCAGGACTGATGCCCTAGTAGGTGCGAAATTAGAGCAACACTGAAAAAATGATTAAACTTTCAATGAATCCCAAAAATTAGTGGGTATATTCCTGGTATATAAAAGGGGCAAATTCTTGAAATAGGTAAAAATTATTTGTTGTATAAAGAAACGTATCAACAGCGTAACTATCAAATAGTTTGAGATCAGTGACATACTAAGACCAAACACTGGTCATCCCCACAAAACAACAGCAATTGTTCATTTCAGTTTCCCAAGCGTAAGAAACAGCAAATTTTCAACTCCTGTTATTGTCCAGCAAAACTGGCTAAGTTAATTAGCTAAAGGTGACGTTACACGAGACGATTCGTAACGACGATTTTTAGCACAACGCTCGGACAGCGTTGCAACATTGTTGCGATGTTGTTTCGAATTGATACAACATTGTTCCAACATTGCAACGCTGTGTTGCGTTATAAATCGACGTTGCAAATCGCCCCGTGTAACATCACCTTAAAGCTTATTAAACAGCCTGTTTGTTCAGCAGTATAAAAAAGGAGAGAAAGTGGCAATGAAAACAGAAAAATTATAAGGTCTAATCACTCAATGGACATCAGTTGCAGAGACGTTTTAAACCAGGAATGAATGAATTCGCACTGGCCATGGTAGAGAGGTTCGTTCGATTTTCAAAACATTTCATTAATGAATGTTAATGAATGGATTTCTCTAAATTTTCTTTCCAGTACTGCACTGACATGGCAAGTTCATTTGAACTTAATACCACACTTGTGTCACCTACCAAGACTGCAAGTAAATTAGTTTGAACATAAACTATGGTTTGACTGCAAAAATAACATTAAATTTTCACTGGATGTAATCTGTTAATTGGCGTTTCACTACGACAAGGCATTTGTTTTATGAGATCATACGCATAAAACTTTCTCTTAGTGAAGTTGATGTTACACGGGACGATTCGCAACGACGATTTTTAGCGCAGCGTTATTACAGCGTTAATTTGCAACATTGTTTCAATATTGTTTCGAATGATTGCAGCATTGTTTCAACATTGCAACGCTTTGTTGCACTAAACATCGTCGTTGCGAATTGTCCCATGTAACATCAAGTTTACAGTATTTCGCAGTCATACGCTTTAGTTTCATGTTCGTGACAAAAAAAATTGTTTTCTCTCTGAGCTTTTTGTACGGTTGCCGACGAGTGGTTGAATAAAAGTGTTATATTGAGCCACTAATGATTTTATCTGTTTTTTTTGACCACAAACACCATTAAAGGACAAAATATTTTACAGCAGCTTTTCTTTATTTTTTTTTCCGTTTTACCTGTTGTATAATAAATACTTAAGGTCATTTACTGAGACGGTTTGCGCCCGAGCAGGTTCTGGCCTGACACGATATTGTTACAACTGTTTTAAGCCTTTTTCTTTGTCTTAACTACAACCGCAAATATAACATCAAATAGTTTTTATTCATGCAGTATTGGACCACAATCGTACCCTTGAATTATCGCTTGAATTAGTAGGCGAACCGAATTAGAATTGGAAGGAAATACCTTAAATAGAAAGGTAATATGTGCCGTGATAAACGCCAGCGGTGAAATGAATGAGATAAAGGGGAGTTTAAAAATGGTGTCCACGCATGGAACATTTATATAGTCGAACTACACATTTATTGACGTTAGAAGACCGGATATTTTGTAAAGCAGACTTTTGCGTTGTGGTCTGCGGTTCTCAGGATGGTTCAGTATTAGGATCAGATCAAATAGTGACTAACTTAGTAGAGTATTAAACTGAACTAAACAAACTATACCATATCACTGATTTTTAAAGTTTTCTCAAGTGTGACACATGTAACAATAAAATCTAACTTGTAAGTTCTGTTTATCTTAACTTCCCATAAAAAACGGTAATTCCTGTTTATTCTTGACCTAAACTTTAAGATCTTATTTTCTTGCACAATTCCCCGGTGATTTTACCTCAGCGTTGGCCAAAATGTTCCTTTTTGGACTTCTAGCTGACTTGAAAATTCTTGCGGCTTGTCTCGGATATGACTTCAGTCGGCAGGGAACTTCAAAGCCATTTTTTGGTCTGGAACCCTTATGTTTGCGGTAGATCAATAACGCATTCAAAGCACGCATTTTGGCCCTTGCCGGTTCTTTGAGTATGCCACGTGCTACACTCCTCTTTGTTGTCTACAAATGCTGCGAATAGATAATTACTTCATTTAACTTCAAAAATAAATATAGTCTTGTTTTCCATGTATCACGTTCGTATACGCACAAGGCTCATCATGACAAAAAAAAAAAATGGGAATCTGTAAAGGATAAAGAGACGTTGGGTAATGCTATGCCTCAAGAACAAAACCAAATATTTGTTTCCTTACAACTTCAAACGGACAATGTGGGATACTTGAATTCTGTAAAATTTGAAACATTGGAAACTCAAGTACAGTCTAAAAAAAAGACGAAGAAAGATAGAGAATATAATTTCAAACTTATATTGGTCAACAAAGTTGAACAAAGCAAAGCAGGAACCAATGACCAGTCATAGGCTCAGTCCTGAACAAAGTTTAGTAATTTTAACCCAGTTCGCTTTGTTATTCAGGCGTAACTTTGGTAACTGATTAAAAACCTGTGGTCGAAATCCTCTGATCTTCCCGTTCAAATAAAACATCTTTAGCAGACACTTTTTCAGAGTAATATCTATTTCCTAGAGTTTTATAAAAAGAAATTCATATTTTTTATGATTTTTTTTTTCTTGGCCATTTTGAGGTCATGATAGATGGGAAGGATTGAACTATTAAAAAAAACAATCATTAGAGTCAATTCCTGCTAGCATTAGTTTTAAATGGAGATACTGGAGACAAAACCTAGAGTTAGTAACTCTGTCTTTGCTCGATGCGGAATACAGCAATAAAAACTTAATTATCGTACCATATTCTTTGGTATAGTTGCAGCTAGTTGTGGACTACATCAACTATGAATCTTTAACGTTCCTCTGTTCGAAAAATTGACACGCTGTTAGAGGAGTTGTAAGTAAAAAAACCTTTTTTGTTTTAATAATGAAAGAGATGATATTTAAGAGTTAAAAAAGTGTGCAAGCTGTACTGCTTGATATGCTGTCGAAAACAGCCGACATAATTTCTCCACGCCTGTGCGCCAGCACTTGTTTCGCACAGACCTTCTCAGTCATGTTTTACTTCATGCACCTTCAGACGCAGTTCACATGAATGGGACAGTTGCAATACGATAGACGTAAATGCTTACGTCTAACAGACGTCATTAGTTAGGTCTCATTTTAGGATTTTTGCAGAACTGGCCCCAGAGTCCAAAGTCCAACATCCAGCTCAGAACATCGAATTGTTTTGCGGTCCTAGACTCTGCATCTTTGTTGAAATAAAACCCAGTTTACATCAGTAGATGGAAGGAAGCGGAACACCTCAACCATTGCGGCATATACTCACTCCAATGTAATTCCCTCCACGTCACATAATAAATTTAAACTTTTAAGTACGCGGTATTGCAACTGTAAGTGCAATGTAACGACTTCGTTACTCTTTTGCACCATAAGATTCAACGGCGATTTCCAAAAATCAAAATAAGTTTTTGCGGTTTAGAATATCAATGCAGTATCTAAAATACGTGTAAAATTGTATTGACTATTTGTTTTACAAATACAACGTGAGCAAACGGGAAAAAGCTTGAAAGACATAGACCTGAAAACCTTATAATCATTTTTTTTCTCGAGTGATATAAGTTCGACTGACCTAGTTTGTTTACTGGGAATTAAACTGATCAAGAGTGGCTTATAAAAATTACTTTTTTCTAGTAGCATAACAATTTGTAAACAAATTAGTCGACCTAACGTAAACATACTACGCTAAATTAAAAAAAAAGTGTTGAAAATACTTCAATAGTAGCTAAGTTGGAGTAATGGGGATAGTTTAGATAAGCTGTCTAATATAGTAACGATGAATATGTTAGTTAGCAGCAAAAGTCAAACGTGAAAACATGAATAGGTAGTTGTGATGACTACCTAGATGTTCGCTATGCTTCTAAAATTCGATTTGCGTATTAGTAGGAGTTCGTAAGATTAACAAATTAAATTTGTCAACAGTGGTTTGCAAAGGAAAGTATTTTTGAAACAACAAATAGCGAATGATATTCGCCGCCCACAGGTTATTGTTCCTTTTATAGCCCAATCAGTTATTATTAACTTCAAGTTCTGATTTTCAAATGTCGTTAAAAATTCAATATTTCTTTATCCTTTCAAGTCCACGATTCCCCTCTAACATAGATCAGCAAATCCAAAAAAAGGAAGTCGGATCGATCTTTGCGCCATAATTTCATAAATTCAAAGGAAGCGTGCTAACAATCCTCCTCGAAATGCCTTTTCTGGCTTAAACCAGTCGTCCGTGGCGACAATTTTATTTTACAGTAAACTTGTAACCAGAATCACTTAGTTTGGATACTTTTACGCTTTTTACGCTTAAAAGCGTATCAATGAATAGAAGCCAAACCGGTAGTTGTAACTCGACTATTTTGGAAATGTAACTAAGTGTACGTGTCTTGAAAAAATAGTGATAGTGCATGGTCACCGGAAAATGTCGCTACAATTATAGCTTTCTTGAAATAGCCATCGTTATTCGGACAGTCATGCCTCATTCTTTGTTCTGTGATTGGACCAATTTTCGGTCTGTACCTTGCTGTTTGATTGCTGTAATCAAGGGACTACAGATAGAAGTTTAACCCAAGATCTTTCCTTTGCCCTTAATTCTGCCGCTACAAATGAGTCCATCTAGGGAAAAAGAGGTAACGAATGGTAGTTTTAGCTCTAGTATTTCAACTTGTAATCCCATACTCCAATGAAAAAAACATAAATTGCTTTGCTTTGCCCTTGGGGAAAGAAAACTCTCACATTTTCTTTAAATTCGACCCGCTTAATAAGAACACTTTCTATGGCCCCCTTAGTGTCCGTCTTAACGCAGTTTGACCGTAATTTTTTAAGGACAAAATGCGAAATGCTTTGTTAAGCGCCTTTTAAGTCAGCTATAGTCATCTGATCTTATTAGTACTAGCCTCGTTTTCTCGGTCCGCATCGTAAATTATGGGGTGCTGGTTTCCCTCTACGATATAAGTAAAACTAGGTCCGTAATTTAAATATTTAGAATTAATATTAAAAATTGAAACGGGAACTGTTTGTACCAATTCATACCCTCATAACCATTTTAGCCTCGATAGTGAGCAGTATCCATTTTCTCCTGACAATAATACTACCTGATCAGTTATAGAGTTAATGAGAATAAATGAAACTGATCAACAACTCTGAAATTTCTTGATGATTTTAACAAATTCTCTCAAGCAGTAACATAATAAATGTATGAAGTAGCTAACGCGGAGAATATGCATGTTGATATTTGGGATTAAATGGCTAATGGTAGCCTGATGTTGCTAACGTAACTATATAAGTACAAGAAAACTGTTAAAAGGGGCATTATGAAACACTTGCTTTGGGTGTAAAGAATCCTTTAGGGTGTATTCTCTATCTCCTTTTTGTGACACTTTTCGTCAAAGGCTATACAAACTCGCACCACTTTATCACTCGCTCACACGTGTGACATGGTTTCCCGCGCTTAACACTGGGTACACATATCACGCCCAGTTTTGATTAGTAGTTGAGTGGAGTGGATTGTTCTGCGTCATGATTGGCCGATCATCGTAGGGAATATTTTTTTGGTTTGGTTGTATACTGAATTACGAATGAGAGGAAACTAGTGAAGGTAGCGAGTTTTCGATGAGTTGGCAGGCCCTTGTATATCAATGGAAAGCACAAAACACCTTTCGATTGGATCCAGACGGTATTGTTATTGCACGAGACCAGAACAGGAAAAAGGTGCTAAATGCATAAAAAATGCAACAATGAAACAAATCCGTCTGAGTCAATTGACTAGACATTAACTGATAAATTTAGACTGCAAGATAAATTTTCACAACAAAATAGGATATTAGACAGTTTTGTCCCAACACAAGACACAAAAAGAAAGAGTCTACCAGTGAAAATGGTATATATTAGTCATTTTCAACATGCGATACCAGTTCAGTCTCCAGGTTCGCGCGCACTTCAAGACTATGTCTCCGGTTGTGTTTGTGTTGACTGCGATCTTCGTTTTTCGCATAAGCGCAGGAACAGAGGATTTGCAGTTTTTCAGTCCAGGTTTGGGTTTTGTAAATTTTTAATTTGCTTTTAGTAAATTGTAATTTGAGTTTACCCGCGAGGTACTTAGGAGCTCTTAAAAACTTGTTTAAATGTGTCCGTGCGCTCAAGATCGAATTGGATTTTGAAAGTGCTGGTTTTTAAGGAGAGGGGAAAAGCGGAGTGCCCGGAGAAAAACCTCTCGGAGCAAAGGAGAGAACCAACAACAAACTCAACCCACATATGGCGTCGACGCCGGGATTTGAATCCAGAGGCGAGTGATCTCACCACTGCGCAACCGTTGCTTGCATTGTTTCTTATCTTTTCCCTTGTTAGTGCTACTGGTGGAGAAAATGAACGCTCTTCGTTCAGCACGGCTCTAGATTTCTATGTGTTATCTGAAAGTTCCCCTTTGTCGGACGAAAGCCGCTTTAATTTACAGTCAAATCTCACTTCTTACAAAACAGAAGGTAAAGATTCAGTGCAAGCCTGACCCTCGTTGACTCCCTTTAAAACTTACATCCCTTAAAAGATGGGCACTTACTTAGTAAGGTTTATTGTATACGAATCCGTCAATTTTTTACACTAATGTGCGGAAGAAACTGAACGCAGTCTTTCTTTTCTCAGCGATGAAAACACTTTTAAACTCGGGAACGTAGATAGATAGATAGATAGATAGAAACTTTATTTATGTGTCAAGAAAGAAAAACTAGCCGAGGGGCAGGCCCTCTACTAATAGGGGACACCTACAGTTAAAATATAATAGATACAATAATTAAGTAGATAAAAAAAATCCATACAATATGTTACAAATTGTTAGCTAAAATACTAAAGCTGAGTACTAAAATGCTAAAATTGTTTCCGATGAGACATCAAGTATCACACAGAAGACATCCTTTGCATCCATCATCAATAAGAGATGTCAGATCCTTATTACGCATTCGGTTTCTAAAATCACTTAATGATTTACACGTTTTATCATTTTTGTCCAGCTTGCTCCATAAAATGGGACCTAAATATCGAAGGGAATGCTTACCAAATGAAACTGTGTTAAACCTGGGTAAAAGAAAGTCTGAATTTCTTAAACTGTAGCATGAATCACGAGGTTTAAAAATGTTGGTGATGGCTTCGGAACACATTTTAGTGTGTTTAACCTTGTACATTAGGACGCATATGTCTTGAAGACGTCTATTCAACAGTGTTGGCAAATTAGCCCTATTCAATAACTGATGATAACTGGACTTAGTGTCCTTATACACAGCCCTAAGTCCTCGTTCCTGAATTCGAAAACTGATGGGCTGACGAACATTGAGGGAGGACATAAGACGCGCTAACAACTTTACGCTAATGCAACCAGCGTGTCTACATAATTTTCAGATGAACGAAAAGAATGGCCGCCATTAAGGTCAAAGCAAGTTTCGCTCGTGAATAAACAAAATACTTTTAAACTTGGCAGAAGAGATATGATTTCGAATTAGACGTAATGGCTGATCAGAGCTGGAGAAAATACCTCGAGGTAAACGGCTAAGATAGTAGAGAATTGATGGAAAATTCGACAGTTTTATCTACTACTGTTAAAACCCCGCGACTAAGAACCTGGATTTTAAGAACCTGTCAGGCTTAACTTCGCCAGTTAAGCCCCGTCTATATAAGAACCTGTTAAGCCTAAAATTTGAACAGGTTCCTATCTTCTAAAATCTATGGAAAATTATTTACACGTGGGCAAAAAAGATAAGCAAACATTCCGAATCCTCTTGGGAGACTTAAGGAACTTATCACTCCAACCGCAATGTAAATGCCAATGTTTATACTCTTAGTTATATTGTATTTTTTTCTTCAGAAAATAAGAACCTATTTAAGAACCTAAATACCCTTAACTACCATTTATATTAGAACCTGTTTAGGCTAACTTGGAAAAATCCAGGTTCTTAGTCGCGGGGTTTTACAGTATTGGAAATTCTCGCAGACACTTTGAACGCCGCATCTTAGTTTGAGAAGAGAACTTTTTAACTGCAAAGCCCAAAGGGTCGTGATAGCAAATACCATGAGTTGATTTTAAAATTTGTCTTCAGTTTTGAATAGACAAACGCCTTCTTTCGACTTTTTTCCCTTTCTTTGTTGGTTACAAAACATTGATGATAAAACAACAAGTTGTAGAGGTCTGTAATGACGTCTGTAGTTTTGTGTGGCTTCACGCCGCTATATTATTTCTGCCCTCTTGACGAATGAAGTAGACAAAGGATCGGTTTTTAAGGAGCGCGTGGAGCGCAGAGAATTTACCGCCTACACCATAAAAATTTGACGAAGGGAAAGCCGAACTGTTTACAGCCCTATATTTACCCGTTCTTTAATTTGACGAAAAGCTAGAGAAGCATACCTCATTGATAAAACTTTTGAACCACTAGGTATAAGAAATATGAAATGTAATACAGTTAAATTTCAAATTTCTTTCCAATCACTACTTCAACGGTTTTTGTTTTCAACGTTCACTTTTTTCTCATTTAAATTTTCTCGTGTTTTTGTAGTATCATATTGCACGCTATTCTTTAATTTTCAAATTGTAACGTCAAATTGTTCACCTCTTCATTATATGAAGACCCTGAAGAAGGAAGGCCTTGCCTTCCGAAATATTGGTAAAAATATATATATTCCCGACTGTAAAATCAGCCTTGCTTCTTTTGTCTCACGATAGCTTCGCACGATTTTCGTAGTAGTTTGCGTCGAAAAGTTGGAGGAGCTTTAAAAGCTACCAAGAGCCTTAAATCATATAAGAAAGAGGACAAGTGCCTGCTGTTTTTAGTTTTAAAATATCCACATGTATCCAGATATTTTTGAAAACGGAGATTAGTTTATCGGTTTTCAAAAAAATACGCGTCCACATGAAGTGTATTTGAATCGTCTTCTCTCGACGATGAAATACGATAACATTCCTTACAGAGCATACGTAAAGGTTAGGAGTATCATTGTATCCGAAAGCGTTTGCCGGGTTTTGACCGTCCACATGTAAACGAGAACCGGCGTTTTCAAATGAAACCTCTACTCTAGGGACCGTTTTCGAAAACATGCTTTTCATGGTGTCCGAAAACGCCGTTTACGTGTGGACGGGCGTAAAAGGGAGATAAAATCTCTTTTTTAAAAAATATCTGGATACTTGTGGACGGGGCCCGAAAGTGGAATAAATGCTGTCCAGGTGGAAGATATTCACTTTGTAATTGATTTGAGTCCCTCCCCTCCCCCCCCCTTCACCCCCCGCTAACCTCTCCCGTCACCCACCACACAGCAAAACAAGCCTGCATTATGAGGGTGTTGTGGCAGCATGGTATTTTCAGTATTTTCAGTTGAAAGTTTAGAGACTTAGAGTATTCTCCTGTACCTAGGTAGCCGACCCAAGTCACTGCCCGACAGTGCCGTGGGCCTCTGGCTCCAGCAAGAAAAGATGGTGAGAAGGGTGTGCCACAGGGTAACCACAGAAAAAGTGTACACAGGTAGGCCACTCTTATATTGCTAACTGGGACCGAACATAGTGCCTTTGGACTTTCAGATTGTTTTCTTGTTGTTGTGAACGAGCGGACAAGTTACTTGTCGCACATAATAACGCCGATGAGGTGCCTGGTTATTTCGGGGACTAAAAATGCTACTCGATCGAAGAAGGTCTAGAGATAATTAGTTGGATGGCATTGATTACGCATGATCAAGCCATCTTGTTTACATTTGACACAACTCAGCCTCTACCTGTTCCACTTAAATGATCAGGGAGGCACATAAATTGCTTGTTTGGGAGCTGCTTCATACAAGACGATAGTCTAGTCTGGAGGTCTAACTCCAGTTATACAGGAAATAATCGTTTATGGTCTGTCACCTTTGAAGTGATTGCAAAATAGGGTGACAGCGTCAAGAGATGCCCGGATATTACGAAGCGAATTACTGAAGACAATATCATTTTAATTCTTGGAAAACTGAAAAATGCTTCAGCGCTAGGACGTTAGGCATCAAAACACTTGATATTAAGCACATATTTCCTTTGAGGTTACATAAAAGAAAGTGTTTTTAGTTTTGATTGACAAATGTGTTTTCTGTTCACGTATCCCTGGATTGTAAAGCCAAGGTCGCAGGAAGAATAAAAAGTATTTCAATCTTAACTATACTCCGCTACAAATTAAATGTCAAAACAATTTAAGTGTCACCGTAAATTTTATATTTGTGTCAAATGTAGTAACAGTTAGTTAAATCATTTGATAAAAAAAAGAGCTGAAAGAAAAGACAGTTGAATTGAAAGAGCATGCATGCAACATTTTTATCGAGTCTTAACTAAACTGGGAACTTCCAGCGTTGAGTAGTTATTAACTGCACGTGGGGAAGGAGACTGTGTTAGAGCAAACAATAACAAAAATCAATATCAGTTTTAAGTTGATTGCAGTTAAGTCGTTAATAAAAACATGTTTAAGCTTTAAAGGGCCACTTGACATTAACAAACTACTGTACGTAAGATCCTGTTTAAGTATGAACGTGACAAAATGTTCTTTTCAAGACGAACGTGCCTTCAAGTCGTTGTACTATTCTAGGCTGTTAGCATTGTGGTCCATGTTAATTAATGCTTCAAACACCATGCATAAATTATTATCCTTATTATGTTATTCTTTGCAGGAAGTGGTCAGAAATTCCAGGTGACAACCTGCAGAACGAGCCTCGTGGAAGCGAAACGAGATTTAAAATGGAAAAAGGAACAGGTCGGGTAATAGACGTTGTACATCCAGCTTAGCTTAAAGCTAATTCTAGACAAAAGAAATAGAAGCTTCTCGCAGGCTTCGATTCTGGGGAAAATTATAGAGTTAGTGTGTGAAGCAATCGTGTTGGAATTAGTTTCAGTTTCCAACGAATGGTGGAGAAAGTCACGCACATGCGTGACACGCGTGATAAAATCGCGCGCTTAACGCGCGAGAATCCGCCACGCATTGAGCTATTCGCGCTTTGTGAGCGGCGATCCAAGTAAAAACGCGAATGCTTTGCAGTCTGCCTATTGCTACGGTCCCGTAGTCTTAAGTAGTCGTTTGGCAACTCCGGCAGCCTCAATGGGATTTCTCCATCCGAGCCTTTTCTAATTCCATGGTTTTGAGGGATCTATCTGCAAGCGAAGTCTCTCAAATGTAAGGATGGGATGAGGAGAAGGAATGGAAGAAAGGAAAGTTTAGAAATGAAACCCTTCCCCCTCCATTGCTACCGATAACTTCCTTGTAGCCTACAAATCCAGAGAGAGAGACGGACCTCTCCAATCCCAGGTGACACTGCGGCTCCTTCAGCGCCAAGTCAGCGAACATGCAAATGGTGGACGAGTCAGCCGATGCTAAATCTCAGACTCTATTTATTACTGTTTGCTTAACTCATCGGTACTGCTACCCTATTATTCTAGACACGTTTTTCGTTTATTTCGGACAACTCGTACTCTTGTTCTTGTTCTTGTTCTTCTTATTATCCTTAATCATCATCATTATAATTGTTAGTATAACTTACAGGGGCCAGTCCTGGTAATCAGTTGTAAAAAATAAGTTCGGTACAAATGAAGCTGTTGTTGTTGTTATGATGAAAAAAAAACAACTCACCTTGTCCCACCCATCACTTTTTCCCTAAAACAGGTCTGCCTAGACATAAACCTCTGCATCGCTTCTCCTTCAGAGGTGACAACAATCAGGAATTTGAGTGGTCTGCAAGACATCATTAGCGCTATGAATTGCACGTGCACGCCACGTGAAAGAGGCAGCAGGTGTGTGCCCGCTGAACATGTGCACTTCAGAGGAACTAAGTACGAAACAAGAGTTGATGTTGGTCAGTGCATTAGATGTCGTATGCATGGTGAGTCATGAATAACGTTGTTAGAGAGCTTTAGATTTGAGGACGAGGACGAAATTTATCTTGAAGTTTTTCTCGCGAGTATTCTCAAAAATTATACACCCCCAGAAAGCTTTATTATTTTACTCTCCCGCTGATACAGTCGACTCCCGATAACTCGAACCCTCGCTAACTCGAACCAAAATCGATTTCAATACCAATTTCAAGACTGAGGCACACGTGTCAACCCCGCGGTCAGGCCAGTACCTAACGTATGCGCACAACCATATCACCCGGGCAGTGGCAGCCATGGACAGCTGCTTCCCCCTTACTGGGGCTCATCAACATAGCACAGTCGTCGAGTCAATGGACGGGCGATCCCGTGTCTCAAAGAGAAATAAGCAATAAATCTTCAAATGTTGCAAGTAGAAGTGAATTAGGACGATTGCCATTAATTATTAATATCTACAAAAACATTCCTTATTTCATATTGTATCTTCTGCGTAAAAACGAGGATATACTATTGTTAAACAAGTCTTTCGTCCCTCGCAAGAGCTTCACTATAATGGTAAAAATAGCTTTTACCATAATCTTATCAAAATATCTGAATATCTTAACCTGCCCGATTTTGATCCTAATAATTTAAGTGAAGCTAAGATCAACCATTATATAAATACAATAAAACAAAAAATATTACATATTGGCAACAGACAATCATTCTAAGAAACTACAATTTTACAGCATATTTAAACATGATTATAAAATTTCAAGTTATCTAGACTTAACCAGAAATTCAACCAAAAGGAAAGACTCAGTGAAAATTCGCACAAATAACAACAAACTCATGACTGAAACTGGAAGATATCATCAAACTCCCCACAACGATAGATTTTGCCCTGTTTGTAACTATGGTATAATTGAAGACGAATTTCATTTTCTCTTGCATTGTCCAAAGTATTCAATCCCAAGGGAAAAATTCTACAATCAAATCCAACATAATTTGTTGATTTTATTCACCTATCTTGCACAGAATTAATAATTACATTGATGAAATCATAGAATTTTTCTGTAAATTCACAGTTGTTAAAATTTATTTCATTATGTAATGATTTAAGTATTTAGTAATTTGTTATCAAATCATACTAATGACACTTGATTGGCCATTTTAATCATTATTACATTGTATTATCATTAGTGTAAATTGTAACTTTATCTTAAAGCTTTTGCAATACTGTAAATATATAGTAATGCATTAAAGCTTATGTTGTTGTTGCATTACATTTAATCGAAAAAGCCCTCACTCAAATCACCTTGGCATCTTTAAGTAGCAAAATCAATAAGCACCGCAGCGCTCTTTCGAAATTTCCATCCCATTTTTTTACAATTTGGTTTGCGCGAACTTAACTGACTGAAGTTTAATACGCAGCCTTGCAGACTCAGTTAATGGGAGTATCACGTACGTACTGTCTACGATAAATAAAATTTAAAGTTGTTTAGGGAGATACTTTATCATCACTTTCATCATACTTATTTAAATACCATACTGCGAAGAAGAAATCAGTGAAAGTTCAAACCTTGTTTTGTTTTGAACTTTCATTTCTTCTAAAGACGGGTTTTAAACTTATATCAGTATGCTTCTAGCCTGTGTACAGACGTCCCCTCTCCCTCAGAAAAAATCGTCTCTTCTAGCTCCCGATTTTTTCTGAGGGAGGGGGGACGTCTGTACACAGGCTATATGCTTCAAGCTTACATCAGCAATGGTAATTAATCAACATATTAAAAGGTCTGATTAGCAAAAATTAATAAGCGCTGCTATATTGCAGGGAAATGTGACACTATCGCTTGAATGGGTTGAATGCAGGAGAAAAATGTATTCATTCGAAAGAGTGCCGAGGCGTTTATTTACTTTTCTTCTTCTCCTGTGCAACTCTTACTTGAAGTCGGAGCCCTTTCAATTAAATGCAGTAAAACATTGAATTTTTCGAAAGAGCGCCGCGGCACTTATTGCTTTTCGATTTAAAAGATGCCAAGGTTATTCGGGTGGCGCTGTTTCGATTAAGTGCTTTTTTTCAAGCTGTGTTGTGCCAGAAAGTGTCGGGTTTGTGTCATGGAGTGTGTGTGTGCGTGTGTAATTTTGGGCGCTAGCCCTGGTAGGGGAAAGGGGTTGTGGGGATGCGTCAAAGGGCTATTTTTTTAAAAATTCCGGGAGTGTTCCCTGGAGAGAGACCTATCATGGAAAAAATATAAATGAATGATTGAGACAGAGGAAACACCCGGGGGGGGGGCACTCCCTCATATAAACTATATAGGTATTTGCCGCCCCATCGGGTAGGGTTTTTGGGCCGTTTTGGTCTGAAAACGAGTATACACTTTGCCCATTTTGGTCTGGAATCGGGTATGGTTTTCGAGGGAACTACGGAGTGTATGAACGTATTTATCGTTTCAATTCCAAATGAGTAAGAAAGAAAGAGAAATATGCGAATTCGAAAATCGAAACGAATTTAAGGAATTTTTTTTTGTTTGCGCTCTAATTTAAGTAACACTAACATAAGGCTAGGTCTGAAAACGGGTCTAGAAAATGACATTTTTCGGTCCGAAATAGGGTCAGGATTTGGAGAACCGGGCGGCACACCCCCAACAAGAATTAGTAGGAGGAGTACCCCCCGG
>CALNXK010000037.1:2647500-2675000 GCA_942486035.1 Porites lobata | reverse complement strand
TAACAAGATAATCTGCTATAGTATCACTGACAATGTCATTATAATTTGACAAAATAAGACACTCTGCCAAGTGTTTTCTGTTTTTTTTCATTATACGGGTCAAGGTATTTCAGCTTCTTCAGTACAGACAAGGTTCCGTAACAACTTGAGATCTTGGAGTTTCTCTCTCTTTTCCAGTCGACGTTTTCCTGCACTTCCGCACCAAGTAGGCGGAAAGTTAAAACTCGCTTGAGACTCTTTCCATTTGCGCAGAGATGGATGCAGTGTCCGTCTAGTCCATGAGTTTGTGACACGTGGGGAGTTGAAAGAAGCGGCATTACTTTAGTCTTCTTAGGATGGAGCGCCAGGTTACATCGGAATGACCAGGTAGACAGCCTGCTTCTCCGCCCGACAACCGACAGAAGCTCAGATGGTTTAGAGTGACTATAAATCGTTATATCTTTCGCATATTGATGGCAATTTACTTCGGTTAGGTGTACGTCAGTCAAGTCGTTGACATAAAGGTTGAATACCCCAAGACACATTTATGCGCTCCGACCAGAGATCACCGATTTGGACGTACTGCGTTCGATCAGTCAAATAACTCAGAATCTAATGTAGAGAGGACTTGGAAAACCCTAGCTTACGCAATTTCCACAGAAATGTCTCACACACAACTGTATCAAAAGCTTTAGAAAAGTCTTCCATAATTGCAATGGTGACCTCACCTCTGTTCATTGCCTTGGGGATATCATCTCTTATTGCAAGCAAAGTAGTTGTAGTTGAGTGGCCTTTGCGGTATGCACTTACATTTGGCTGAGGCCGCGCAGTTTCCGTGAGAAAATCCACCATTTGTCGTCAAGACAGTCTTTCATAAACCTTTGATAACACAGGCGAAATGAAAACAGGGCGAAAATAGTCATTTGCCTGGGGTTCGCCCACCTTCGGAATGGGACTAATGCGTGCAACCTTCCAAAGAGTTGGAAAGTCCAGTTTCGAAATGCACGTGTTTAAGATATGCGTTAAAGGCGATGCTAAATGGTCTGAAACTAGCTTGATGAATTTGGTTGGAATTGTATCCGGACCAGTAGAGCAGTCGGACCGCAGCGCTTTGCTCTCCCGAATAACTTCATGATAGGTAACACTCTTCAGACGAAAGGAAGTATCAGGGTCCTGCGCAAGCGCATTAATACGCCTATGCAACTCCTCCTTATCAACTGCCACTGAGGCATCGACACGCTCAGCTGCAGAAGTAAAGTGCTTATTATCCTAATAAACAGTTATTGGTTGCTGGCTAGGGTGAAGTATGCGATGGATCGTCTTCCATACTTCCTTGTGCCGCTTATACGAGAGTGCATTGGTCATAAACCTTCTCTTTGCTTTCCCAATCAGTTTCTTAAGACTGTTACGGGCGTCTTTGAAGATGTCCCACGCAGCCTCACTGTGAGGGGGTATGTGTGCTTCCCCACGATAACGCTTGCATGCCTCCTGCAGCGTTCGAACGTTCGGATCATTCAACCAGAGCGCAGGTGATCTTGTCACGCTCACATGCTTTAAGGGTACATGTCACTCTAAACAGTCCGAAATAAGAGTATTGAACGCGATTACTTGTTCGTTAGGATCCTCTAATTCAAGCATAAACGACTTCAAATGAAGTTGAGTGAAATCGTCCCTGAACTGTTTTTCGTACCTAATAACCTGGTATCTTGGAGTGAAACGGATGACAAGCGCATTGACTGTGCATCACACGTGACAAACAGTTTGCTGGAAAACATTGACAAAGGACTATTAACTGGACTTATATTTTTAGACCTAAGCAAGGCCTTTAACACCTTAGATCATAGCATCATGTTAGATAAGTTAACTTCACCAGGAATGAATCGCTCTGCTGTCCAATGGTTTAGGTCCTACTTAGCTGTGCGCACCCAAAGTGTTTGCACTAATGGGGTCGTGTCTGAGCCCTAGCCTATATCTTTCGGGGTCCCCCAGGGTAGCGTACTTGGCCCTTTATTATTTATCGCCTACATAAATGACTTACCTCTGGCGGTTCAAGGTTGTAGCGTCGAGCTTTATGCTGACGATACACTTGTCTATTTTGCAAGCAAGTCGGTCAGTGAAATTCAAGCTCAGTTAACTAGTGGCCTAACTTACGTCCTAAACTGGCTTCAAGCTAATTTTCTAATACATAATCTTGAAAAAATGAAGATTATGCTTGTTGGTACTCATCAGAGGTGTACTAGAAATCAGTAACACCCGTTAAGAAAGAGTTAACAAGTTTAAATATATTGGGGTCCTAAACAACAACTTATCTTGGAAGGACCATAGATTAGGTATTCTGCGTCGAGCGCGTAAAGTTCTTTCCAAGCCAACTTGTCAAATGCTCTCCAATACTATAGTCTTGCCATTGTTTGATTACTGTTCGCCTGTCTGGGACAGCTGTGGGGTTGGGAGCAAAGCTTATCTAGACAAGCTAAATAGACGCGCCGCATGTTTGAAGGTCGATCTATCGGGGCTGAGGAGTTAAAATCAACACTTGGCTGGCCCAGCCTACAAGCACGCAGAAATTATCTCAAATGCGTCTTAGTTCATAAGTGTCTTAACGGAATAGCGCCTTCGTACTTACTTGCAGAGTTTAGGCACGCGCACCTTTTCCATGGTGATAACACCGGAAGCCGCCTTTATTTGCTGCGCCCTCCCTTCGCAAAAACTACTAATACAAAGGTAGCTTCAGAATAACCAGTGCGAAGTCTATTTAATTAGAATTATAAAATTCTTTTAATTAGCAAATTAACGCTCTTCGTATTCCTTTTTAACAATTCTGACGCTTGGACCTTTCTCAGATTTATCAGTAATTTATTCCAATCTTTAATTTTTCATAAAAGTGGTGTCATACTTCTATTGTTGGTTTTCACATGACGTCACAAAAATTCAAACTAAAAAAATATCGATCCTACCGGGATTTTACTTTCACGATGCTTTCGAGCAGCTGAAAATTAATTTTCAAACAAATTTTCGCTTCAAAAGGGTTCTTGGTTTTGTGATAGAGTACGCTTGAATTTCTAAGCTTTTGCCGGTGAGGCGGCATTTTCATGACAGCTAAGAGAGCGGTCACGTAGGTTAAAAAAATGACTTATTTCAGGAAATTTTGCTATTTAAACAGTTCATGTATTAGAAAAAGTACTAATTTAATGTTTATGAGTTTCTCGACGAATATATTCACGCTTTTGTAGCAAAACTCGGTAACAGATGTTTCTGTTGGTTTCCATCCGCCATGTTGAAGCTCATCCAGGTGAGCACCAGCATGGCGTCTTCCATACAAATCTCTATAAGTCTGGGTTAAACATTTCTTCGGATAGCTCGTATACGAAATATAAATAAATAAATAGTCATTGTATATGTACCTCCTTTCATTTTCCAGATAGATACATGAATCTTGGCACTTTGTACAGAATAAATCGCTACAAATTCAAAGTGCGGCAAATTTGGTTTGAATAAATATAATAATACAAGTAATCAACCAGTTAAATTATTTTTCTTATAGTTCTGTATTTCCTATTATTTTTTGTTTTCTTCTATTTTCTATTTCTTTTCTTTTAGGATTATTATTACTATTGTTTATTATTTATTTTCTTCTATCTCGGAGATGTTAGCTTCAAGAGCTACACTACCAAAAATCCGAGGTTAAATAAGGTGATGTATGATGTGATTTAACGCTGTTTCTCTTTTAAGTTGCTTGGGGGATCAGAAATTCTGAATACTTTGACAAGCATGAACAGATAGATTTTTGTCCCTTGCCGTGATGGGGGATCAGAAATTCTGAATACTTTGACGACCATGGACAGATATCCATTTTTGTCCCTTGCCGTGATGGGGGATCAGAAATTCTGAATACTTTTATAACTATGAACAGATAGCCGTTTTTGTCCTTTGCCATGATGGGGGATCAGAAATTCTGACTCCTTCTGGAATTAAAAATAGATTACTGTTTTGTTCTGTTAAGCTGTGGGCCGGCGGATCAGAAATTCTGAATCTCTCCAAGAAAGAAAGCGCAATGGGTGTACGATCTCTTTCACATGAAATTGCGCAATTTGACGGAACTGGAAAATTGGATGTGTTGTTTCTTGTGGACACAACTAAACACTTTTTTTTCTCCTTCTAATTAGCGAAAACCTTTCAGAAACACAAACTTTTTCAGCGTCAAATACCAATACTTTTCTGAATTATCCCAAATTAGAAAGTCACATTTTAGTTTTGGAAGGCGTTGCTTATAATAAAATAAGTTTGTACAATAAGATGTAAAGGTGATACAAAGGTACTTACAAAGATACTGGTTGCCCCCATAACATATAACAATTATATTAATAATAATTAAACTAAAGCAGTACAAGTGATTAATTCAACTATTGCAAAAAAGACAGTTTTTACATCTATAGAAAAATTTGGAAACCTTTGCTGCTACAGTTAAATTTTACGGCACTAGGTGACATGGCAAAATATAATTAACACAGCCTGAATAGTGTTGCCTTCTTGATTGTTTATTGCACAGTAAGATAAGATGACAACTGGATTTACGTTAGAAGGTAACAAGTGACAGCAAGATCGAGTGTCAAACGGATGAACTTGTGGCCCTCAAATTTAAACAGCTTAGAATAATACTGATTAACATATAATAATTTATATGATTAAGAAATATGCACGGTAAAAATGAATTATACAACATATTTCATCACTCTATTGCCTTGATTACTCACAAGTTCAAAGTCTATTTAATTAGAATTATAAAATTCTTTTAATTAGCAAATTAACGCTTTTCGTATTGGCCTTTTTGACAATTCTGACACTTAGACCTTTCTCAGATTTATCAGTAATTTATTCCAATCTTTAATTTTTCATAAAAATGGTGTCATAGTTTTATAAACGTGATAACAACTGCGAAACCGTTCGATACGTTTCTTTTAAAATTTGGTATTGACACTGGTCTTAGCAAGATTTCCTCTATGTCTATTAAAGCCATGATTTCATTTTTCCGAGATCTTTGTCCGCAATGTGTAATTAAAGCTCAAACTTGGAAGGTTTTGCTCCTAGTAAAAACCATTGGAGTCACCTTTTCCAGATAGCACTAACCAACCTACAGCTCCACATGACGAAGCTAACAGTTAATTTGGGGGGATTTGGTTACATTGTACGCAAAGAAAGCCCTTTTCTAAAGTCCGAACCTGAAGAAACTGGTACTCACTATAATATGAGAAAAGTTGTGTGTTATATCGAGACGAAAAAAGTACTCAGTAAAAAATGTTGCTAACACCATAGTAATCACGTATGCTGTACTCACAAAGCCTTATCATAAATTTCCTTGCAACTTGACATCATCATACCTGTAAAAAAAAAACCTCGACAATGCGTCATTCTGTCACTCATTCCAGAGTCACGAAGGACAGTGCGCATCATGCCCTCGAGCGAGTGCGTCGCGCTATTTTGCGCTCTTCAAGTAGATAGTTCCGATCTCTTTAATTCAATCTCTATTTTCAAAGCAAAGCAAAAGAAAAAAAATGGACAAACTAAGAAAAGAAAACGATAGGTTTTGATGAATTACACAATTTCTGTTAAACCTGATTCACGTTAACCCGTGCCTGAAAAGAAGAAGATTTATTTAAGTACCCATTCACAATTAAGATATCTTGAAGTGCTCGGTAGTATATTTACCTGTACAATTATGTTCAGGTACACTTTCGTTATACCCTTCCCTGCAAACACACCTAAAGGATCCTTTAGTGTTATGGCACAATGAACTGGTGGCGTTACAGTTGTGTTTTCCTGACTCACACTCGTTTATGTCTGCAAATTAAGAGTTAATGCTGAATTATCAAACTGTAGATCTGTTAAGTATCATAATATGCCGTATACGTTCCTATTTTGACGATGCTTTTATCATTTCAACCTGATTCACCCCACTTAAATTCGACAAAAGAAGAAGACATTTTTAAAGTATCCATTTCAATTAGCATATCTTGAAGTGCTCGGTTGTATATTTACCTGTACATTTATGTTTATGTCCACTTTTGGAAAAACCCGACATGCAGACACACTTGTAAGATCCTTTAGTGTTATCGCACACTGAAGTATCGGGGTCACATTGGTTGTTTCCAGTTTCACACTCGTTTATGTCTGCAAATCAAGAGTTAATGCATGAATTATCAATCGGGTTCGATTTTTGTGTCGATTGTTTCCAATGAGGATAGATATATCCATCATATTTTTATAGAATGATAAATTTTTGTAGTGGACAAAACAAAAAAGGAAGTAAGATTGAATGCCAAATAACTAAAAAATACAAATGATAAACCACGTTAGATGTCGCACACTTGGAAAGCTTTCGCTGGGAGAATTTACCCCGCGAAAAGGAAACTTTTGGCAGCTCGAGCAGACAAAGCCGGCGAGAATAATAAGGCAAGGAAATGTGCACGCCCAAATTTCCCTCGAAATCGCATATGTGAGCCTGTTCGCAGGCTACCGGGAATCTGAAGGCTGCAAGTAACACCAGACATTTTTCGTGGATACGACCTGTGGGGTGTTTCTTGGTTATGGGGAAACTATTTTTGGTTAGCTATTGTTATGTGGTGTAGATATTGTTCAGTGTCTTTTTAATCTTTTGTATGACGTCATTTTGTGATTGCATCCGTCCACAACACGAAGAAGCTACCGATCTGTGACATACCACTGACTAAATATGAAACCGGTTTCCAGCTTTCTGATTGGCTCTAATCTTTATGGTATGGAATAGCATAAAACTAAAGGTGAAATCCTGTTAGTTTAAGCTCCTTATCAGGTTTGCTACCTGTACAGTTAACACCATCCCCAGTATATCCTGGCTTACAAGTACAAGTGAAGGTACTCTTAGTCTCGGTGCAGAATGCATCATCGTGGCAGTTATGTCGTCCCAGTTTACACCTATCTACAAATCAGCAAATGGAAGTTAGGTATAAGAATTTAATTGACGTAAAGTAATCCACCCGCAAAGTCAGTTTTCACTTTCAGCCGATCAAGAGTTGTTTAAATTATTTATTTGCAACAGTTCAATTGACTTCAAATTGTTATAATCTATATGAATACTCTTCGTTCAATGTCACCAACCACGACGTGATTTACTAAACAACGGCACTTTCGAAATACCCTTCCCTGCAAGAACACTAAAAGGATGGTTCAGTGTTACGGCACAATGAACTGGTGGCGTTACAGTTGTGTTTTCCTGTCTCACACTCGTTTCTATCTGCAAATTAAGAGTTAATGTTGAATCATCAAACCGTAGATCTGTTTTAAAAGCATCGTAATATGCCGTCCACGTTCCTATTTTGTCGATGCCTCTATTTTTCAACCTGATTCACCCCACGTAAACCCGAGAAAAGAAGAAGACATTATAAGTATACATTTCAATTAGCATATCTTGAAGTGCTCGGTGGTATATTTACTTGCACATATATGTTCATATCCACTTTTGCAAACACACTTGTAAGATCCTTTAGCGTTTTCGCACTCTGAAATATCGTCGTCACATAGGTGGTATCCAGTCTTACACTCGTCTATGTCTGCAATCAAGAATTAATGCTGAATGATCAACTGACTTCGTTCGATTTTAATGTAGACTCTGTTTTACATGTTGCACACTTGGAAAGCTTTCGCTGGGGGAGTTTAGCCTGAGAAAAAGAAAATTTTGGTGGATCGAGTACGCAAAGCCGGCCAGAATAATAGGGCTAGGAAATGCACGCGCCAAAATGTCCCTCGAACTCGCACATGTGAGCCTGTTCGCAGGCTACGGGGATCTGGAGGCTGCAACTAACACCAGACATTTTTCATGGATACGACCTGTGGGGTGTTTGTTGGTGATGAGGAAACCATTGTTGATTATTAGCTATTGTTATCTGGTGTGGATATTGTTCAGTGTCTTTTTAATCTTTTGTATGACGTCATTTTGTGGTTGCACCCGTCCACAACACGAAGAAGCTACCGATCTGAGACATACCACTGACTAAATATGAAACCGGTTTCCAGCTTTCTGATTGGCTCTAATCTTTATGGTATGGAATAGCATAAAACTAAAAATGAAATCCTGTTAGTTTAAGCTCCATATGGTTTGCTACCTGCACAGTTAACACCATCCCCAGTATATCCTTGCTTACGAGTACAAGTGAAGGAACGCTTGGTGTTGGTGCAGTGTGCATCATCGTGGCAGTTATGTAGTCCTGTTTTACACTCATCTACAAATCAGCAAGTGGAAGTTAGGTAAGAATTTGACGTAAAGTAATCCACCGACAAAGTCCGTTTTCAGTTTCAGCCGATCAAGAGTTGTTTAAATGGTTTATTTGCAACAGTTCAAGTGAGTTCAAAATTTTTATAATCTATGAATACTCTTCGTTCAATGTCACCAACCACTGCGTGATTTACTAAACAAGTTTGTTAAAGGACTTGGAACGTTAATCTCAAAACTTCAATCAAGAAACTTTGCACCCCTAGGGACGCATCGTATAGTGCTGCTAGGGCTACACTCAGGGGCACCCAATGGATCTGTTCCTCAAAATATCTGTTCTTCAGGCCAATTTTTGCTGGCTGGAAGATGTGGAAGAAATAATATGTCCTTGGAAGGAAAGTGTTGCTAAGAAAAAAATGTGTCTGAGGGGATTTGATGTTTAGAATAGTTACTATGTGTTATGGATCAGAAACCCCTCCCTCACCCCACCCCCCCCCCAAAAAAAAACAACTTTATTTGGGCACACAGTTCAATTTTTCTCAGTGATACCATCTCCATACGCATGCCGTGGGAGAACTGTTTTGCAGTTCCCAACCAACAGCTACCACTTGTTTACGGTGGAGCTGGCGCTTAAAGCAGTGCTTGCACTCGCCTCGGCAGTAAATGTTCTTTGATACGCCAGCAATCCCCCGCTAATTGACCCAACGGCTATGCCAGGCGGATGAGCCCCAATAAGGGCGAACCAGCTGTCCATGGTTGTGCGCATGCACAAGGTTGTTCGCATGCGTAAGGTATTGGCCATAACGCAGTGATGGTACGTGTGCTTCAGTGCAGTTAATTGGTATTGTTAAAAATTTAGCCCTCTCATATCACTTCTGCGCTATAACTGAAGCTGTTCTTCATGAAGTTAGTTCCCACTCAGTTTGTTAACAGAGTCACTTAGGGAGTAGCGCGTTTCACATCGTTTAACAATTTAGAGGATAAATATCCTGGAACAAGATCATTTAAAGACTTGTGAACCATTAGGGCTTTTTGTATTTGAAACTGAGTTCTCAAGTCTTTCCAATTAAGTTGTCTAAATAAGCGGTTGGCATAAGCATCATATCTAGAAAAGGTTAGAACACGAGCAGCACGGTTCTGAAGCTTCTGTAGCCTGTCAAAAAAAGTTTTTCCACAATTACCCCAGACAATATCACTATAATCGAATTGAGATTGAATGAGGAGCGTTGTATATACAATGGAGAGTAGGCGTTGGAACAAAAGCTTTGAGGATCTGTCCCTTGAAAGCCAGAGTACATCCCTACCCCCTTCCCCCGGTATCCGCACGGGATTTTTTCGTCCTATGAGCGACAACGCTTCCAATGAAGAGAACGGGTGCAGAAATGCATAATTTACATTGTTCTTTGCATAACAAAAACGACCCCAAACCTCCTTAAGTTATTTTTACTTGTACTTAATTATTCATCCCATGGTTTTTTATCACTCACCTAAACAACTGATTTCAATCTCTCTCATGATCTCTTCCATTTCTTCTCTGTTTCTTTCCTGCTCTTTAATCATCTCCTCTTCTTCTTTATTCATCGGAACGGGACAAACTGCGAAACAGCAAAACAATAAATGAACAGTAATTATAAATCCATTAGAAGGTGGAGCATGATCGTCAGGGTGTAGTCCTGAGTAGGAATGTGTCGGGTAGTCATCTTCATAGTCAAAGTCGTTTGTTGTTACAGTAGTTTATTGTTAGTCAAATTGTCTCTTGCCTATAAAGTCACTTCTGTTTTTGTCAGTTTTGCTTGAGTCCGCCATAAGTCGTTTGTACCGTGCCTGTTGACTCCGATTCCAGTGGCTTTTGGTCTAATTTAGTAAACAAACTTTCGAAAATGAGTGCTAGTTATGGTAGTCTGTAGAATGCGTAATACGCGTTGCAGAGTCCCGGTCGATTTTATTTTTCGTCTGTAAATGGTGTTCAGCAATAAGAAGTGTGATTGTTGACATCAGCATTTCCTGTCGCTGGATCGTCGCTGTTAAACTGTGACAAAAGACCGATTGAAACGACCCGAGTCTTTATAGCCAATAACAGCACGGCTTAACTGACACAAGACCAATCACATCGAGACTTAATTAAACAATCAGGTCAATAACCAAAGTACAATACAGATATCGATATTGATGTTTTTGTAATAGTCGCCGTCGTTGTTGCTTTATAAGCTCCCTAAGTATAAACCTTTCGCCACGGTAGTATTGGAACAGCAATAATTATAATTTTATAACAATAGAAAAATGAAGATGGTGATGATGATAATAATAATAATAATAATAATAATAATAATAGCACGATTTTCTAAGATACAAATTCATTTAAAATCTCTTAAGAAAGTAAAACAGAGGATCAGTCTTGAACGAAGGCGTTTGGCTCGTTTTGAAGTCTTGATCGCACATTTTTTATGTGTAAAAATCATTATTTCACTTGTTTTTTTTACTTCAGAATGATTTTTTGACAGCTTTCTGTGTATGAAACAGCAACAGGGTGCTTAAACATAATGCCTACAAATAGGTGCGCAATAAAATTTTGGTCCTGATGTCATTAGTCATTACCTCCATGGTTTACAACTTCCTGTGCCATCATCACAGCTGGGAACATGATAAAGGAACTGATAACTATCAATGTTGTCATGTCAGCCATCGTCCAAGCTTGTAAAAATAAAATAATATTGAATAATATTCATTGACATATAAAAATATTAAATAATATTCATGAGCATTTAAAAATGTCAATGAATTTGGTTGGTGAAGGAGAACCGATGCATAACCACAAGTCGGGGTGAGAAGAGGAGGCCCTGGAAAATTGCGTTGGGACTGTGCGCCGTAATATAATTCCTAAATCCCAAAAGAACAAATTTGACTTTCCTTACTCTGGTCTATTTCAGGTTAAAACTGGGAATAAATTCTCTCCCCTGTTTTCAGACCGAAAGGGGTATATAGCTATACAGATTATATACACACCTAACGGGCTTAGCTATAATATAATAGGGATAACTGTAATATGGTCCTATCAGCAAGTTATATAGAAAAATAACCCGTGGAAAATTTAGATAAAGAAGTACCCTCAGGAAATTTATCCGATGGCAGACCATATTCTTGAGTTTATTGGAGTGCACAAAAGTCAATGTCAAAAGCCCTGCATTCAAGCTTTTTAAGAAAAAGTTGAAACCGCGATTCAAGAACAACTAAAAAAACGAAATATAAGACAGTTTTTTTATCTCCCGATATTGATGTATTTTTAGAGAAAGATCCAAGCAGCTGCAGACACAAATATGTTTAATGATAGTACAATTTTCAGAGCTATTTCCGGTCAATAACCCCTTTTAATTCACTTATTACATAAAATGGGTGATCGTCCCATAGACGCGGAAGCCGTGAAAACACAAAAATCAAAATTGGTCATCTAGGCTAACTATAAGTACTAACCCTACTGATCCAGCAGGTATGCAGTGTAGCTGAGTGTATGAGGTCAGACTGAACCCAAATCTCTCGTTATGCAGATTAGTTGATACATCAGTCGGAGTCTGCTAACTTGCATGTTGTTGCCATAAACTTTCAATGATTTTTGTTCTGTTTTCAAAACAAAAATTCTACGCAATACCCCGTGGTTTTCGTTTATTTTATTGAGGGAGTGCAAAATTATTGTCGGTGAGGGAGAAACAAGTGGTTTTTCTCCGTCAAAAATGGCTAAAATCAGCACTTTCCGAACGCAATCCAATAACGAACTGGACAGTCTCTGAGAACCGAGAAAGATGCAATAAAATAGTAATAATATTACACAAAAATCTTAGGTGAAATTCTGAATGGACAGAGTCGTAAATAAGAGTGCCTTTATGTACCAACTCTTGAGCGATGAACCGGCCAAATAACAGAAATAAAGGGTGGTCTACAAGGGATAACCTTGCAGCCGTATTTAAAAACCGACAAAGGTAAAGTTTATTTGCTGGCTCTTCCTCAGTCGTATACATGCATGATACATGAAATAAACAAAAACTAGACAACTGATGGGCTTGAAACATTCTGTAATATATCAGACAGTTAGTGGATCGAATTAGAAGAAAACAAAATTTATGAGGACAAAGTCGTAAATAGATACTGAGTGCTTCTATGAACCAACTCTTGCAAGCGATGAATCAACCAGATAAAGGTGCTCTATACTGGGATAACCTTGCAGTCTAGATAGCAACAAAGAAAATATATTTACTGACTCGTATATGCGACGGTCAAAAAAGAAAAAAGAAAAAGAACTTTAAAAAAAAGTAGACAACTGATTAGACTGCAAAACAGTTGTTTTTTTTCTCAAAATCAGTAAAGAAATCGGTAAAGCGTGGCGCAAGAGGCGTGTGAGGCAAGAGAAAAAAAAAACGTATTTTTAGCGTCTCTCCCCAGTCTCGCTCTCTGTTTTCAGCCTCGTTCCAGACCTTTTGTTTGACTGCTCGTGCGTACTTGAATACGCAAAAATTCGGACTGTTTTGCAGTCTAACAACTGATGTGTTATCTGAAACACAGTATGATATCAGGGCCCACGCAGGGGGAGGCCCCTGCCCCCCCTCCTTCCCCCACCACGACTTTTTGAAAAAAAAGAAAAGAAAAGAAATACACATTTTAAAATAAAAGGAATCTTTGATGGAATAAGAATATTCGACTGGCAAACCTCGCCCGAGCATCCAAATTGATGAATTGTCCGTTTCGATCCTATATCATATGGTGATCCTCACTGAAAACGACTATCTTTACAAAACTCAGGAGCAACCAGCGACTATATTCTGTAAAATAACTGTTCGAAGGAGCAAATATTGCCTAGGAATCTCTAAAGCTTGAGAAGAGCTAAAAATTTCTGGATAACCGTTCCATGTTTTCATACTTTAATATCAAGATATTACAGAGCATGATAAATGAAATTGTTCGATCTGCAAGCTTGTACTGGTAAATCCGCAACCATGCATGGCAGCAGGAAAAGGTCAATTTCGGCAGTTCGAAGGTTAAAACCGTCTGAAACATGGGTCCATTCCGTGACAATGAATAAAGAAAGGTTCTAAACAGCCGCAAGGAGAAAACGGACAAGCTTTTGAAGTAAATGAAACACGCGAAAATTTATGATGCTGCTGTGCACGGTTACACCTTTTTGTTACTAACTCCTTTCTCGTTTGTTAAACTATGAAAGAAAATGATTGATGAGTTGCAACTGTATTAAAAAATATTGAGTCGGCGCCAGGTAAACCATTTTTAAAGTCCACAACCCCACAACTAAAGGGTTCAGTTATGTTGCAACAGGGGAAACGCGCCATCTTTCGATGCTATACAAAGAAAAACTGGTTTTGTTCAAGATTTCGGTCTACACAGTCTTCGCACATATTTTTAAGGCACAGTAAAACCTCATGCTAGGGGAATTTAAAATGTAAGTGAAAAAATACAGTGAAGGCTTTCGAAGTTGACCGTCACAACCTGCAAATTTCTATTTCTTATGAGACTGATAAACAATTCTCATTTCTACGGAGCCCTGTAAGGGACTTTTAGTGATACCTTTCGTACGACTTTTAGTGCGATTTTCATTATCAGCATAGTGAAAATCGCAGGCGAACCAATTGTGCATGTCTCATACGCCAACGTCTATCTCAAACACCTAATCCACTTTGAATACCAGAGTTCTACATTCTAACTAAGATTCACAAGCCAACCATTACAGGGAGACCAATTATCTTCGGCTGCGATGGTCCAACAGAAAGAATTTCCTCTTTTGTTGATACATTACAGCAACCAGCAACTTCGACAAAAACAACCCTCCTATTCCTACACATTACCTTCGGGAAATGCTGCAATGGGTACAAAGACAGCAGTTTCTTTTGCCAATATTTTCATGGCACATATTGAAACAACAATTCTAAGCAGAACCGTTTTTAAACCTACTGTTTGGAAACGCTACATTGACGATATCTTTTCCCTATGGCACATAAGTAAACCAAACATTGAAGCCTTCATCGAACAAGCAAACTTAATTACATCACCCAACTATCAAATTCACGGGCGAAATATCTGACACTGAGACTGTGTTTTTAGACACGATTGTATACAAAGGCACAAGATTCAAGGAAAATCTATCCTTGATGTAAAGACACATTTTAAAACAACGGAAACCTTCCAGTACACACATTTCACCTCTTGTCATCCGCCGAGTGTTAAAAAAGAATTTGTCAAAGGAGAAGCCTTGAGAATCCTACGAACAAACTCCTCAAAAACTACGTTTGAGGAAAATACTTCAAATTTCAAAGAACGCTTGATTGACAGAGTTTGCCCACAAACTATGAAAGAAAGCCTTTTATCAGATATAAAATTCACAGAGAAGGAGTCTGCACTCCTGAAACACAACAACAAAGAGGAAAAAGTAATATTGCCTTTCGTGACATAGTACCACCCCTCAGTGTCTACTTTAAAGCAGTTTTAATGACAAAAAGGAATCTTATACAAAGCCAACCGTTACTTCGCCAAATTTTTAAAGAACCACCTATCATTTTCTACAAGAAAGGAAAATCCCTAAAGGACATGCTCGTTAGAGCTAAAATATAAAAAGGTTAACACAAGGCTTCACGCCGGTATAGATGTGCGGCTTGTCACCCCTTGCATTTTATAGACTTATATGTTTATTATTGTTTATGATTTTTGTTTAATCATAAGCTGCCTGAAGTATATTTGAAAGTTATTTTAAGCCTGTTTTTAATTATGGCGAGTTTTCTGTTCGCTTTACTGGAGATGCTCAGTCGTTGCAACTGGAACGAGTGAATAAATAAAAACAGTACCTTTGTAGGAGTCAATTTAAAGGGAAATTAAGCCGACTATTACAACTGTCAAACTATCTTTGATCTACCTCCAGCGCTTTTGATCATTTTAATGTTTAAAGGCGCTATATTAAGTGAATAAATTATTGTTATTATTATTATTATTATTATCATTATCTTTTATAGTTTCTGTTGTCTACATGCCTGTCTCACGAAATGCAAATACTTATTGTTTTCATTAATTTCTGTTCCTTTCATTGAAAAGAGAAATAAACCTGACTTGACCTGATACGACTTCACTCATTCAAACCGTTAACCAGTCGCAATTCTAATTCACTGATGAGCCGTGACGTACCTTACATAAAAGTAAATACTACAATGTTGTTTGGCTTTACAAAGACAACTCACAATGTCAACTGACCACTTTCACCCAAAGTTAAAATGGCCCCGTCAGTCCAAGTTGCAAATTCAACTCGTTCTCTAGCAATTTACAACTCGTTAGCCTGAGTACTAAGGATTAAGCATTTCTGGGGAGAAAAAGCGAGCTGGAGAGAAGCGGAAAAGGTCTTTTAAGTCCTGACCCTAGCACGTGAATATTTCACATACTGCGCACTTGTGGCCGTTGGACATGAATATGTCCTCTGTCAGGATGATCAAAATCGATAAATGATTACGAAATATTGTAGTTACAAACGTCTCTATGTGCCATTCTTGTTAAAAAGTTTTATAGCGTACGCACCTCAAATTTTTCAGCTCCTTTGCTCGGTTGTATGTTTACCAACTTTTGGTGTCAAAAAGCTTCTTAATTCTGAGCAAACTTGTCTGAGTAGGTTGCCAATGAAGGTGTTTTATAAATTACGTGAATGTTTTGCTCAATAAAGTAAATAAAGGATATGTTTAAATATGTTTTCAGGAAAGTCAAAGAGCCCCAAATTAGAACAATTAGATACATTACTGAGAAACTTGAACGTAGCTAAAATTCAAGTTTGTCAGACCGGTGGCGCCAGCAGTTAATTTTAATCATTGCTTATATGTTGATAAAATGTTTGACCAAAAACAGCGGGCAATAATCTCGTATTTCAGTATTACTGACGTTGGCAGTACGGAGTACCATTAAAAAACGCCAATATATCTATTTGTGGTTATTACTCCATTTTTTCCGATCCTGTCCATAAATTGTTAAATTCCCCCATCTGGTCGCAAAGAGTCAATTGCAGTTTGCTTTAACAAATACATACCCTTACCAAATCCAACACTGTTTTGAATGTATTTTTAAGCTATTTTTGAAAACTGTTTTTAACCTGTTTTGTGAAATAGGTTTTAAATAGGATGAAAAGTGTATTTTTAATTAAAGGTGTTTTAACCTGTTTAAAACGCTATTAAAAAAGAATTTTTAATGTATTTTAAAATTCGTTTAAAATATATAAAAAATTCAAGGGCTTTTGCAAGGCTCAAAACAGGTCTAAAATAGTTTTTAAATATCTTATAAATCGGAATAAAAACAGGATAAAAACAGTTTCAGAAACATATTTTAATTTGCTATACTATTTTAAAACTATTTTTAATGGCAATTTTAAACGTATTTTGAAAAAAACAGGTTTAAAATAGGTCCAAAAATATATTTTTAATATATTTTTCGACTGATTTTAAAGGTGTTTTAACCTGTTTAAAACGCTATTAAAATGTTATGCTTCAAAATATATTTTAATAGCTTTTTAATGGGTTTCGAAATTTAGTAAAATAATCGTATTTGCAAATACAATAAAATCACTTTGAAAATAGTAGTAAAGTACCACAGAGGAAGAAAAGCAATAGCACGCGTATATTGTGAAAATACATCAAAAATAGGATGCAAAAATGCAAAAACAGTATAAAATTGTAAGAAAATAGCCTTAGAGTTGTCTGAAAACAGTACAAAAATCGGTCGAAAGAGCATAAAAACAGTACAAAAACAGGATGAAAATACCATTTAAATTCATGAAATAAAATGAATACAAAACCGTCGAAAATTACTCTGAAAAAGCAAGATTTACTCCTGCGAAATTTCTCCACACAGTCCTACGCTAGCATTTCACCGGAATTATCTCTTAGCCAATTACTTTACGTTGATTTCCCTACGAATTCTCGGGAAATTCTTATGGAATTTTTCAGAAATGCTGAAATCAATCTTTAGCCTGTGTACAAACCCCCTCCCCTCAATAAAAATCGGAGGGGAAGGGAGTCGGTACACAGGCTATCAATCTTCCGCTTCAAAAGAGTATTGCGTTACGTTACCGGTAAATAATAATCTACATACATGTAACTTATATAAGTATATAAGTAATGGTAAAGTTATTCTCATTAAAATCCCCTGATGAGTGGGCAACCACGAAACAGGCTTGTAGGGATACTTATGTAGTTACTTGTTTTCTTCCGTCAACCATACGTACATGTAACTTACATTTTTTATTATATTCACGGCTTTTCTCAATTATTATCAGAAGCTTGCAGGCTACGCCTGAACGTTTAATTATTGGCTGATAAAGAACAACATAAGAATAACACCATCAAATTTACACGAGCATGAAAGAGGTCGGTGACGTGACATCAAGTGACTGAGAACAGCGAGGCTGAGCATGGAACCCTGTAAAAACTAAAATTGCCGTACAGGCGGGAGTATATAAATGTTTACTACCCTTCATTTGTTTCTCATACGGCGTATACTTAAGCGTCTTAATAACATGTTATGCATATATTGTGTATAATACTCACATAACAGAAGACTCTTGGATTAACACACAAGACAGCACAAGACCGCGTGCTTCGGAGAGAAACTGAACCAGATCCTTTCAAAGTACATAACAGTCGCTGAGGAGTCATACCCATTTTTGATCCGTGATAAATGCAACATCTACGTGTTCAGACAATCCGCAGAGTTGAAATATATAATTTTGTAAGATCGTAACAAACAGTAAAATCAAGCGCACCCGCCATCACAGCAACCGCCGGTAGAATAATTTGAAATGAGCAAAGGACAAAGGACGGTTTGTTTATCACGTGCATTTGTCACATCACCGCGGCGCGAAGTCGTGATTTCAGTCGCGCGTGACATCTTAGAAATACTATGCCATGCATGTGCGGAATAATCTATGAGTGAAAGATAACCATATGTCCGAGTTTATTCATATCTGAGCTTTGTTTCTTGATGCAATATATATGAGGTGTCATCTTAGCTTGGATAATTTATTTATTATGTAATTTCAAGGGCTTATTTTAGATAAACCTCTGTTGACCGCGTGCATCCGGTTGTCGGCCCGCGGCTTCGGCTGTTTGTGAAAAAATTTCTATATGAAATTAAAATGCGATTTTAAGAAGTCTCTTTTAAAAAACTTATGGAAAGTCCCTTAACTGCATTAATTGAATCACGGCTAAAATCTACGCGGAGATTTTCGCATAGAGCTTGCAGGTAATGAACAGTGAGGAACGGATAGATCTTTTATCGGAACACTGTCACAGTTACGTGTTGTCAGTCAAAGCTAAAACCTATTCCTAATTTTCTTCTCTTTTTTTTATTTAATTTAGATTTAATTTTTCGTTCAGCTTCGAACTTTGTTGGGAGGAGAATCCGGTCCACAATATGTGACAGCTTGTTTTGAGTCATTTATGAGTTCGTTACACGATGAAGGCTTAAAAATTAACTTTGTGCAATTGTTACTTTTATTTATAGTCTGAGTATAAGTCTCCCAAAAGACATTACAGTATTGCACCCTAGTAATAATAAGTTATAAGTACACTACTTTAAAGTGTTTACAATAAGGTAAGCATTTGATGACTTTAAGCAGACTTCAAATAGTTTATGGATAATCTGTTTTTATAGTCAGAGTGCTGTGTGCCCAAAATACAATTCAAATAGACCTCAAAACAGTGTTTAAGTACCCTATTTAAAAGTATTTAAAATGCGGTCAGTTCTTAAGGTTTTAAAACATATTTCAAATAGTCTATTTGAGCTCTGTTTGTAACTTTGTCAGTGGATGCGTCTCAAAATACATTTTAGATACAACTCAAAACAGTGTTAAAGTACCCTATTTAAAAGGATTTAAAATACGGTCAGCATTTAGGCTCTTAAAACATATTTCAAATAGTCTATTTGAACTATGTTTATAACTTTGTGAGTGGATGCGTCTCAAAATACATTTTAGATACAACTCAAAACAGAGTTAAAGTACCCTATTTAAAAGTATCTTAATTACAGTCAGCATAAAAGTCCTTAAAACATATTTCAAATAGTCTATTTGAACTCTGTTTGCAACAGTGTTAGTGGTTCCATGCCCAAAATACATTTTAAATACTCTATTTTAATCATATTTATTAAACAAAATAAATTGTAAATTGATGAGAGAGGTTTTCCTTTACATGAAATACAATTTAACTACACTCAAGATATATTTCAAACCGGGGCGAAAATTTAAATTCTTTTGTCAAATAGTATTAAAATACAGGAAAATAATGTTCAAATACTGAAAATACATTTTAAATACTTTAAAATCAGTTTCAAAATACATATGGTTTGGTACGGGTAGTTTATTAAACTTATATGATTGATGGGTTATGGTCAACTTAACGGCGACGCGATACAGAATTTGTCTTTTTTGCCCTTTTTCTTTTTTTTCCCTTCCCTTTTCTAGGTACGGCACGCTTTACCTGTTCTGTTATATGATCTCTTGACTCATATTTATTTAACTGAACGACGATGATCGCTCGCTCGAGTCTCGCTGATCGATGTTGCATGTGGAAGTTAAGAGCCCTTTTTAGATCTCTCTTGGTTTAGCAGTTTCCAGGTGCCGGACACACTGTTTTCTCAATGAAGTGTAACATATCAAAGCAAAAGTCCATTAGAGAGTTTTAGATCCACCTTTACGGAAAACGGCAACGTCAATTTGTACCACATGACGAAGTTCTCCCTCTACTTGTCGTTTACTGTTTATAATACAAAAATTAGTAGCTAATTCATACCACATTCATCCATATAAAGTATTTCTTCTTATTTCCAAATATGAGAAAATGTCACCTTGAATTTGACGTATGGCGACTTTACCGTAAACGTGAATCTAAGGCTATGTTGACACGTACTATAACTGATAGCTTAAAAGCTATCCAGTATGATGTGAACACCTATCCGATAAGTAACTCTCCACTTTAGAGATCGGCGCGGCGCAGCTTCGCTCCGTTACAGAAGTCGCGCCAAAATCCCCGTTGTTAGGTGTGAACAAAAGCCCTAGTGTCCGGTATGAATTTCGCGCCGGCGCAACAGCTATCCAGTACCGTGTAAACATAGTCTAAAACTCACTTATATTATCGCGCCTTTTAAAAGCCGGTCCCAGCACCAGTTTTGAGGATCGCCGAAGGAAAGAGAATTCGACAGAGTTCCCAAACCAACACCTCAAAAATTTGAAAAAAAAGGGTTAGAGAGATAAGTTGTATTGGGATATAAATATCAATAAAATGTCGATCTTAAGGAAGAAAAGCCACCCGACTTTGAATGTTTTTTGTCTACACATGGATGGATTTTTTTCAATCAAGACAAAAGTCGGTTATCACTCAGAAATTTTCTTAATGCGTTCTCGGCTTATTCATGATTGGTTGCTTATTTTGACGCCCAAGGAAGTGACGTCATTTTAGAAACAAAAATCAAAGAGAGCAGAATCAATCTCACGTCAAGGGAAAAGATTACCCAAGCAAAATTCAAACAATTATGAATTTTATATTCTACAAATGAGGTAATTATTATTTTATAAGTAAGGTTATTGTCGTTAGCAACATTGGCAAAGATGCTTGAGATAGCGTGTCAGCGATAACTAGGGTGAAGCCCTTGCGATCCTTTACCCTGAAACTGTACAGCATGCTTTGCAGACGACGGGGAGCAAGTGCAAAGGAACGTTTGAAAATCGTCTCCAAGGGCTTATGATTAGAATGTACTGTGATGTCTCCTTTGCCAAAAAGCAATTGGTGGAACTCCTTAAAGGCATAGACGATAGTCAGGGTCTCTTTCTCAATCAATTTTATGCGTATTTCTGTTCTGTGGGCTCACAGTAGAGAACTCAAACTGTAGGCAACAGTTTTGCACTCCATTTGACACTAGATTCGATTCTCCTCATATGCATAGTGCTGTTTAATCCCCAACAAACACAAACACATAAAAAGATCTCGTGTCAGCCTGGTCGACGGCCCGTCGCAATTTCCACTTTTCTTTCTTCCGCGTTCATTTACAGATTAGGAATTTTTGTTACAGCAATGGTTATGTTCTTACTGTCAGCCCACTTCAGCTATAAACAGCAAGGGGTAAAAGCAGTATGCCCAGCCTTTACCCACAGGAATAACTTTTATCGGGATCAAGCACTACTACAATGATGTGCCAGACAGAATGGCCTGATAGAAGGTGACGGCCGTACGTCCATGAATGACAGACATGGGAAAACAGTAAAAAAGTGGTCTTTTTTTAGCAATGCGTTTATTCAACTTAATTTCTACAGTTTCTACTTGTTTCTATAGCCTTTTTGGAATCCATTGATTTTTGTCGGGCAAAAACTGGAACCAGGTTGTTTGATACTCATTGCACCAAGATGTAGCCCATGCCTCTAATATCTTTTCCGCCATTGTCTGGATGTTTTGAAAGTTTTTCTTCTGGGCAATCTGAGGTGCGCTCAGGAACGATGACTACGTGTTGCGTGGTGAACGGGAACATGGATGGGTTCAGTCAGGGGATCCGGTAATCAATATTGCATGACAAAACATGGCCCTTCCTACCCTCAGATAGTCTACTGTTTGCGCGTGAGCGGTGTTTGGAATTATCCAATGGATGAGCGTATAAAATGATCGCGTTTACCACGCAACACGGAGGCATCGAGGTTCCTGAGCGCACGTCAGGTTGCCCCGAGAACCAAACACTTTCAAAAAAAATTCCCACAAAACACAACGCAATGCCCATGACGAGGGGAAAAGATAAGAGACTGACCTGGCCTTAAGGATTTGGCGCTCGCATAATGGTGAATCGGTGCGCGGTTCTTTGATGCGAGAGAGATTTGTGACCTGAGACTGCACACAGTCACCTGCCTTGCTTCGCTTTATGTAGGAAAACAATACCGAACAAACAACGAGCAGCAAAACATTATAAAGTGGCCATGAATTGAGCCCAGGTTACACAGAAAAATCAACAACAGACCCAAGTTTCCGTAAGTACAATTTATTCCTATATATAGAGCGGTTTTCACTTGACTGTCGAAAGGGATTGGTTTTGGTTTTGGTTTTGGTTTTACTACGCCCTTTGGTTGGCTAGTGTATTTACTTTGGTTTTGGTTTTACGACAGTCAAGTGAAAACCGCTCTATTTCTGCGTTTGAACAACTGTATGGAATTTCTCAAACAAAGTCTTTAAATCGTTCATAATATGCAAACCAGTATCGACACTAGCGGTAATTTATGCACCGAGCTTGGGTCGCCTGTAGTTTAAAAAGGAAATAATGGTGTACGAGACGTACATTTAATGCCGTGCTGTATTCATTTTGAGTAGAAACCAACCACCATACTATCTCGACTTCTGCAATGTGACTGGCTATAACGTACTCACTATCTGTTGATACATAGTGAGAAGAACGCCGGTATTTTAAGCAAAAACAAATAGAGATGGGCGTGGCCCAACTTCGTTCACAGAAATCGCGCCGAAATCGCCGTTGTTATGTGTGAACAGAAGCCCTAGTGTCCGGTATGATTTTCGCGCCGGCGCAAAAGCTGTCCAGTACAGTGTGAACATAGCCTAAGTTTCAATAAGATGGGAAAAGATTCCATAATCTGAACTAGCCATGAATTCTTTATTTATTATCCGTAGGCGTTAGTTTTATTCTGTCAACAGGTTGTTTTGGATTTTATGGCTGATTTCCCATAAAAGTTGAATTATTAATACTGTTCTCGTTAGTAGTGGTGTGCCAGCATTTTGGGCCTTTTTAAGTACCAGGTAATTACCAGCCAAATTGTGGCTTATAAATAAAATGCGCGGGAAACTTTTTAATTTATGCTAAACATGTTCAGGCAAGTACTAGTAATGACGTCACGATAAGGGGGCCTGTCAACGTCTATGTGACGGTTTAGGAAGCCCATTGTGTTTTGAAGATAAAAGCCCCCATGGCAGGTACTAGTAATGACGTCACGACACCAAAAGGAGGCCTGTCGACGTCTATTTGACAGTTTAGCAAGCCCACTGTGTTTTGAACATAAAAGCCCTCATGGCAAGTACTAGTAATGACGCCACTGCTTGATTCAATGAAAAGACTTAAATCAACAGCTCAGTACCATCAAATTCAGGACGAGACACTACATATGTCTCAGAGATACAGCTTTTAATGAAAACAAAAACAGTATAACATCTAAGAGAGGTCTTAGAAAAAGTAACGTTTGCAGCTAGGCTAAAGGAAGACGACGGCGAATTATTTTGCCCTTCGGGTGATTCCTGCTGAAAATTAATTCAAGCGCCGATTTTAGCTGCAATTTATGGTGTTTATGCAGTTGTTTTCATAGGGTGCATGTAGGCTGGTGCATGCAATGAAAACTTTAATCCGACTCAGCCAAGAGCCATATTTTTTATCATTCATTTATACTATTTTACATTTCTTATTTTTACGTTTCAAATTGCATTCCAATCACTACTTCAACGGTTTTTGTTTTCAACGTTCACTTTTTTCTCATTTAAATTTTCTCGTGTTTTTGTAGTATCATATTGCACGCTATTCTTTAATTTTCAAATTGTAACGTCAAATTGTTAACCTCTTCATTATATGAAGACACTAAAGAAGGAAGGCCGTGCCTTCCGAAATATTGGTAAAAATATACATATTCCCGTCTGTAAAATCAGCCTTGCTTCTTTTGTTTTGTAGTTTCACGAGAGCCTCGCACGATTTTCGAAGTAGTTTGTGTCGAAAAATTGGAGGAGCATTAAAAGCTACCAAGAGCCTTAAATTAATAAGAAAGAGGAAAAGTGCCTGCTCTTTTTAGTTTTAAAATATCCACACGTATACAGATATTTTTGAAAACGAAGATTAGTTTATCGGTTCTCAAAACAATACGCGTCCACTTGAAGTGTATTTGAATCGTTTTCTCCCGACGATGAAATACGATAGCATTCCTTACAGAGCATGCGTAAAGGTTAGGAGTATAAGATGTTTGACATGATTGTATTCGAAAGCGTTTGCCGGGTTTTGACCGTCCACATGTAAACGAGAACCGGCGTCTTCAAAAACCTCTACTCTAGGGACCGTTTTCGAAAACCTGCTTTTCATGGTGTCCGAAAACGCCGTTTAAAAAATATCCGGATACTTGTGGACGGGGCCCGAAAGTGGAATCAATGCTGTCCAGGTGGAAGATATTCACTTTGTAATTGATTTGAGTCTCTCCCCTCCCCCCCGCTAACCTCTCCCGTCACCCACCACACAGCAAAACAAGCCAGCATTATGAGGGTGTTGTGGCAGCATGGTATTTTCAGTTTGCTTGAAAAGTTTAGAGACTTAGCTATTCTCCTGTATCTTGGTAGCCGACCCACGTCACTGCCCGACAGTGCCGTGGGCCTCTGGCTCCAGCAAGAAAAGATGGTGAGAAGGGTGTGCCACAGGGTAACCACAGAAAAAGTGCACACAGGTAGGCCACTCTTACGTTGGTAACTTGGGACCGAACATAGTGCCTTTGGACTTTCAGATTGTTTTCTTGTTGTTGTGAACGAACGAACAAGTTACTTGTCGCACATAATAGCGCCGATGAGGTGCCTGGTTATTTCGGGGACTAAAAATGCTACTCGATCGAAGAAGGTCTAGAGATAATTAGTTGGGTGGCATTGATTACGCATGATCAAGCCATCTTGTTTACATTTGACACAACTCAGCCTCTACCTGTTCCACTTAAATGATCAGGGAGGCACATTAATTGCTTGTTTCGGAGCTGCTTCATACAAGACGATAGTCTAGTCTGGAGGTCTAACTCCAGTTATACAGGAAATAAGCGTTTATGGTCTGTCACCTTTGAACTGATTGCAAAATAGGGTGACCGCGTCAAGAGATGCCCGGATACTACGAAGTGAATTAGTTAAAGACAATATCATTTTAATTCTTGGAAAACTGAAAAATGCTTCAGCGCTAGGACTTTAGGCATCAAAACACTTGATATTAAGCACATATTTCCTTTGAGGTTACATAAAAGTAAGTGTTTTTAGTTTTGATTGACAAATTTGTTTTCTGTTCACGTATCCCGGGAGTGTAAAGCCAAGGTCGCAGGAAGAATAAAAAGTATTTGAATCTTAACTATACTCCGCTACAAATTAAATGTCAAAACAATTTAAGTGTCACCGTAAATTTTATATTTGTGACAAGTGTGAAACTAACTGTTACCATGAATAACTATGAACGTGACAAAATGTTCTTTTCAAGACGAACGTGCCTTCAAGTCGTTGTACTATTCTAGGCTGTTAGCTTTGTGGTCCATGTTAATTAAAACAGCAAGTGGTAACGTTGCGAGTATGCGCGAGCCGCTGGACGGAAGTTTGTGGTGGTATTGGATCGCAGCGAATGCAGCAAAGAAAAATGGCGCCTCTTTTAAAAATTACCATCGTCTTAGTCATCTGTTCTATCTTTGTGGAGTGCAGATAAGACAAAGTCTTCTTTGTAATATGCGACATTGGTCTCATGGCTAATAAATCGCAGATCATTCACAATTTTGCGCGGTTTGTAGTCCATGAGTGATTATTGTTTCGTGTTTTGGCTTGCGCGCGGACACGTCGATGGGGTTCTGTGTAACAGCTGCAAAACTCCTCTATTAAACACTTGATAACTGGGAAAAAATCTCCTCATGTAAGTTGTGACCGAGTACAAAACGTCCGACGCTTACGATTTGAATAAAACGCTGTGAAAAAAATTCTAAATGCTAGTCTGTTTATATAGTCATAACTGCAGTTCTTGCGACAATCCCCTTGCAATAATACGATTTCACGTCAGTTATGGTTCAGGAACGCCCTGTTTTTCAGAGATGTGCAACCTTAGTGCAGTGATTCTGCCAGTGATTACTTTTCAGCGATACCCCATCCTAACCACCAGTGGCCAAAGCAGGTGCAGTGCCCTAATTCTGCGACTGATAAAATTTCAAAGATATCCCACCCAGGGCTATGAAATTGTATGTTTCCTTTTTTGACTAGATGATATAAAACTCAAGACCCAAACTCAAGAAATGACATCTATTAAATCTATATGATGCCTTAACTTATTCAGGGGTGTAGGCAGAATTTTGTAATATGGAGGCTCTTGACTCCAAGATGCCCCTTACACTTCTAAAATAAAGAATCAGATGAGCCAAAACAGGAGTGTGGTACAAGATGTTTCATATTGCAGATGTGTTTTATTGAGGTAACCCTAACCATGAAAAATCCTTCCCTTTACTCCCCACACTTCTACATACTAGAAAATTGCAAATATGCACACAACAGTGAAAATACTTAAAACAGTAAAGATCATAGTCATATCTAAAACTGCATTTTCTCTCTGAGACATTGAAGTGAATTTTATGCTTCTGATACTTCCATGCTTGCACTCATTTTTGCTTTTCATAAATTTTGTTGTTGGTATTTTCTACTGCACATGTGTTAATTATTTAAGATATAACTAATAATGCCTGGCTCCCTTGACTAGCCCATATCTGGGCTAATATTAAAAAATTGAAAATGAGAGAAAATTAGCTCTAACTTTTCCTTTTCATTCAATTTCAACATGAGGAGAACATAAGGATCTTAAAGCCTGATATTTATAAAGTCTGACTTTATAGTAGCTTCAAGTGAGCAAATGTATGACTCATTAAAATTAAAGTTTGTCTGTGTGTCTTCTGGGGCACCAAGGCTATTTGACGCAGTTCAGGATGGAGTGACAGACCCTTCACATTCTGCAGACAGCATAGGGTAAAATAAAAAACGGATAGTCGCCATTTTGTACCAGCTCTGCTATGGCTTGAGTGAAAAGTGCGACTGGTTTAAATGTGACGATGCAGTCGTCCTCAATGTCTATCACCTGAATCAACAAGGTTTAGTGCTGAGCATCTCATAGGGAGCTCCTGCAACAGGAAAAAGGCAAATGAAATTTTTCATAACTTGTCATCTTGCGACACCAGGAGCATCAATGAGATTGTTTCAGGGGCAATTTTACATAAATTGCAACTTGTGCAGCCTATGATATATGACTATATACGCTACTACAGTGTATACACAGCCAAACCGACATTGGCAAGCCAAGTGCTCCTAAATTCATGTGCACAAACACTGAATATATGAGACCCAGAGTATCAAAAGATCTATTTCTATCAGAGAGTGAAAAGTTACCCCTATGGCATTTAGTTGTTGCCCACAACTAGCGATACCCCTTTAGATATTTTTTCAGGATTTCTCAAGTGTCATGGATACGAATTTATATT
>CALNXK010000037.1:2640000-2642500 GCA_942486035.1 Porites lobata | reverse complement strand
CTCACGGAAATATGACACTTTTCGTGGGAAACTAGCCGTTCTATTTATAAATCTACTCGGGAAAGGGTTGACTCAAGAAATTAATGGAGATGGAGGCTCCATTTGATGGGCTCCTGGAGCAGTTTTATATTTCTCACACAAAGCAAATAAAACGGAATTTTAACAATTGCATTGAAATGAAATGCAATTTAGAGACACGCGTGCAAAACGTCTGCGCATGCGCAAGGTCTCTATTTTCAATAATTAAAATTTGCAAAATCTTCCCCATTTAAACTGAAAAACACTTAGGAATGTTTGATATGTTTAATGGTTTGCAGCCGGTTCTAGTATTAAGCACAACAAAAAATTACTTAAACTAACTTAAGTCGTCCAGTACAAGGTTTTTCCGTCCTTGTTTTTCCACTTAGCATGCATTGGTCGTTTTCGTTGTTCGCATTGACCGAGCTCAGCGACATGATGACCAAAACAGCAACAATGGCTACGGCGAAGTGCTGCCAGAGCGAGCGTGGACTTTCAAACATGATTTTCGCCTTTGGTGCAAGGAGGAAAGTATGTGGTGCAAAAGAGAGAAACTAAAGCACTTAATAAACTTTGTGTTCGTGAAATTCTAAGCTTATCTTTTGTGTGTGGAGCTTACTTTTTTGAATTTCGCGGCCGGAATCTAGTTTGTTTTGGTATCGCGTATAATTTCGATTGGGGGAGGCACATGCAAATTCGCGCCGGAAGCAGGGAAGGTACGCATGCGCACTGCGTTTTTCACGCGTGTCCAATTTAGATGTTATAAAATGTTATGTTATGTTATGTTATGTTACGTTAGAACATCAAGCCTTGCAGATATTCAGGCGCTTGATTTGCTTTAATACACTCACAGAATGTTAATTAAATTACTACAGCACAAATAAACTCTAGACACGAAAAATGCAAACAAGCTTTTACATCAACCAGTTCCATCATAGTTATTAGAGTAGACTGGTTATGAAAAGCGGCAAACATCAATGATAAAAACAACAGTGCTGCAGTTTATGTTGGAAACACCCTGAAAGTGCACAATTCTTTGTTTTCTGTTGGCAAATTGTTACGGAATAAATTAATGCAACGTTTTTATTGGTCAATACAATCAAAATGATAGGAATTGTTTTGAACGTTGTGCACTTTCAGGTCCACAAAAACATATAACAAAGGAGTCTGACGGGTTTCATAACCATTCCACTCAATTAACTATGGTTCCATTTATGAAACATTAATTCTATGTTCTTAGAAACGATCTGTTTTGTTTTATTCTGTACACGTTTCTTTATTTGTATATTTATTTTCTTTTATTTGTATATATTTATTTTAGAAATGTTAGGTAAATTGCTTTAAAGGAACAGTATCCCGTTACTGCGCATGCACCAGACTTTGATTTTTGGACAGGATGTCGCGAAATCAAAAGATGCGAGGAGAGTAAGAGAACCTTGAAAAATCCGTTTGCATCGCGCTTGACCGGGTTCAATACGACACTAAAACTTCTCAGGATTACAGATCAATGATATATTGTTCCTGTTAAGTTTCGATTTGGGCAAAATCTGGATTTTTTGGCGTTACTTTTATTGCCGTTGACCGGAGGACCAAAACATTGGAAGCACTTTGATGCCGATTGAAGGCTTATTTCTTCTGCCAGCTTCCATAAAAGCTCAGATAATTGTGAAAGGAATACGCAGAAATGAAACGGCAACAATAAAGACTGTAAGAAAGAAACCATTGAGACATTGATGTGACTGAGGAGATCTTGTGGAGGGGAGCTTCGTGCAACAGAATGTTTTGCAACGACGCGTTAGTAAACTTTTTTAAACGAATCTCCCTAACGGCCGACAAAATCAAACAAACAGGCGCTACATGTTTAGAAAAACTAGTGCCATGAAATCATAATATTATTTTTGACTAACCTTTCTGATGATTCATAGCGTTGAGATTGCATTTTTATTTATGTCTTTCAAACGTTTGAGGCTAGAACGCGAGCAAATCAGGCAGATATTACTAGACTTGGAACAACTGACCTCTGACACGAGTTTCAAATTAGAAAATATGTTTTTAAAGCGAGCGGAACGAGATTTTCGGGTCGCGAGGAGGCCCAGCTAGCGATAAAATCGCGATAAGTCTTCGAACCGCGAGCCAAATTTTTATATAAGACGAAAGACTTCTTCGAAAGTCTAAAATATTACTTCAGAATATAAACAACAAATCTCTGTCGGCGGTGCGGTCCGGAAGGAAATCTTGTCGAGTCAATATGTCAGTTCTATTGTCTTTTGAAGAAAAAACAGATGACGCTCGCGCGTGCGCATAATCGGGATACTGTCCCTTTAAGGCCTATGGAATAGTCATACGTAGTAAACATTGCGTGACACGCGACTCCTCTGACTACTTGACGTACAAAACGAAGCAAAATATGAATTTTCCTTTTTATCCTTTTTCCCATCTATTTATGCTCAACCAGGTCTTTGATAAAAAAAAGGACACGAGT
>CALNXK010000037.1:2590000-2635000 GCA_942486035.1 Porites lobata | reverse complement strand
ACATTGAATTTTTCGAAAGAGCGCCGCGGCGCTTATTGCTTTTCGATTTAAAAGATGCCAAGGAGAATTTGGGTGGCGCTGTTTTGATTAAGTGCGTTTTTTCCAGCTGTGTTGTGCCAGAAAGTGTCGGGTTTGTGTCATGGAGTGTGTGTGCGTGTGTAATTTTTGGCGCTGGTAGCCGGGAAAGGGGATTGTGGGGATGCATCAAAGGGCTATTGGTAAAAATTTCCAGGACTGTTCCCTGGGGAGAGACGTTTCTTGAAAAAAAATATGAATGAATGATTGAGACAGAGGAAGACAGAACAAAAGGTTTTGTTTTGAGCAATGCTTTTATTCAATTTAATTTCCACAAATATTTGTTCACGCAAGAATTTCTATTTAGCAGTTTCTATTTAGCATTGTAAAGGACACTGATCATTGGCTATGAAGTCGAACAATATTTTTGACGTTGCATTTGTATACTCATTGCACCAGGATGTAGCCCATCGCTTTAATGTTTTTGCCACCATTGTCTGCTCGATGCTTGTCCGTGGCCTGGTTTCCACAGGTGTTGTCATCACGAGGATAACTACCAGTACCAAATCCAATGCTTGAGTCAGGGGTAATACAGTCGTTCTCTTGGTTACTTATGATACCGATTCTTACTCTCATATAGCTAATGCCTCGCTGCCCGAGACAATTGAACCCTTCCCGGTTACAATATCTCTGCAGCGATGCCTGTTGGCCAATCAGCTTCTTCCAGGTGTCACGACCCAGTGACGTCGAAAGGTAGTTTCCGTCAGCGATCAGGGAGTGTAAGGAGTTGGCTTCTTTGTTGATGACGATCGAATTAACTTGATGGCCGATCTTCATAGCGAGGCAGATCTTAGTGAATGGTGTGCTCCAGTACGTGGGTAATTTTGTTTCTTGATTATCAAGCAGGGTCTTTCCTGTAGAGGGTTTATAGTTCTTCCTGTTGGTCCACAATTTTGAATAGTAAAGAAAGGTATTCTAAACAGATAAAGAATGATATATCGTCAATTAACAAACTGTTTTCACATGACATCACAGCAGTCACATTCCGCTCCAAAAGTTTGTAAGACTATCCAATTTGGCCTTCTGGGCCCTGGGGGTCAACTACATCCAACCTCCTCCCCCTCCCCAAGTAGTTTTGAGAATATCTAGGCTAAGACAATCAAACGCCTGGTAAGAATTAAAACAATGTAATAAATACCCCAGCCAGGTAAATGACGTGACATGGCGAGATTCCTCGAAAAATGTCGCTGTGATGATGGTCAATGGCCGCCATCTCGGTGTACTAGTGAGCCAGTGTGAAGAGGCTTCATTATATGACTGGCCGTTTTACGACTCGTCAAGATGAAGCGAATCCTGTGGTCTGTGCGAGAAACAATTTCTTTTTTGGCGATGTAATAAATCGTTGATTTACCAAATCTTCGGTCAAGAGGAATGGATACTGGGCTGGTTCTTTTTCACGTTTTTATGGACCTCAACTCGGTCTCGGTTCATACAAAAGCAAATAAAAAGGAACTCAGCCAAAATCGAGCCAAATTAGCCTCATGGTTTGTCAGTAGAGCCCTATTCTTGTAAGAAACCTTCGCGGTAACATTTTTGTGAGCGGCACACAAGATTCTCCTCACGGGCTATCTCGGATCACCCACTTTTGCGCAGCATTATTATGGTAGGAAATATGCCAAAAAGGGTAAATCAATTTCTGTACAAAACAATTCACAATTCATCTGAAAATATCAACCTTTCAGAAAATAAACGTTTTGTTCGTGCGCTATTAAAAAAACTTGCCCCAAGGATTGCACTGGATTGAAATCACGCCTTTTGCCCCATTCATACCAAAGCTTAAAATTTACCTAACAGCTAGTTTTAAACATGAGCCGGAATGGTTCACACAACAGACTGCCATACCGTGCGGTCAAGTATGGATTGGCAATTTCCAAATTTGATATTTTAATACCTGTAACCCCAGCGAAAAGCTGAGGGTATGTTCGCTTCCTTTCTGCTAATTGTTTAAAAGCTGTTTAGTTACATTCCTAAATCCAGCTCCGCTGTTCACTTATGTCCAGGATTGCAATCTGTCGCAAAACTGATTTGGTAGCAATTCTCGGTCGCAATTTTAGCAAAAAATAGTTTAAAGGAAACTGCTCTAGGTTGATCGACGGGTCATTTAACAATTATTCCACGAGTGCGCGTTTGATATGAAATGGTTGGTAGCCAACGAGGCGCGTAGTGCCGAGATGGCTATAATCATCTCATATCCAACAAGGGCGAGTAGAATAATTGTTTTATCAAGAACGCCCACAAAACAGTATCGAGAATTCTTCCCACCTTTATTTGTAAAAACAACCGATTTTCAGCTTGTTTTTAAATTTGAGCAGACGCGTACAGTTACCATATTGGGGGAGCATGGTATAATTAACAATTATTCCTCGAGCCCGAATGAGCTCTGAGTTTATAGCTCATGAGGCCGAAGGCCGAATGGGCTATTGACTCAGAGAGGCCATGAGGGCGAGAGAAATAATTGTTTTAGTAAAATCCAACTAGTTGGTCAAAAATATCGAGAATAAAAAAATTTTACCTAGTTAAAGCTGGACTTTAATCCTTTTTTGCCGCCAAAAAGCCCTCGCTTTTTATAAGGCCTAGTAGTAGCTCAACCAATCAGAACGCAGCATTGATAATAGACCACTAGTTGGATTTTACTAATGGCTCATATACCGTGATGGCGCTAAGCCAATCAGAGCACTAGAATTGCATTATCCAATGAGTCAGTTTTTAACAATAGGCAATATACCATAGAATCGTCGATCATGTATATTCAGTCCTGCATCTTCCAAATATGGTAAACGGCGGCTGGTTATGAAGAATTAGTCGAGGGATTGGAGCCAATCTTGAACCCGGGCAATATATTATCAATGAATACTACTAGTAATAGTTGACACTACAGCTGCCCCCGTTCTGTATATTGTCGGTCAATAGTATTCTTGCTCGGTGTGTAGCTCTTTGAAATATACCGATTCATAATGAAGATTTTCACACATATTCCATACAATAGGTGAGATAAATACAGGAAACGCAAGGTTCTATGCACAGTTCCAGTTCGATTTACTCAGCTTTGATCAAAACATTCTCAGTTTCGAGAATAGTTTATTCTAAACCATAAGTAAAGAATTAATTAGAAGTTGAATTTTTCGCTCTTTCTCTTTCACGTTTTACATTCAGTTCATTTTATTTGTCGGAATGTAAGCCTTAGAAATTAAAAGGACGTTTGATCAATTCACGCTCGGGCATTCTAGTCTTATTTTAAATTTTATAGCGGAAGGACATGATCTATGGGCAGGGAATAAGTCAGCACCAAGAGCCATAAGGTCAGCACAGAATTTGATTGTCGGCGAATTTCTGTAATCGTCCAACGTTCTGCTAGTGATAAGCCAGCCGTTGTTCACTCGTCTTGCTTGTTTGGGGCTGAGTCTTATTCCGGTCAAAGAGAGAGAAAGAGAGTCTGGCAAGGTTTCCAATCAAAAAATTCTGAACTCGTGTCTGGCAAACTCTCCATATATATGTATAGGTAATAGCATGATTTGTAGTGATATTTGGCATAAATACCACGAGTGATATTTCAAAATTGTTATACGTAATTTCACGAGCTGTTGGGCGAGTGAAATTTGAGACAATTTTGAAATATCACAAGTGGTATTTATGCCAAATATCACGTACAAATCATGCTATTATTTGTTTATACTACTACCCGCAAAAGGTTTGTAATTTTCACAAGTAGGTATTTCAAATTAAGCTGAAATACCACTGCTCTAAGCCAATCAAATTGCAGAAACTTCTCATGTAGTAGTATAAACACAGTTGTACGCACCTTAGAACTTCATCTGCGCCTAACGAGTGTCTTTTGGTCCATAACACGTCATAACTTTTAAAACAACTGCTCCACAGAATGTCACTGATAACACGTAACGCAAAAGAGTATCGAAGTATGATTGCACAATAAATGTCACAAAATCTTACTTGCGGGCGCAAACAATAGAAACGTCATCATTACCTACCGATTCCTCGCGTCCCCTGTTCAGGCAAGTCGAGATTTTTCTGGTACACTGACTGTATATTCCAGCTGTAAGTGCTTTCCTTAATATACGCGCGAGTTACTAGAGTGCCTCCTTGGGATTTCGCCTTCTCGGCGAAATCCCTGCGGGGCCAAAAATTGTTGCATCGCTGCTGTTACCTTTTCGCCATCGGTCTTCATGACGAGCGTCCATCCACCTCCTCCGCATGCTCCAAGCTCAGCAGCTTCCATGTGACAGTACACAGGAATTAGTTTAGACTCCACATTCAGTAAGTAGGCTTTGTTCTCACGCTTCCTAGTAAATAGATATTTATATAATGATATAATTTTGAGGCTCTGCATGAAATCAAGCAAGATTTGTTTTCTCTGCATGTTTTAGTAAGTGACCGTCCTCATATTCAATCAGATGCAATAAACGATTGGATTTAGGGACATAAAAAGAATAAATATAAACAAGAATATGACAATCTTTCGCACGTCGCAGACAAAACTGACATTTGGTATGGAGCAATGTCGACCTTACAACAAAGGAAAACTTAATGAACAATTGATATACCTCGACAGACGCATGGTTACAAAAGTAGAGCCAGCCGAATGCAGCGAAGGTTGTTTGAATCGGCTGGTGCCGCCTAAAAAAGAATTATATGTACCCGCTCGAAAAGCAGTAAAACGGATAGTTAGGCCGTTGAAGCCAGAAATGTAATAATTGACCACAAATGTAGAAGTTTTCAAATGTAATGCAGATAAACCACGCGTGTAATAAGGCCCTCATATGAAATGAAAACCGTAGTTTCTTGAAAGAGCGCCGCCCTCTAATAAAGTCGAAAAATCAAAAGGCGCTCTCTCGAATAAATACAATTTAATCGGAAGAGCACCGCATTTCCTAGCTAGCAACTCTGTAGCCCTTATTGATTGTTTTAATAAAAAACAGCGGACTCACCTTATCCACTTTAGAATAGGCCATTTTACAGTTGTGGGTGGAAGCGAGGCTGAGGGTGACCTTGCTTTGATACAAACCTTCCTGCTTTATTATGTAAATCAAGTCATTCTTATGCTTACTAGTATTTTTCAAGAACAATTTCCATAACAAAGCAAAGAAGGTTTGTATCAAAACAAGGTCACCCTCAACCTCGCCTCCATCCATAACTGTAAAATGGCCTATTAGACAAAACTAACCCACATGGGCCTACAGTTATCGGGGGGGGGGGTACTCCCTTATATAAGCCAGATATGTGCCGCCCCAAAGCATTTATGTCCAGGATCGATCTTGTTAGTAAAAATTTGCTAACAGGTTCTTTTCGCAATTTTAGCAAAAAACATTTAAAGAAAACTGCTATCAGAAAAGTATAGAACAAATAGCAAATTTCGCAAAAATCGAAAAAGTAACAAAAATTTTTCTTGCTAGTGAAAAGATTGAGTAACAAATATGGCAAAAAAAGCAAGAATACCAAATTTAACAAAATTCTACACTTACAATGAGAATGTTACTTGGTGTTTTTAGCTAGCAGGAAAAATTCTTGTTACTTTCGCGATTTTTGCGACACTTGCGGACTTTTCGGGGCCCTTCTTGGCTTGGACTCTTTCTAAGTCTTAAATTTTGTTACATTTGTTTTTTGTTGCGATATTTGTAAGTGATTATTTCACAAAATTTTCTGCTCAATCATTTCTTTTGCGACAATTGCGAAAACAATTTGCTAACAAGATCGATCCTGGACGCCGTTGGGTTTTTGGGGCGTTTTGGTCTGAAAACGGGTATAGACTTTGCCCATTTTGGTCTGGAATCGGGTATGGCTTTCGAGGGAACTACGGGAGTGTATGAACGTATTTAATAAAGCAAATCAAGCTTGGCTGCGTAGCGTCTTAAAACAAAACTAGCAGCCGCTAAGCGCAGCTTTGAAACTCGCTCGAGACCCTTTCCATTTGCGCAGAGATTGATGGAGTGTCCGTCTAGTCACATAGTTATATCGGGATGACCAGCTAGACAGCTTAGCAGCCGCTAACTGTACTCGCTGAAGTCTCTTAACAAGATAATCTGCTATAGTATCACTGACAATGTCATTATAATCGATCTTTGACAAAATAAGACACTCTGCTAAGTGTTTTCTGACATTATAAGGGGCAAGGTATTTCAGCTTCTTATCAAAGTTCCGTAACAACTTGAGATCTGCAGTTTATTTCTCTTTTCCAGTTGACGTTTTCGTGCACTTCCGTACCAAGTAGACGGAAAGTTAAAACTCGCTGGAGACTCTTTCCATTTGCGCAGAGATGGATGCAGTGTCCGTCTAGTCCATGAGTTTGTGACATCTGGGGAGTTGAAAGAAGCATTACTTTAGTCTTCTTAGGATGGAGAGCCATGTTACATAGGAATGACCAGGTAAGCAGCCTGCATCTCCGCCAGACAACCCTCAGAAGCTCAGATGGTTTACAGTGACTATAAATCGTAATATCGTTCGCATATTGATGGCAATTTACTTTGGTTGGTAGTACGTCAGTCAAGTCGTTGACATAAAGGTTGAATAAGAGGGGACGCAAAATGAATCCCTGAGGTACCCCAAAAGACACATTTAAGCGTTCCAACGAGCGATCATCGATTTGGACGTATTGAGTTCGATCAGTCAAATAACTCACAATCTAATGTAGAGAGGACTTGGAAAACCCTAGCTTATGCAATTTGCACAGAAATGTCTCATACACAACTGTATCAAAAGCTTTAGAAAAGTCTGCCATAATTGCAATGGTGACCTCACCTCTGTTGATTACCTACAGACTCCGTTAATGACTTAGGTGTGATATTTGATCCTACCCTGACATTTGATTGCCATATCTCAGCTCTCACTGCTTCATGTATTTCTAAGCTACCCCAGACAAACCGCGCAAAACACGCTTTTAATTTAGACTTTCTAGCGATTTTAATTAACGCGCTTGTTTTCTGTAAATTAATTTACTGCTCGGCGGTCTGGTCTAGCACTTCTGACAGAAATATACGTAAATTACAACACGTACAGAACCTTGCCGCCCGGATAATTAGTGAAGCGAGAAAATTCGATCATATCTCTCCAGTTCTCCGGGATTTGTGCTAGTTACCTGTAGGATAGCAATTATATTTAAGGGACGCTGTTTTTGCGTTTAAATGTATGACGGGCTGTACTGTGTCCCAGATTACCTCACATCCAAGCTAGTTACCAGAGGCCAAGTTTCTGGCCGCGTGATACGCAATTCACAACAATTAAATATTCCGGGGGGGGGGAAGGTGTCTCCAAGGAAATCTGTGGTACAGTCCGCCTGCCAGTATGACGTCACGTCTCGCGTCATTAATTTTTAAAATGGCGAGCAAAGTGTTCATCGAAGAGACAGATAAAAAATTTCGATTTAATCACGGGAATACTGTTCCGATTTCTTGGATTTGGAGATTTTAAGGTTTCTATTGTCATAGAAAACTAGACTTAAGTACTTTTTTGGAATGAAATGTCCGTTGAAGTAATGAATTTTAAAGATTCCTTTCTATCGTCGAGCAAATTTTACGGGCAAACATTCCGACCGGTCACACTTTTGAGGGCCAGTGCACAGCAAGATTGAGGAGTTTAGACACAGCAATAGGAGGTTCATCAAAGGATGTATTGTACTTTACATTGTGCGTATTTTCAGCTCTTCAGAGCTAGTGGAACCCCATATCATTCCTCTCAAAGTTCGCTCAGCTGTAGCGTTGAAAGAGGAAGCTATGACAGGTATTTGTGAGAGACTGTGAACATTGAATCTTGTTGGTTTACCGCATTTTAATACTGTATTGGGCATACACCTGTAATTCTGTAATTTAATCCCGAAAACCAATAAAAGGTTTCGTTTAACTATTTTTTGGGGGCAAACCCAGTGAAGATTTTAGGGTAATAATATTGATGATTAAGACGATGGGTACAAAAGGCAAGTTTAACTTTCGTCAGTGGGTCACTGGTGGGTGTTGGGTGTAAATTAGTACAGTTTGTGGTCTACTGTGTGTTGCTTGTCATGATGTCAACTAACACTGCAAAAAATTCAGAGGAGGGACATGTCTTGACAGGGCTTATGATTATTATCTGGTCGTAAGCTTGGCCAGTATGCAGATCAAGAGCTTTTGAAAGCCCTTTTCCAAATAAAACTCCGGACTTAAGCTTAAAATATCATTGATCCAAGTGCATGACCAGCAGGGTCAGCCGTGAGAATAAAGAAAAAAAGGCCAAAAGGAAAAATAGTGTTAAAAAAGAGACCAAACAGGAAAAAAAAAACGGTACAAAGAAACAGAAAACAGCGTCGCCGGGAGTCGAACCCGGTTTATCTGCACGTGCAAGCAACTCCTTGACCACTGTACCACAGTGACACGCATGATATGAAAAATTAATTTTGTCATATCAAAACAATTTTTCCCTGCCATAGACGCTGTTTGAAGCTGTTGGAGCTGTATTTATCATGAATTCAAATATACATTTGAGGAAAATAAGCTTAAGCGTGTATTTCATAGCTATTTCGCATTATTTCGGGTTCAACGAGCCGACTCGATGTAGATCATCGATCGAACTAGCTTTACTGAATTTGGTGGAGAATTTGGAGATCAACAGAGGCCCACACTCGAAAGGAATGATATGAAGTTAGGCCCATTTAATTACCAAAAGAAGAGATGAAATACAAACATGCGAGATCTGTGAATGGAACCTCTTATTCTGGAGACTAGACCTTGCCTAGTTTAGAGAAAAAAAAGATTTCAGTTTTGATGACCTCGCCGGTCGCGTGAAATAGATGGGGATCCCGCAACACGGCCCGCTAAACAAATTAACAAAATTATGCAATCACGGGCACAAAATGTCAAAACGATTTACACAAGCAGATTATAGCAACACCAAAGGTAACACACATTCGATCAAATAAGCGATATATAGCGATACTTGCTAGCTTCTCGACACCTCGGTCGTCCAAATAACTGTCGTCAGGAGCCCATCAAATGGAGCCTCCTTCTCCCATACAAGCCCTTGGAGTCAACCCTTTCCCGAGTAGATTTATAATTAGAACGGTTCCCAGGGGAGACTTCGCGCTCCGACAGTGAGAAGAGCCAATCACCACGACGAAATGACAGTGCTATTTTACTTCATCAAAAAGCAGGAAATTCGGTGCTGACAGGCCAAACACAATCGTAAACTAGTGAAACGTGACTTCAGCGTTTTTATCCCTCAGAGATTTTCTGTCTTTTCTTTCTAGGGGGTAGATTATACTGTGGAGAGTTTTAAACTCTAATCTTAATTTTGGTTGCTTGTCTCACATTAAGAGGCCATGAAGCTGGTCTGTTACATGCGTAATGATTCACTACTACCTGCAGTCTGTAGTTCTGACGGGATTCGTTTTCTTTAGCCAATTTTTTTGAGCTCTAAGGTTCTTATTTCGGCTAAATGACTCAATATTAATCAAATTTCTAGTGTTTTAAGGCTTTTTTTCCGAAATGCGTTTATCTCTGAATAAATACTTTTAGTCCTTCTGGTTGTTTTGTCCGTCAGCTAGTGTGATGATTCCCTGCTATGTTTTGTAACGCCGGGCCCAGCCATTGTTTTCTCACAAAAAAAAGTGATCTACAGATGCGAATTCGAAGGAAAGAATTGGCCTAAACTTCTACATTAATTGCTGAGAATTGTCCTGTTAGTCAGTCATAATTCTTTTGGCGCAGATACAATCCATTTTGTTTTTCTTGAGGTAAGAGGGTCTTTGGACTGGAGCGCGATGTCACAAATTCCTCCGTTAGCAAATTACTTTTGAGTTAGCTTGACGGTCGAGCAACTGTTGTCTTCTGTTCAACTTTTCAAGTGCCAGTTTCATCAGGCAACTCTCATGGTGATACAAGAAAAAACTGCAATCTCTCAGATTTCAGAACTGAAGCATTCGTCCTTAGTTGCTACTTAGGTCCTCGCACGCGGTGCTTAACTGGCGAAATCCACTCCACGGTGATGACAAAAATCAAATGGTCCTGGCACTTTTTCGGCGCTGATCATCGAAAAGTTCCAACTGGTCCACAGAACGCTTAATCGTCGACTGTTTTCAAGGTGCATGCTTCAATGTGGGATGTATGACGGCAAAAAAAAAAAAAAACACTCGCAAAGATAACCTTTCCGTGATCCTCAGTTCGCTGCCTTTGTCCCATCGCTTCATGCTTAGTCTCAGTCGGGTGATTTATTAACTTTTGTTTCATGATTCCCGGCTCTGGACAACCGTTATTTAAGTAAATATTGAAAATCAAGCTCTTTAGTTACCTTATTTTAGTGGTTAACTCGCTTCTACAATGCTTTGGAGCTTCTTACTACGTCCACTATAAAGGAGCACACTGCATTGACCCACAGTTGTTTTTAAAGTTAAAACTATGCTATGCTCTACATGGACTACCTTATTAGAGGAAATTAACTCTCCGTGAAATTAAGGTATGGAAATTAACAAGACTTAAATTAATGCGAATTTAATGGAAAACGACTTTGGAATAAAGAAAATTAACGCGAAAGAGGAGGTAGAATTTCATAATAAAGGAAATTAACGCGATTGTCATATTCTGTCGAGAAAGACTATGTTGACGATTCGAAATCTATCTTGGCCGAAATCAAAGGAGAAGATATTGACCTCACTGCTGACAGCGACAACGATGAACATGAACTCGAAATATTGTAAACCTTCTCCTTAGCTTTTGTGAAAGATGAAAAATAAAGGGTAAATGGAAAGAAAGCTTGTAGTTAGTGTTTTTTAGGTGTCAAGAATGTCTGGACAGGTTCGAAAATTGGGGTTAAAATACTGGAAATTAAGAACGCGGAAATTTACGCTGCACTTAATTAACGTCGCGGAAATTAACGGCAGGACTTTTCCGCGGGTGGCGGGTGACGGGTAGCGGGTGGAGGGTGAGGGGTAGCGGGTGACGGGTGACGGGTGGCGGGTGGCGGGTGGCGGGTGGCGGGTGGCGGGTTAAAAATATATATGAAAATAAAATATTATAACAAAATATTATTATTGATAATGATATAACTGTATGTTGTAATTTTAAAATTATTTCAACGTTTACGTACTAGTTACCAGACTCCAAATAAAAGTATTGTCTTGTTTTGTTTTATCTACTTTAATACGCGGACTAAAAATGGATTAAAAAAACAAGAAATCATGCCTGTGAAAGATGATTGCACTTCCCCAACTGTTTAGCCGTGTTTATAACAGACTGCAAGAGATTCGGCCTCCCGTGTCGTAGCTCAGTTTTTGCCCTAGTATGCGGCATGATTGCCATCCTAATCAGTATTTTTGAGTAGTATTTAAAAAATGCAGATCCTTTTTGTATTTATATACAAGGAGATCAATTCGCGTCTGAGACGCCACATGCGGCGAAAACGGTCCATGCTGTGTCCAAAACGTTCTTGCTCCTTCTCTGGTACGCATTAACATTGACAGCTTTGTTGCTTTAGTCTTAGGAAAATTTCCTTGTTTTCTCGATTCGCGTTAATTTCATTGAGCTTTAATTTCCTATAATAAGGTACATCTTTCGCTTGCGGCTGCTGTAATTGTGCGCGATCCGGTATCGCGAATTATGTACAGAGTTTATAAGCCAAATCACTGTGTCAGTGAATAAAAAGGGCTCTGAGAGCTTTTGATAACATAATTCTAACGGAAAACATTTCAAGAAGACAAGATCTTTAATCAAACATATAATAAAAATGTGAGTAGTCGCTCCATACTTTATGCATGCAATCTATAACACAGACATGTAATCTTAATTTAAATCATACTTGTATAAAACTTGTCCAGGGGCTCTCCTCGAATAGCCCTACAGGGTTTTTTGAGAGTTCCTGCCCAAGTATATTTTAATTATAAGACTGTGTAATTATTGTACTATGTTAAAAAGGGCAAACAAATTGATTGATTGATCGAAGTTTAACAGGCGTGCAGTGAAATTAAATGCGAATTTACTCTGTTGTGTACCTGACATACCGTCGGTTTCATTCTCACAATACAAAATCTACTGAGCCTGTTATTTTTTCTCTCGCTACTAAGAAACTATGTTACATGTAAACAAGGCAAACAGTCCAAAGATTAGATTAAAGAGCGAGCTGATGGGGCTAGCGACTTTAAAAGGTTAAAATCTGTGAATTAAAGAACGGTCCTCCAAGGTTTCACGGCGTTAGATGGTTAGGCATGTCGCGTCGAGTTCTTTGCATTCTTTTTAAACAAGCTTATCATTTTGCAGTTCCTGAGGCCATGGAATCTTGTACCTTGAGAAATAATGTGATTGCCAAACAATGTTAAATTTCTACCTGACTTTGCTAATTCTGCCAGTCAACGGTGTTTTTCTACTCATCGAATGTGTATTGTTTTAAAGTAAGCAGCAGCCCATCGAATGTCGATATCATGCTCCGGGTATTTATATTGGATGGGTTTTAGTTGCAGGCTCTTTTCAATTAATGCTTGTAGGTGTACATTATTATTCGTGGTACTGTTGTTGTACGCGCATTCATCATCCTATGTAGATATATAGACCATGTGTGTAGAAAGGTAGAAAGCTACCATTACAATTCCGGCAAACCCTTTCTTTAGGGTGTGCCGATGAGACAACAAATTTGTCGTAGAGGTCTGTCAACCTTAAAAATAGAAACACTTTATTGCAAACTAATAGACAGACAGCTACAAATAACACGGCGAAATGTCTTAATAGTGTTGCCTTCTTGATTGTTTATTGCAGAGTAAGATCATGATGATGACAACTGGATTTACGTAAGAAGGTAACAAGTGACAGCAAGATCGAGTGTCAAACGGATGAACTTGTGGCCCTCAAATTTAAACAGCTTAGAATAATACTGATTAACATATAATAATTTATATGATTAAGAAATATGCACGGTAAACTGAAGTATACAACATATTTCATCACTCTATTGCCTTGATTACTCACAAGTTCAAAGTCTATTTAATTAGAATTATGAAATTCTTTTAATTAGCAAATTAACGCTCTTCGTACTGGCCTTTTTGACAATTCTGACACTTAGACCTTTCTCAGATTTATCAGTAATTTATTCCAATCTTTAATTTTTCATAAAAATGGTGTCATAGTTTTATAAACGCGATAACAACTGCGAAACCGTTCGATACGTTTCTTTTAAAATTTGGTATTGACACTGGTCTTAGCAAGATTTCCTCTATGTCTATTAAAGCCATGATTTCATTTTTCCGAGATCTTTGTCCGCAATGTGTAATTAAAGCTCAAACTTGGAAGGTTTTGCTCCTAGTAAAAACCATTGGAGTCACCTTTTCCAGATAGCACTAACCAACCTACAGCTCCACATGACGAAGCTAACAGTTAATTTGGGGGGATTTGGTTACATTGTACGCAAAGAAAGCCCTTTTCTAAAGTCCGAACCTGAAGAAACTGGTACTCACTATAATATGAGAAAAGTTGTGTGTTATATCGAGACGAAAAAAGTACTCAGTAAAAAATGTTGCTAACACCATAGTAATCACGTATGCTGTACTCACAAAGCCTTATCATAAATTTCCTTGCAACTTGACATCATCATACCTGTAAAAAAAAACCTCGACAATGCGTCATTCTGTCACTCATTCCAGAGTCACGAAGGACAGTGCGCATCATGCCCTCGAGCGAGTGCGTCGCGCTATTTTGCGCTCTTCAAGTAGATAGTTCCGATCTCTTTAATTCAATCTCTATTTTCAAAGCAAAGCAAAAGAAAAAAAATGGACAAACTAAGAAAAGAAAACGATAGGTTTTGATGAATTACACAATTTCTGTTAAACCTGATTCACGTTAACCCGTGCCTGAAAAGAAGAAGATTTATTTAAGTACCCATTCACAATTAAGATATCTTGAAGTGCTCGGTAGTATATTTACCTGTACAATTATGTTCAGGTACACTTTCGTTATACCCTTCCCTGCAAACACACCTAAAGGATCCTTTAGTGTTATGGCACAATGAACTGGTGGCGTTACAGTTGTGTTTTCCCGACTCACACTCGTTTATGTCTGCAAATTAAGAGTTAATGCTGAATTATCAAACTGTAGATCTGTTAAGTATCATAATATGCCGTATACGTTCCTATTTTGACGATGCTTTTATCATTTCAACCTGATTCACCCCACTTAAATTCGACAAAAGAAGAAGACATTTTGAAAATATCCATTTCAATTAGCATATCTTGAAGTGCTCGGATGTATATTTACCTGTACATTTATGTTTATGTCCACTTTTGGAAAAACCCGACATGCAGACACACTTGTAAGATCCTTTAGTGTTATCGCACACTGAAGTATCGGGGTCACATTGGTTGTTTCCAGTTTCACACTCGTTTATGTCTGCAAATCAAGAGTTAATGCATGAATTATCAATCGGGTTCGATTTTTGTGTCGATTGTTTCCAATGAGGATAGATATATCCATCATATTTTTATAGAATGATAAATTTTTGTAGTGGACAAAACAAAAACGGAAGTAAGATTGAATGCCAAATAACTAAAAAATACAAATGATAAACCACGTTAGATGTCGCACACTTGGAAAGCTTTCGCTGGGAGAATTTACCCCGCGAAAAGGAAACTTTTGGCAGCTCGAGCAGACAAAGCCGGCGAGAATAATAAGGCAAGGAAATGTGCACGCCCAAATTTCCCTCGAAATCGCATATGTGAGCCTGTTCGCAGGCTACCGGGAATCTGAAGGCTGCAAGTAACACCAGACATTTTTCGTGGATACGACCTGTGGAGTGTTTCTTGGTTATGGGGAAACTATTTTTGGTTAGCTATTGTTATGTGGTGTAGATATTGTTCAGTGTCTTTTTAATCTTTTGTATGACGTCATTTTGTGATTGCATCCGTCCACAACACGAAGAAGCTACCGATCTGTGACATACCACTGACTAAATATGAAACCGGTTTCCAGCTTTCTGATTGGCTCTAATCTTTATGGTATGGAATAGCATAAAACTGAAGGTGAAATCCTGTTAGTTTAAGCTCCTTATCAGGTTTGCTACCTGTACAGTTAACACCATCCCCAGTATATCCTGGCTTACAAGTACAAGTGAAGGTACTCTTAGTCTCGGTGCAGAATGCATCATCGTGGCAGTTATGTCGTCCCAGTTTACACCTATCTACAAATCAGCAAATGGAAGTTAGGTATAAGAATTTAATTGACGTAAAGTAATCCACCCGCAAAGTCAGTTTTCACTTTCAGCCGATCAAGAGTTGTTTAAATTATTTATTTGCAACAGTTCAATTGACTTCAAATTGTTATAATCTATATGAATACTCTTCGTTCAATGTCACCAACCACGACGTGATTTACTAAACAACGGCACTTTCGAAATACCCTTCCCTGCAAGAACACTAAAAGGATGGTTCAGTGTTACGGCACAATGAACTGGTGGCGTTACAGTTGTGTTTTCCTGTCTCACACTCGTTTCTATCTGCAAATTAAGAGTTAATGTTGAATCATCAAACCGTAGATCTGTTTTAAAAAGCATCGTAATATGCCGTCCACGTTCCTATTTTGTCGATGCCTCTATTTTTTCAACCTGATTCACCCCACGTAAACCCGAGAAAAGAAGAAGACATTATAAGTATACATTTCAATTAGCATATCTTGAAGTGCTCGGTGGTATATTTACTTGCACATATATGTTCATATCCACTTTTGCAAACACACTTGTAAGATCCTTTAGCGTTTTCGCACTCTGAAATATCGTCGTCACATAGGTGGTATCCAGTCTTACACTCGTCTATGTCTGCAATCAAGAATTAATGCTGAATGATCAACTGACTTCGTTCGATTTTAATGTAGACTCTGTTTTACATGTTGCACACTTGGAAAGCTTTCGCTGGGGGAGTTTAGCCTGAGAAAAAGAAAATTTTGGTGGATCGAGTACGCAAAGCCGGCCAGAATAATAGGGCTAGGAAATGCACGCGCCAAAATGTCCCTCGAACTCGCACATGTGAGCCTGTTCGCAGGCTACGGGGATCTGGAGGCTGCAACTAACACCAGACATTTTTCATGGATACGACCTGTGGGGTGTTTGTTGGTGATGAGGAAACCATTGTTGATTATTAGCTATTGTTATCTGGTGTGGATATTGTTCAGTGTCTTTTTAATCTTTTGTATGACGTCATTTTGTGGTTGCACCCGTCCACAACACGAAGAAGCTACCGATCTGAGACATACCACTGACTAAATATGAAACCGGTTTCCAGCTTTCTGATTGGCTCTAATCTTTATGGTATGGAATAGCATAAAACGAAAAATGAAATCCTGTTAGTTTAAGCTCCATATGGTTTGCTACCTGCACAGTTAACACCATCCCCAGTATATCCTTGCTTACAAGTACAAGTGAAGGAACGCTTGGTGTTGGTGCAGTGTGCATCATCGTGGCAGTTATGTAGTCCTGTTTTACACTCATCTACAAATCAGCAAGTGGAAGTTAGGTAAGAATTTGACGTAAAGTAATCCACCGACAAAGTCCGTTTTCAGTTTCAGCCGATCAAGAGTTGTTTAAATGGTTTATTTGCAACAGTTCAAGTGAGTTCAAAATTTTTATAATCTATGAATACTCTTCGTTCAATGTCACCAACCACTGCGTGATTTACTAAACAAGTTTGTTAAAGGACTTGGAACGTTAATCTCAAAACTTCAATCAAGAAACTTTGCACCCCTAGGGACGCATCGTATAGTGCTGCTAGGGCTACACTCAGGGGCACCCAATGGATCTGTTCCTCAAAATATCTGTTCTTCAGGCCAATTTTTGCTGGCTGGAAGATGTGGAAGAAATAATATGTCCTTGGAAGGAAAGTGTTGCTAAGAAAAAAATGTGTCTGAGGGGATTTGATGTTTAGAATAGTTACTATGTGTTATGGATCAGAAACCCCTCCCTCAAACCCCCCAAAAAAGAGAAAAATTAAACTGTGTGCCCAAATAAAGTTTTTTTTTTGGGCACACAGTTCAATTTTTCTCAGTGATACCATCTCCATACGCATGCCGTGGGAGAACTGTTTTGCAGTTCCCAACCAACAGCTACCACTTGTTTACGGTGGAGCTGGCGCTTAAAGCAGTGCTTGCACTCGCCTCGGCAGTAAATGTTCTTTGATACGCCAGCAATCCCCCGCTAATTGACCCAACGGCTATGCCAGGCGGATGAGCCCCAATAAGGGCGAACCAGCTGTCCATGGTTGTGCGCATGCACAAGGTTGTTCGCATGCGTAAGGTATTGGCCATAACGCAGTGATGGTACGTGTGCTTCAGTGCAGTTAATTGGTATTGTTAAAAATTTAGCCCTCTCATATCACTTCTGCGCTATAACTGAAGCTGTTCTTCATGAAGTTAGTTCCCACTCAGTTTGTTAACAGAGTCACTTAGGGAGTAGCGCGTTTCACATCGTTTAACAATTTAGAGGATAAATATCCTGGAACAAGATCATTTAAAGACTTGTGAACCATTAGGGCTTTTGTATTTGAAACTGAGTTCTCAAGTCTTTCCAATTAAGTTGTCTAAATAAGCGGTTGGCATAAGCATCATATCTAGAAAAGGTTAGAACACGAGCAGCACGGTTCTGAAGCTTCTGTAGCCTGTCAAAAAAAGTTTTTCCACAATTACCCCAGACAATATCACTATAATCGAATTGAGATTGAATGAGGAGCGTTGTATATACAACGGAGAGTAGGCGTTGGAACAAAAACTTTTAGGATCTGTCCCTTGAAAGCCAGAGTACATCCCTACCCCCTTCCCCCGGTATCCGCGCGGGATTTTTTCGTCCTATGAGCGACAACGCTTCCAATGAAGAGAACGGGTGCAGAAATGCATAATTTACATTGTTCTTTGCATAACAAAAACGACCCCAAACCTCCTTAAGTTATTTTTACTTGTACTTAATTATTCATCCCATGGTTTTTTATCACTCACCTAAACAACTGATTTCAATCTCTCTCATGATCTCTTCCATTTCTTCTCTGTTTCTTTCCTGCTCTTTAATCATCTCCTCTTCTTCTTTATTCATCGGAACGGGACAAACTGCGAAACAGCAAAACAATAAATGAACAGTAATTATAAATCCATTAGAAGGTGGAGCATGATCGTCAGGGTGTAGTCCTGAGTAGGAATGTGTCGGGTAGTCATCTTCATAGTCAAAGTCGTTTGTTGTTACAGTAGTTTAATGTTAGTCAAATTGTCTCTTGCCTATAAAGTCACTTCTGTTTTTGTCAGTTTTGCTTGAGTCCGCCATAAGTCGTTTGTACCGTGCCTGTTGACTCCGATTCCAGTGGCTTTTGGTCTAATTTAGTAAACAAACTTTCGAAAATGAGTGCTAGTTATGGTAGTCTGTAGAATGCGTAATACGCGTTGCAGAGTCCCGGTCGATTTTATTTTTCGTCTGTAAATGGTGTTCAGCAATAAGAAGTGTGATTGTTGACATCAGCATTTCCTGTCGCTGGATCGTCGCTGTTAAACTGTGACAAAAGACCGATTGAAACGACCCGAGTCTTTATAGCCAATAACAGCACGGCTTAACTGACACAAGACCAATCACATCGAGACTTAATTAAACAATCAGGTCAATAACCAAAGTACAATACAGATATCGATATTGATGTTTTAGTAATAGTCGCCGTCGTTGTTGCTTTATAAGCTCCCTAAGTATAAACCTTCGCCACGGTAGTATTGGAACAGCAATAATTATAATTTTATAACAATAGAAAAATGAAGATGGTGATGATGATAATAATAATAATAATAATATTAATAATAATAATAATAATAATAATAATAATATTAATAGCACGATTTTCTAAGATACAAATTCATTTAAAATCTCTTAAGAAAGTAAAACAGAGGATCAGTCTTGAACGAAGGCGTTTGGCTCGTTTCGAAGTCTTGATCGCACATTTTTTATGTGTAAAAATCATTATTTCACTTGTTTTTTTTTACTTCAGAATGATTTTTTGACAGCTTTCTGTGTATGAAACAGCAACAGGGTGCTTAAACATAATGCCTACAAATAGGTGCGCAATAAAATTTTGGTCCTGATGTCATTAGTCATTACCTCCATGGTTTACAACTTCCTGTGCCATCATCACAGCTGGGAACATGATAAAGGAACTGATAACTATCAATGTTGTCATGTCAGCCATCGTCCAAGCTTGTAAAAATAAAAATAATATTGAATAATATTCATTGACATATAAAAATGAATTTCGTTGGTGAAGGAGAACCGATGCATAACCACGAGTCGGGGTGGGATGTGTAGGCCCTGGAAATTGCGGTGGGGCCGTGCGCCGTAATATAATTCCTAAATCTTTTACCCTATTTCACACAAACAAATTTGACTTTCCTTCTCTGTTCTATTTCAGGTTAAAACTGGGGACAAATTGTCTCGCCCATTTTCAGACCAAAAGGGGTATATAGCGCTATACACATTATATACATACCTAACGGGCAGAGCTATAAAATAATAGGGATAAGTATAATATGGTCCTATCAGTAAGTTAATATATAGAATAGTAACCCGGGGACAACTTAGATAAAGAAGTACCCTCAGGAAATTTGTCCGATCGCAGACCATATTGTTGACTTTATTGAATTGCGCCAAAGTCAATGTCAAAAGCCCTGCATTCAAGCTTACTAAGAAAAAGTTGAAACCGCGATTCAAGAACAACTAAAAAAACGAAATATAAGACAGTTTTTTTTATCTCCCCGATACTGATGTATTTTTAGAGAAAGATCCAAGCAGCTGCAGGCTCAAATACCTTTGATGTTACTACAATTTTCAGAGCTATTTCCAGTCAATAACTCCCTTAATTCACTTATTACAAAAAGTGTATCGTCCCATAGATGCGGAAACCGTGAAACAGAGAAATCAAAATTGGTCATCTAGGCTAACTATAAGTACTAACCCTATTGATCCACCACGTATGCAGTGTAGCTGAGTGTATGAGGTCAGACTGAACCCGAGTCTCTCGTTATGCAGATTAACTGATACATCAGTAGAGTCTGCTAGCTTGCATGTTGTTGCCATAAACTTTCAATAATTTTTGTTCTGTATTCAAAACAAAAATTCCATGCAATACCCGGTGGTTTTCAGTTAATTTACAGAGGGAGTACAAAATTATTGTCGGTGATGGGGAAACAAGTGGTTTTTCTCTGTCAAAAATGGCTAAAATCAGCACTTTCCGAACGCAATCCAATAACGAACTGAACAGTCTCTGAGAACCGAGAAAAATGCGATAAAATAGTAATAATTTTACACAAACATTTTAAGTGAAATTGTGAATGGACAGAGTCATAAATAAGAGTGCTTTTATGTATCAACTCTTGAGCGATGAACCGGCCAAATAAAAGAAATAAACTGGTCTACAAGGGATAACCTTGTAGCCGTATTTAAAACCAACAAAGATAAAGTTTATTTGCAGGCTCTTCCTCAGTTGTATACATGCATGCTACACGAAATAAACAAAAACTAGGCAACTGATGCGCTTGAAACATTGTGTAATATATCAGACAGTTACTGGATCGAATTAGAAGAAAACAAAATTTCTGAGGACAATGTCGTAAATAGATGAGTGCTTCTATGAACCAGCTCTTACAAGCAATGAATTGGCCAGATAAAGGTGCTCTACACTGGGATAACCTTGTAGTCTAGATAGCAACAAAGAAAATTGATTTACTGACTCGTATATGCGACGCTCAAAAAAGAAAAAACAAAAAGAACTTAAAAAAATATATCCCAACTGATGCGTAATTTGAAACACAGTCCCCACTTTTTGAAGGAAAAAGAGAAAAGAAAAGAAATACACATTTTCAAATACAAGGAATCTTTGATGAAGTAAGAATATTCGACTGGCAGACCTCGCCGAAGCATCCAAACTGATGATGATTGGTGCGTTTCGATCCTATATCATATGTGATCCTCACTGAAAACGACTATCTTTACAAAACTCAGGGGCACCCAGCGACTATATTCTGTAAAATAACTGTTCGAAGGAGCAAATATTGCCTAGAAATTTCTAAAGCTTGAGAAGAGCTAAAACTGTCTGGATAACCGTTCCATGTTTTCACACTTTAATATCAAGATATAGCAAAGCATGATAAATAAAGTTGTCCCGATTTGCAAGCTTGTACTTGTAAATCCGCAACCATCGCAGCAGGAAAAGGTCAATTTCGGCAGCTCGAAGGTTAAAACCGTCTGAAACATGGCTCCATTCCGTGACAATGAATAAAGAAAGGTTCTAAACAGCCGCAAAGAGAAAACGGACAAGCTTTTGAAGTAAAAAATAAACACGCAAACATTATGATGCTGCTGTGCACGGTTACACCTTTTCGTTACTAACTCCATTCTCGTTTGTTAAACTATTTAAAAAAATGATTGATGAGTTGCAACTGTATTAAAAAATATTGAGTTGGCACCAGGTAAACCATTTTTTAAACAATAAGTATGTAAAGAGAGTTGAAAAGGGTTTCCTCGATACAGCCGTGGACTACTAATGGAACGCAGCGGCGAGTGAAGCTGATCTGCGACATGACTTCCGATTGTCTGCAACAATTTAATTTATCAAGTGCCTGGGATCAGAAGGAAAAAACCCAGCAGTCTTTTGTTGTACAGGAAGTCGTGTGAGGTTTGAGGAAACAATCCATCGAACATGAAACGTTTTAACAGGCATTCGACTTATGACTCCGATACGTAGTTGTATTGCAGAAAGTACTGACAACAGGCCGCGCGATCTTTACTGATGTACTTCACTGGGAATGTTCCTTGTATCTTTTCTGTATGAGCGTAGATGTTTAAGAATTGAACTTTTAGAAATAAAGTGTTCCCTGAATTTTCCATTTAACATCTGGTTTCTTTATGTGTTGAATCGAAAACGTTTGTTTTGCGGAACACCCGACGCTACGACTCGGAAGGAATTTTTTTATTTGCTGATAAGCAGTTGAAATTTATGCCATAGTGACGGGGTCCTGTTTATGCCTTTTTGTGCGTTGTTCTTTTAGAATAATCTTTATACTTATACATTATGTGGCTAATATTGCAATGAAAGCGTTTTATCATGAAGCGCTAAGAATTGCTTTCAAACACTGCTACGATTTTCAGCTGGTATCAATCGACTGAGCTACAGTGTTCAAGCAGAGTGTTCATCGCGCTAGCCGACCGCTATCAGTCTTTCCGTCAAGGATATATAGTATTCTGATTCCAACTTCTGCTCTGTTTTACATCAGTGAAACTGTATAAATTTAGCCTCGAAATAAAGAACTAAAAACCTGATAAAAATATGAAACAATAAGAGTGTAATAAAAAACAAATAATTAAACAGTTAACTATACTTCAATGACTTTATATTTCGTTTTTATAGACATATATGTTTATTATTGTTTATGATTTTTTTGAATCATAAGCTGCCTGAAGTATATTTGAAAGTTATTTTAAGCCTGTTTCTAAAGATTCATTTCTTTTATATTAGAGATGAGCACTCCAATTATTTTCTTCCCAAATTATCACGGCGAATTTTCTGTTCGCTTTACTGGAAATACTCAATCGTTGCTACTGGAACCAGTGAATAAATAAAAACAGTACCTTTGTAGGAGTCAATTTAAAGGGAAATTAAGCCGACTATTACAACTGTCAAACTATCTTTGATCTACCTCTAGCGCTTTTGATCATTTTAATGTTTAAAGGCGCTATATTAAGTGAATAAATTATTATTATTATTATTATTATTATTATTAGTATCTTTTATAGTTTCTGTTGTCTACATGCCTGTCTCACGAAATGCAAATACTTATTCTTTTCATTAATTTCTGTTTCTTTCATTGGAAAAACCTGACTTGACCTGATACGACTTCACTCACTCAAACTTAACCAGTCGCAATTCTAATTCACTGATGAGCCGTGACGTACCTTACATAAAAGTAAATACTCCAATGTTGTTTGGCTTTACAAAGGTAACTCACAATTTCAAATGACCACTTTCACCCAAAGTTAAAAAGGGCCCGTCAGTCCAAGATGCAAATTCAACTCGTTCTCTAGCAATTTACAACTTGTTAGCCTGAGACCTAAGGATTAAGCATTTCTGGGAGAAAAAGCGAGCTAGAGAGAAGGGGAAAAGGTCTTTCAGAAGTCCTGACCCTAACAAGTGAATATTCCACATACGGCGCATTTGTGACCGTTGGACATGAAGATGTTCTCTGTCAAAGGATGATCAAAATTGATAAATGATTACGAAATATTGTAGTTACAAACATCTCTATCTGCCATTCTTGTTAAAAAGTTTTATATCTTACGCACCTCAAATTTTTCAGCTCCTTTGATCGGTTGTATGTTTACCACCTTTTGGTGTCATAAAGCTTCTTAATTCTGAGCAAACTTGTCTGAGTAAATATATAGGTTGCTAATGAAGATGTTTTATAAATTACGTAAATGGTTTGGTCAATAAAGCAAACAAAATTTAAAGCAATTAAAACTCAAAGATAACGTTCAACACAGGATATGTTTAATTTTTTTTATGAGCGTCAAAGGTCCCCAATTTAGAACAATTAGAGACATGACTAAGAAACTTAAACGCAGAAATTCAATGTTTGTCAGACCGGTGGCGCCAGTAGTTAATTTTATTTATTGCTTATATGTTGATAAAATGTTTGACCAAAACCACCGGGCAATAATCTCATATTTCAGTATTACTGACGTTGGCAGTTCGGAGTACTATTTCAAAACGCCAAAATATCTATTTGTAGTTATTACTCACTATTTTCCGATCCTGTCCATAAACTGTTAAATTCCGCCATCTGTCCGCAAAGAGACAATTGCAGTTTACTTTAGCAAATACATAGTTTATTAAACTTATATGATTGATACAGAATTTCTCGCTTTTCCCTTTTCCTTTCAACTCCCTTCCCTTTTCTAGAAACGACACGCTTGACCTGTTCTGTTATATGATCTCTTGACTCATATTTATTTAATGAATGACGATGATCGCTCGCTCGATTCTCGCTGATCTATGATGCATGTGCAAGTTAAAGCCCTTTTTAGATCTCTCTTGGTTTAGCAGTTTCCAGGTGCCGAACACTGTTTTCTCAATGAAGTGTAACATATCAATCCATTAGAGATCGAGTTTTAGATTCACCTTTACGGAAAACGGCAACGTCAATTTGTACCACATGACGAAGTTCTCTCTTTACTTGTCGTTTACTGTTTATAATACAAAAACTAGTAGCTAATTCATGCTAGATTCATCCATATGAAGTATTTCTGCTCATTTCCAAATATGAGAAATTGTCACCTTGAATTTGCCGTATGGTGACTTTACCGTAAACGTGAATCTAAGGCTATGTTGACACTATACTGGAAAGCTTAAAACTTAAAAGCTATCCAGTATGATATCAACATCTATCCGATGTAACTCTCCACTTTAGAGATCGGCGCTGCGCAGCTTCGCTCCGTTACAGAAATCGCGCCAAAATCACCGTTCTTATGTGTGAACAGAAGCCCTATCCTGTATAGTTTTCGTGCCGGCGCAAAAGCTATCCGGCATAGTGTCAACATTTTCTTAAACTCACTAATATTATCACGCTTTTTAAAAGTCGGTCCCAGCGGTGACCAGTTTTGAGGATCGCCGAGAGTTCGACAGAGTTCCCAAACCAACACCCCACAAATTCGAAAAAAAAAAGGGTTAGAGAGATAAGTTGTATTGGAATACGTATACCAATGAAATGTCGATCTTAAGGAAGAAAAGCCACTGGACTTTGGATGTTTTTTATCTGCACATGGATGGATTGTTTTCAATTAAGATAAAAGTCAGTTATAACGCGGAAATTTTCTTAATGCGTTATCGACTTATTCATGATTGGTTGCTTATTTTGTCGCTATTGCGGTTTTGACTTTTTTTTTCATGAGATGGATTGAACAGTATGGTAAACTAACGTCATTTTTTGTGCGTCTGTCCTGTTTCCGTTGATAAACTGCGCCATAAACTTTGACAATGTTACGAGGAAATTTAACATCTTTAAGAAAACACCACACCCAGAGAAGTGACGTCATTTTAGAAAAAAGAATCAAAGAGAACAAAATTAATCTCATGTCAAGGGAAAAGATTACCCAAGCAAAATTCAAACAATTTACGAATTTTATATTCTACAAATGAGGTAATTATTATTTTATAAGTAAAGTTATTGTCGTTAGCAACATTGGCAAAGATGCTTGAGATAGCGTTTCAGCGATAACAAGGGTGAAGCCCTTGCGATCCTTTACCCTGAAGCTGTACAGCATGCTTTGCAGACGACGGGGAGCAAGTGCAAGGGAGCGTTTGAAAATCGCCTCCAAGGGCTTATGATTAGAATGTACTGTGATGTCTCCTTTGCCAAAAAGCAATTGGTGGAACTCCTTAAAGGCATAGACGATAGTCAGGGTCTCTTTCTCAATCAATTTTATGCGTATTTCTGTTCTGTGGGCTCGCAGTAGAGAACTCAAACTGTAGGCAACAGTTTGTCACTCAATTTAAGAAATGTTTGGTGACACTAAATTCGATTCTCCTAGTGCTATTTAATCCCCGTGGGCCCGGCGCAATTTCCACTCTTCTTTTCTCCCACGTTTATTTATAGGTTAGGAATTTTTGTTACAGCAAGGGTTATGTTCTGATGCCCTTTTTACTGTCAGCCCACTTCAGCTATAAACAGCAAGGGGTTAAAGCAGTATGCCCAGACTTTACCCATAGGAATAACTTTTATCGGGATCAAGCACTGCTACAATGATGTGCCAGACTGAATGGCCTGATAGAAGGCGACGGCCGTACGCCCCTAAATGATAGAAACATGGGAAAACAGAGAAAAAGTGTTTTTTTTTAGCAATGCATTTATTCAACTTAATTTCTACAATTTCTACCTGTTTCTATAAGCGTTTTAAAATCCATTGATTTTTGTCGGGCATGAACTGGAACCAGGTTGTTTGATACTCATTGCACCAAGATGTAGCCCATGGCTCTAATATCTCTACCGCTATTGTCTGGATGTTTTGAAAGTTTTTCTTATTCTGGGCAATCTGAGGTGCGCTTAGGAACGATGACTAAGTGTTGCGTGGTGATCGCGAACGTGGACCAGTCGGGATCCGGGTAATCAATATTGCATGACAAAACATGGCTCTTCCTACCCTCAGATCGTCTACTGTTTGCGCGTGAGCGGTGTTTGGAATTATCCAATGGATGAGCGTATATAAAATGATCGCGTTCACCACGCAACACGGAGGCATCGAGGTTTCTGAGCGCACGTCAGATTGCCCAGAACCAAACACTTTCAAAAAAATTTCCCACAAAACACAACGCAATGCCCATGACCTGGCGTTAAGGATTTGGCGCTGTCATGACGGGTGAATCGGTGCGCGGTTCTTTGATGAGGGGGAGATTTGCAAGCTGAGACTGCACACAGTCACCTGCTTTGCCTCGCTTTATGTAGGAAAACAACACCGAACAAACAACGAGCCGCCAAACAGCATAAAGTGGCCATGAATTGAGCCCAGGATACACAGAAAAATCAAGAACAGACACAAGTTTCCGTAAGTACAATTTATTCCTATATTTAGGCCTATAGTTCTACGTTTGAACAACTATATTGAATTTCTCAAACAGAGTCTTTAAATCGTTCATACTATGCAAACCAGTATCGACATTAGCGGTAATTTATGCAACGAGCCTGGGTCGCCTGTAGTTTAAAAAGGAAAAAATGGTGTACGAGACGTACATTTAATGCCGTGCTGTATTCATTTTGAGTAGAAACCAACTAGCATACTATCTCGACCTCTGCAATGTGACTGGCTAACATACTCACTATCTACTGATACATGGTGAGAAGCGCGCCGGTATTTTGAGCAAAAACAAATAGAGATCGGCGTGGCCCAACTTCGTTCACAGAAATCGCGCCAAAATCCCCGTTGTTATGTGTGAACAGAAGCCCTAGTGTCCGGTTTGATTTTCGTGCCGGCACGAAAGCTGTCCAGTACAGTGTGAGCACAGCCTAAGTTTCGATAAGATGGGAAAAGATTACATAATCTGAACTAGCCATGAATTCTTTTTTTATTATCCGTAGGTTTTAGTTTGATTCTGTCAGCAGGTTGTTTTGGATGTTATGGCTTATTTTCCATAAAAGTTGAATTATTTATACTGTTGTCGTTAGTAGTGATGTGCCAGCATTTTGGGCCTTTTTAAGTACCAGCCATATTGTGGCTCATAAATAAAATGCGCGGGAAACTTTTTAATTTATGCTAAACATGTTCAGGCAAGTACTAGTAATTACGTCACGACAGCATAAGGGGGCCTGTCGACGTCTATTTGACAGTTTAGCAAGCCCATTGTGTTTTGAACATAAAAGCCCCCATGGCAGGTACTAGTAATGACGTCACGACAGCATAAGGAGGCCTGTCGACGTCTATTTGACAGTTAAGCAAGCCCATTGTGTTTTGAACATAAAAGCCCCCATGGCAGGTACTAGTAATGACGTCACGACACCATAAGGGGGTCTGTCAACGTCTATTTGACAGTTAAGCAAGCCCATTGTGTTTTGAACATAAAAGCCCCCATGGCAGGAACTAGTAATGACGTCACGATACCATAGTGTCGATGTCCATTTGACAATTTAGTAAGCCCATTGTTCTTTCAACATAAAAGCCCCAACCTTTTAAGTCAAACGGGCCATTTTAAACGTAAATTTTCGCAAAAGAAATTACAAGTTCCTTAGGATTTCATTGACAACGTACATTATTGTTTTTTACAATGGCTTTCACCTCTCATTGGGATATTAAAGCACGTTTTATTTCCTGCCGCTTTCATTGTCCAGGGGCGGATCCAGGATTTTTTCTAGGAGGGGGTGCACTCATCTCTTGTTCTACTTCAGCACCAATAAACCATATAGTTTTTTTTTTTTGGCAGAATACCAGTTGTATTAGAAAACCGCAGGTTATCTCGGGGGTGGGGGGGTGCGCACCCCCTGCACCCTCCTCCTAGATCCGCCCCTGTTGTCTAACAGTTGTTAAATTTTCGGATAACTGATTCTTGGCGGGCAAATTATGCATAGTCATGAGTGTACAACATAACCAATTGTACACAAATTCCAAAAAATTAACTATTTATTTCAACCTTCAGTACATTAAAACTCCAATAAAAAAAATGAATCATCTTCTTCTTCGCTCATGGAGCACTTGTAAGGTTTGATTCGAAATTTCTTACGGCTGAGTCCGTTTCTTGTGTTTCTCATGACCATTAACTATCATCCAAATATCATTTTAAAAGAGTAAAATGCAAAAAGATTCGAGGCTTGTAACAATCACGCGTTTAAAGCACAATTGTGCCAATCATATTCGCTACATCAGACTGCTTGATACCATCAAAGACATCAAATTCAGAACGAGACACTACATATGCTGCAGAGATACAGCTTTTAATGAAAACAAAAACAGTATAACATTTGTGAGCAGGTCTTAGAAAAAGTAGCGTTTGTAGCTACGCTAAAGGAAGACAACGGCGAATTATTTTACCCTTTGGGTGATTCCTGCTGAAAATTAATTCATGCCCCGATTTTAGCCGCAATTGTATGGCGTTTATGCGGTTGTTTCATAGGATGCATGTAGGCTGGTGTATGCAATGAAAACTTTAATGGCCTCAGCTCTATGTCTTAGGTAACTTACTCTCAAAAAATACAAATGAAATCAGTTCACGGGCGCAAAAAGCGCTAGCTCGGAAACGCATACTTGCGAATACTTGCGTAGCCTGTTCACAGACCCTCTATTTTCTCTTCAAAGTCCGTCGCGGTGATAAAATGTAAACCGCAGGGGATTTATTGACCGCCAGCGCAAGGGGATAGTGGCGGGGGATTTTTCTTTGTCGCCCTCCGCGCTCGTTCTCGCGCGCTCGCTTCGCTCGCCGTTGTTTTCGAAAAGAACGTTAGGCCGCAGGTAGCCCAAGCTCGAAATATAAGCGTCGGCGAACATTGGCATTGTTGCGTAACCTTATATCAAATGTGTGTTACGTCTCTCCTGTGTGGTCCATGGGCCGATTTATGGTCGTTTTATGGGTAAAAGGTTTTCTCTCTATATTAACGTTCATACACAGGTTGCCCAAGCTCGACAAACATCGGCATTGTTGCGTTACATTCGAAATATAAGGATTTGTACGGGGAAAAAAACCTATCGTTTCCGTAACCTACGAAAATGAAAGGATTTCAATAAAAAACAGCTTACTTTACATAAAATGTGTGTTACATCTCTCTTGTGTGGTCAGATTTATGGCCATTTCAAGGGTTTTACTGTAAACTGTTTTCTCTCTATACAAAGGTCTTTATTGAGAGAAATCCTTTCATTTTCGTAGGTTACGGAAATTATAGGGTTTTTTCCATACAAATCCTTATATTTCGAATGTTACGCATCACCATTGTTCATACGCATCACCATTGTTCATAGGTCTAAGTAAAGGTTTGTCTGCAAAACTGGAGTCAACCAATGCATTTGCTCTTAGGACTCTTCTTAACTACTCCAAGTCGACTGCTTATGAAGAGCTACTTAAAACTGTACATATCAAAAGCTTGGAACATCGACGCATAGAACAAGCACTGATACTTGTATACAATAGCATTTATAACCAGGCACCGAACTACATTCGGGAAATGCTTTTACTGCGAAGCAATGGTTACAGCCTACGGGGCCATCTTAAGGTTGTTCTTCCAAGACCGACCTCATCTTATATGCAACATTCTTTCACGTACCAGGCTGGCAAACAATGGAACAGTCTACCAGACAAAATAAGGATGTCGGAGTCCCTCTCTATCTTTAGGAAAAACTTACAAAACATACAGTTGTCTTCATCGTATGACTGCAACTGTGAATTTTGTAAATAGACAATCTGATTACCAATATTTTTTCTTTTTAAATTATTATTATCTTTTAGTTGGTTTAATTTTTCTATTTCTTATTTTTATTCATTACTTGTACATGTAGATTATGTAAATTATCACGTTGTAATTTTTATGGCACATTTGCATTTAAACGAGCTATCGCTCATATGCGATATGTGGTTAAATAAAATTACTTACTTACTTACTTACTTAGCAACAATGCCGATGTTCGCCGACGCTTATATTTCGAGTTTGGTTGACCTGTGGTTAGGCCCAGTTCAAACGTGGAATTTCACCTGTGCCAAACTTAATTCCTGTTTTAGTCGACTAAAATAGTTATATACGGCAGTTGATTCAAACGCCGAATTTAACTCTGACGTCTCTGTCGAATTTAACTCTGTTAGCTGCCAATATTTCCAGTCTCTCTAAATAAAAATTCATCAGATTCATGCATTAAATAATGCCACGTTTGAATCAAAGTCGAACCTATTAAGTCGAATCTTCGAATGTTTCAGTCGCATATACGGCGAAAGTAGCATTTAATTTAAACTGTCGAATTTCAAACGTCGCACTTCACGTAGCCTGCGTGGCCCCCTACCCCCTAGCCCTTTCGACGCCGCTACGCAGGCTACACTCCACGTGCATTTAACTCTCGCAATAAGTTCGCACGTTTTGGAAATCAGCATTTAGTTCCCAAATCTCTCCCGGTCTTGCACAATCGCATAATGTTGAGGGCAGATAACAGTAACACACTTATGGAACCTTCGATTTCTCTGCAAGAATTACAAAAGCACAACAAAGTCGACGATGCTTGGATAGTAATCAGTGGAAAGGTATTACTTCTGAAGGTTTTGTTAACGATAAATCTCTTTTATTGTAAGATGCTAATCTTTGCTTACGGTAGGTCGAAACAATCAAACTGCGTGCCGGTGAGCTTCAGTAAAAGACAAATAAATGTCTTAACGGTGCCAGAGTGGGGATTTTTTGTCTAGCTAGCGATCGAGGCCGACAATAGTGCACACAGTATGCTGTTCTTTATGTAAGGGAACAATCAAGAGCCTTTTTTCAAACGTCAGATCGCAGCATAGTCTTCCTCTCAAAGACAAGACGGGTCTTCCTCCCAGCCGTTTTAGTGACGTCACGCAACGCTACCCCCCACCTAACAAGCGTTGCGTGATGACACTACTAATCATGGGAAAATTCAAATTAACCCCTGAGGGAGACCCATGTGGGCAACTCTTGCCTAATTACATAGAGAAGCTGCTCACAAAGATTTGAACAACTCTACACAACAAATTTTTTTAGCTTATCGTTACTACAATATTAAAATGGTACTCATAAAAGGCCCAAGGGTTCAAAAAGTATGGTATTATTTTTCCCACATTATTACAGCAATAGTATAGCTTTTACAATCTTCAGGAGTTTTTAGTCATCTTCAGTAACTTTTGGAAGTTGCCAGAACTTCTTTTGCATTGTTTAGGAGTCATCTGAACATTCTTATGGATACAAAAAAACTTACTCAGGAAAAGATTGCAGATAGATAATTTCCAAACACTGTGCATTACGTAAAATATTGTTTGAGTGAGACCTGTAACTGCTGTGATTAAAAATATAAATCATCAGGGATGAGAAAATATTCTGCATAGAGCTATATGTGTAAAAAGTTGGTGTAAAGTAAAATGCATGAAAAGCATGAGAATGAGGCAAAGTATGAAAGGCATAAAAAAGAAAAAGTTGAAATAATGTAATGAGCAAGTGTCACAGAGTCTCTCAAATGTAAGGAGATAGTCTCTAAAACTATTAAGGTTGCTTGACATATGTGTTATTGACCAAGCATGAGGTCAAGATGGCTGGATATCAGCAAAGTTCTTTTTTGCATTTTTGTTGAGGTCAATATAAATGCAGAAAAGAATGATGTCAACATTTAGCCATGTTGACCGAACAAGCTTGGTCAATAAGGATTCATTATAATGGCCAAAAAAAGATCTTTTACTTGCGGGACCAACGCGGGAAATCCTGAGTGGGCAGGATGAGCCCATCTTGGCCGCTTGGGTAGCCAATCAGAATGCAGGATTTTCTTGATCTTTCCTGCTTGTTGATTCAGCCATATAACAATGTGACATATTGCGTTATCAGGTGTATGATGTGTCGGATTATGTGACCACTCATCCTGGACAGGAAGCCATTCTCAAAAATGTTGGCGGAGACTCAACACAGGGGTTTACACAACAACCTGCACATAGAGTTGTAAAAAACCATATTTCATCTCTGCTGGAAAAGTTTTATGTAGGTGACTTATCACCAACAGATGTAAAACATGGTGGACCAACGTAGTTATCATGGTATGTTGAGACAAAACTGTGGCAAAACTAATGAAATGATGTAGTTTTGGGAATCTGAATATCACATGGCATAAGACAAAGCTGTGTTGTCACATGGGAATTAGTCACTATAGTATTTTCCAAGTTCCCTGCCACAACCTTGGAGCTGTAAACAAAGTGGCTTTGATAACATTGTTAAGAACTGAATTTGCACTAATGTTTATTATCATCCATTCATTAATATTTCTCCATTTCTGATTGGCTCAAATCCCATGGCTAATTCTTGATAACCAAATTTGGAAGATGTCCGTGATATCCTGAACTATGACATCAAATAGTACAGGGTACCAGAAAAGGGGATCGCAACCAAGAAGTCCTGGGGATAAGGTTGCTTAGTTTTTGTAGACTAGTAGAAAATGGCATCTAACAGTTCACATGTTTTGTGTAGAAGAAATAGCTGAATTACTGCCTAAAAGCATAGCAAGAACAGCAAGAATACAACTTGATGGATAACATCTGCTATTTGAAGAATATCTGCTACACTAAACATCCCTTTATATCCAGAACTTGCTGTGAAACAGGCAAATGAAGACCTTAAAAATTTTCGGAGTCACTGAGACTGTTGCAAGAGAAGGATTTGCTACTGGTGAAACAGGAAGTGTTGTGAATTTCAAAGCATCTTTAGTCTGAAACAAAGAAAGCAGTTCTTGCGAATAAGCAAGTAATTTGTAACATTTTGGGTGATAATGAATTTTATGTTTTCTTTCTTGATCTTATATTTGACAGACAGAAATAATCATGACACAACTTCACATCTTTTGGCGTAATAATGTTCAACACACTCCACCAACATCTTTGCTGCAGTACTACATTCATCGCATCGGTTTTTGGTTGTGCTGGATAGAGATTCCATGTTCTCTGTACACTGAAGACATCGCTTGAGGAACCTGCAAGAATGTGTGAAAAATAATGATAAATTGAAGTAACTGCTAATTGTTGTTTTGGAAACAATGGTGACATTTGCAAGCCATAATCTCTATGTCATGTTGTTGTTGTCTCCAAACATGCATGTAAATTCACAAACTTAATTAATAGACTCTGTTTTGTGGAAAACATAAGAAGTCATTCTGTGATTTAATGCGGGTTACCAGGACAGAAAACTTTGTAAATAAATGTACTAAAACAAAACTGCCATGATTCTAGCTAGTAATTTAGAAACTACTTAGCTAGTTTTACTCTTTATATTGTATCCACAGTAATGTTGATGCTTAAAAATAAATCTTTGTTTTTATGGATGTTTTTTTACTTTTACTTGAATGGGTTTAGATCAATTGATTTTGAATCATGTTACAGAAAATAAAGCTGCAGTTTTATTACCTGGTGAAAGTATTCCTGTTACTTTGATCTCTGTTCTTTGGCAGTTGAAGCAGTTCTATGATAATGATGATGACAATAAACTGCAGGGCTACAAATATGAGTGGAACCTGTGACCACAGTCGTTTGTAGTTTGTCCTTTGTTGCTGTCTTAGCTGCCTGTTCTACCACTGTTCAAATCTCATGGAGGCTGTCTCACAGATCTGGTTGAAAAGACAACCAAATGTTCAGCATTCTATTTTTCTTCCTTGTAAAATTAATTAGCAAATTTTATCCACAAGGAAAACATTAAAGAAAGTAAAATTTAATGAGTGTGTGTATATCTTGAAATAGTTATTATTCTCAGTCAATTACCAAATTTAAAAACTACCACAAAATCTCTCCATAAATAATGGCTGAAAAAGAGAGACTGTACTTTGAACTGATATTTACAGCAACAGATGTTGGTTGCTTCCTAAATTTGTGAAATTATGGGATTGGTTGCCATAATTTATTTAGAGAGAACAAGATAAAAAAGCCCCCTTGCCAAAAAAAAGTAAGTGTAAATTGGTGGGAAGATATAAGCAACATCATGCTTCAGTGACTCCATACATTTGAAAAAATAAAAAAAACCAAAAACCCCCCAAAAAACAGTAGTTTCTCTAGCAACCTTTGTGGCATTACAGGTGTGGTATGGAATCCCTAATGAAAGGGTTCCCAAGTCTCCACTAAATAGTGGGTAAGTTGGGGAGGGAGGGGGTGTGTAAATGAGAGTGTTGTAGGCATAAAAACAAATAAAATTGGTTAATAGTTAAATTGTTAGAAAAAGCACCAATATTGAGCAACCAACAACTGCAATGCAGCCACGTCCAACACAAATATACAGTGTAAAGTAAAATGTTAAAAGTTTAAAAACACCGATATTGAGCGACCAACAAACTGCAATGCAGCCACGTCTAACACAATACACAGTGCAAAAAATAAAAACAGAAATAAAAGGAACTGAAGGGTTAATATATAATATAAATTATATAAAGCTAAGGACCTTGAAGGGAAACAGGTTTCTAGGGCAAATAGATCCACTAGCTATAACCGTAGCAAGATGCCTGCTGCATATTTGACACATGAAAGTACTGAAAGGTCTTGGAAATAAAAAGTACTTGAATACTTACTCTAAAATACATCAGATAGCCTCTGCAGCAGACCAATTAGCGAGCAAAAAAAATTGGAAACTCCTCAGCTAGTAGACAAAAATTCCTCTTCTCATGGATGTACGCATGTGGCCCACAAAAAGTAGCAAAAACAATTTTTTTGCTGCTCACGCCATAGGTAATCGTCAGCATGATGACGTACAAAATGAGAGGACTCTGGGGACGAACTTATCCCAGCTGAATGAAAACGAAAATGGTTGAAAAAGGGGGTTACCCTACTTAAAAACGACCTTTTTTTAAAAAAAATAAATAACTAAATAAACTGCTAACCAGAAAATATAATCATCTATAATGTTATTTCGTTCTTTAAAACTTTGAAAGTAGCTAAAAAAACAGTTGCTGTTCTAGTGTAAAATGAGAGGAGCATGGGGACGAATTTATCCCAGCTAAATGAAAAAAGAAAATGAGAAAAAAAAAAGGGGGTTAAACCGTCCTTAAAAATTGTTATTAAAGAAGATAAATTGCTAACCACAAAATATGATCATCTATAATATTATTTCGTTCTTTAAAACATTGAAAGTAAGGTTAAAAAAATCAGTAGCTGTTCTATTTTAAAGGAGGGTGTTAAAAAGAAGAACAGGGAATTCAAGTAAAAAAAAATAAATAAAAGGAACTGAAGGGTTAAATTTCAGTTTCCCAAGCATAAAAAACAGCAAATTTTCAATTCCTATTATTGTCCGGCAAAACTTAATTAACTAAAGGTGATGTTATACGAGACGATTCGCAACGACGATTTTTAGCACAACACTCAGACAGCGTTGCAACATTGTTGCGATGTTGTTTCGAATTGTTACAACATTGTTCCAACATTGCAACGCTGTGTTGCGCTAAAAATCGTCGCTGCAAATCGCCCCGTGTAACATCACCTTAAAGCTTATTAAACAGCTTGTTTGTTCAGCAGTATAAAAAAAGAGAGGACCTGGCAATGAAAACATAAAAATTATAAGGTCTAATCACTCAATGGACATCAGTTGCAGAGACAGTTTAAACCAGGAATGAATGAATTCGCACTGGCCATGGTAGAGAGGTTCGTTCAATTTTCAAAATATTTCATTTAACAAGTTAACGAATGGATTTCTCCAAATTTTCTTTCCAGTACTGCACTGACATGGCAAGTTTATTTGACTAAATACCACACTTGTGTCACCTACCATGAGATCATACGCATAAAACTTTCTCTTAATTAAGGTGATGTTACATGGGACATGGGATTTTGTGTTTCCAGGCAACATAGACTTCGCCGCCGATGACCAAGGCGCATTCATCGTCTGTGAATGAAAACCCATCCCTGCCGATATATGTAGAGCAAAGTCTGCAAAGTTTCAGCTCTGTTTTACGGCCCGAAGAATAATAATTTTCAGGCGAACTGCACCGGGCCATATTTGTTCTTTGTTTTTGTCTTTTTCTAAATCCGGACGCCGAAATAATGCTAAATCTGCTTTTCAATACACTGTTAATAATAACACCCCATAATATGCAAAAAAGAAGAAGAAGAAACTGAGAAAGAACAACGTGTGGACCTTTACAGTCAAACCAGGTCAAGCGTACCCCCCAAGAACCCATTAATGAATTTATTATTCAAAAGTTGAATCCGTTGCTAGTTGTAGATTTCAGATTGATCTCTGCATTCTTGTATGCGTAATGAGCCGTGAATTCACACGCGAGGCAGTTATGAAATTTCTACCAGCTCCATTTTCCTGAAATTGATGTAAATGTCTTCTAAGAAGCTTAATCCATTCAAAGATTTACAATCTGACCAAATACAGAGAAGTTCTCGTAAAATATTCACTGCTCATTACGCATGCAGAAATGCCGCTTTGAATTTGACACCAGTTACGGGAACGACTAACGGATTCATTTTTCAAATAATCAATTCACTGATAGAATCTTGGGGGGTACGCTTGACTTGGTTTGACTGTAAGACGATACGCGCGGTTGGTCACCCATCCAGTTCTTAACCCCGACCGAGAGGGCTTAACTTGAGTGCCGTTACCAAACCGAGTTTCCCGAGGGTATTGCGAGATACGTATTTCTAGTATAATAAATCTAGCCGAATTTTTGAAAACCTACCTGAAAATGCACCAGAATATTCGCACAGAAAGCTGGCCATAGCCAGCTTTCTGGTCACTGCGCTGAGAGAAAACATAGGGGGCTTGCTGTCCTGCTTGGTCTCATTGTCAAGTTCAGTCCCTGAGCTAACTCGCCATGGGTTGGAAAGGGGCCTCCACGTCAATCCCTAGGGGGGGAGGCTGCTGCAAAAGCGTTGTACCTTCCGTTAGTCCTGGTCTGGGAGAGTCAGTGCACTGGTCACGTCTGCCTTTAGTTTGTCATGTGAAATTCTTGTGACGTTTGAGGCCCATTGGCCAATGAAAGCATTCCCCTCAAGCACGTGCTAGGCTGGGGGGGTGGAGGAAGTCAGGGGGGTGACTTAACCTTGAATTCTCTGCTTAGAACTTGCTGAAGTCTCAAGCGTCCTCCGTCATTCAGGGCCTTGAAGCAGCTAGAGTGTATGGACAAGTCCAGAGTGTCTTTTTGATGGACTTGAATGTTTCTTTTGCTAATCAGGAACCAAGAAGAGAGTCACCTTAAGAGAACCATGGGTAAGAGCTGAGTTTCTTGGCGATATTTACTTTAGTTGAGTCAGTTTAAGGTGTGTGGGCTCCTGGTGTCCGATGTTACGGTTTTCATAAATCCGGCTAGAAATACTTAAGGTAATTTACTGAGACGGTTTGCGCCCAAGCAGGTTCTGGCCTGACACGATCATCGCGTAGAATGCCCGGTCACATCCGGGAATTTAACAGGCTAGAGCTGCATTCGAGCCACGATTTGGTCTTTAAAATATGGTGGAATAATAAGACTGAAGCGACTTTCGGAGTTTTTTGTCTCTGATTGTGAGTTACTCGAAACCAAATCTCAATGGGTACCACCGGAATATTTATATCAAGAAACATCAAATTCAAGATCTTACCTTTGATTAATGCCAGCTTATCGGATTTCACTGGGTTTTTCGCGCTAAAAACCAACCAAAAAATGGCCATTTTTGTATGGATTTTCACCAGCGTAGACTTTCGCGGAAAGATTAAAACCAAAGTTTGCAGAAATCGCGAACGGTACCACCTTATATCGTGACATCTCCTGTCTGCCTTTAAAACCACCACAGTCTTTTAAACCAAGGATTGTGATAAAAACTGGGTTTTTTGTTTTCCTTTGAATTTGACCTGAACCCGTGAGGGGTAGCGAGCGCGAAGAAAATTTCCAAAACACGTCTTTGAAAGCCAGAAAAAATTCTCTGCGTTTCGGCAGCCATCTTTTTTATTTTTCAAACTTGTTTCCAGTACTCTTTGACCGTTTTACTATTTTTACCCCATGTATACACAGGGTCCAGAGGAGTTTCGTGTGAATAAATAAATTACTTAATCAAAGCCTCACCTTGAAAAATGTGTATACTTGTCGCTTAGCACGATTAATTAGCCCAATGGGATCTTTATGAATCTACTGTAAACGATTTCTTCGCTTCTTATCTGACCCAGATCGACTTTGTTGTTCGCCATTTTGAAAATCAATAACCGCGAGCCATAGCCTTGCTGGCGCACGGCACGTCGCCCGAAGGGCGACCGAGGCACGAAGTGCCGAGTAAAACTGTAAGCCGATCTTGCGAGCCCTCAGTCTCTTGGTTTGCGGTATACAGAATTTGTAACGAAACTGTAACGCGATCGTCAACGCGATCGAAATAACCCATTATTTCGACGGGTTTTGATGTTCTAACGACAAACACATCTCCTCTGGACCCTGTGATGTATGCTTCATTCAGAAGTGTCACGACCAAAAACGGCAAAACACTAACCCCTACCCGGACGGGAGATTTTTTGTTGACCTCGATGGACCCGGAATTCTACGCGACGATTGTTACAACTGTTTTAAACCTTTTTCTTTGTCTTAACTACAACCGCAAATATAACATCAAATATAGTCTTGTTTCCCATGTATCACGTTCGTATGCGCACAAGGTTCATCATGACAGAAAAAATGGTAATCTGTAAAGGATAAAGAGACGTTGGGTAATGCTATCCCTCAAGAACAAAACCAAATATTTGTTTCCTTACAACTTTCAAACAAACAATGTGGGATACTTTAATTCTGTAAAATTTGCAAAATTGGAAACTCAACTACAGTCTAAAAAGACCCTAAAAAAAGACGAAGAAAGATAGAGAATATAATTTCAAACTTATATTGGTCAACAAAGTTGAACAAAGCAAAGCAGGAGCCAATGACCAGTCACAGGCTCAGTCCCGCTGAACAAAGTTTAGTGATTTTAACCCAGTTCGCTTTGTTATTGCGGTAACTTTGGTAACTGATTAAGAGCGACTTTCTGTAAATACCACGGATAGGTGTGCAAGATGGAAAAATCGAAATCTCCCAAACTTTGTCACAACAAAGCCCTTTGGAAACTATTTTAGAAAATACAAGACTCAGTTCTTTTGACTTAATATTTTCCAAAATAATATATTTTTTTAATTTTCACCTTCGAGTGGCCTCCAAACCACCGAAAAATGTGCTTGATACCCTCGCTTCCTGAATGGAAACGGAAACTAATACCATCACTTTTCTTATATTAAACAATTTCAAAAGATTTCAATCTGATTTTTTAATTTTTTTTCAAAATTACCCTCTAAATCAGCATTATCGCGACCATCAATTTTGCCATTTTTCAACGGCGAAAATCCCTTCCTGGTACATGGCTTTCATTAGAAAAATGGTATTCCAGAGAAAGAGCAATGTTTCCCCTATCAATCTGTGAAATAAAATTCTGGGGCAATTGAAACTGCGAGCTTTTACAACTGAAAACATTTACGGTACTCGCCTGATTAACGACCTCTGAACTTGCAGTTGTCATGATGAATACAAGGGAGAACTTAGACAGCACTTGAAACTCTGGCGCAAATTCGCCCCTTTTCCGCCAGTTTAAACACCAAAAACGATTTTAGATTTCACAGTGGTAAATTTTCAAAAGGAAAAGCAATTTTATTGTGCGAAAGTGTGCTATGAACTTCTTGACTACAACACCCTTAAGTGCGTATTTGTTTACTTTTGCCGTACATATATGTACAAAACGGCTAATAGCGTCGGTCGCTATTCTTTCAAATGCTCTCATTTCTCATGAACCAAATCGTTATAGCTATAAAAAAGGAAAACATTTTGACCTACCTCACATTATTTGCCAACAGACCCGAATCCTTTACTGCCTTTAGCGAAACGAGATTGCGTGACAAAAAACTTTGAGACCCAGGTTATACCGTGGAGCCAGATATCATTCCGAAAAAGAAACTCACGCGGCACCTTCTGTAGCTATAAAAGCGAAACATGTAAAAAAAATGAAAATCCTTAGTTTCGTTGACTTATCGTAAACATAACACTAAAAAAGTATTTTTTCGTCAAAAGACTATATAGGGGTAGGCCCTTATTATACAGTGGAACCGCGATATAAAGAACCTACGAATGATTTTCTTTACCTCGATAATAGTAAAATATACCGTAAAACCCATATTAAAGTCCCCTGTCAAATAAGCCCCCTCCCTCTAATAAGTCCCCCCTTTTCAGGGGAAGAAAGTTAATAAGCCCCCCCCCCCCCCCCCCCTTCTGTCAAGCACCCGCTTCCCACCCCTAATTATTCTTCACTAATAAATGAAAGACTGTATTAATCAATCACGACCGTAATACTTCGTGTGGACTAATCCGGGATGGTTTATTTGCCAACTGGAAGTTCGGATTTGATTATGATCCTCGGCTGCATGACCTAAAACTTCCTGTACTTGAGCTTTTCCACTTTGTACGCTAGTTCTTTATGGAGAAGCGATACCATCGTAGTTTCTAAATTAAATATATTAAGCCCCCCGTCTCTATTAAGCCCCTCCCCCTCAAATGAGCTTGAAATAAATAAGCCCCCCGGGGGGGCTTAATAGAGGATTTACGGTATGAAAAAAAAACCTCGATATAACGAAACCTCGTTATAGCGAGCAAATTTCAGGGGCACTCAACGACTGTTTTCTGTAAAATATATCTTCGGAGAAGTAGATATTGCCTAGAATTTTCTATAGCTTGAGGACGCCTAAAAATTTCGAGATGACCGTTCCGTTCCTGTTCAATTTTCGAAGGTTATCTTATAAATTCCCTACGATTTCTTGAAGTTTAATTTTTCACATTTTACATCCCAGGTTAGGCTAATTTTTCGTAGAAAAGAGGAAATCTAAAATGTTCGGATTCAAACATGTGATTGAGAGAGGAATCAGAAAAATTCTCACTTTTGTAATACGTTAAATTGCATCTAAAATTTTTGGGAAAATAATGCTGAAGCCCTTCTAATTTTACCCTGCTAGCAGAGTCGCTTCGATCTTTCCTGGATAAGTCGGGAAAGAGGAAGGCGCCTTCCTCTTTTCCGACTTATCTAGGAAAGATCGAAGCGACTCTGCTAGCAGGGTATTCTAATTTCGAAAATACTCAATGCAAGTTCCCCTAGGATGACCGAACAGGAACAAATTTTAGAAGCCGCTTAGAACGCATTTCTAGGATCGAAAAGTACTCTGGGTACACCATTGGAAAGTGTTTTCAATGAATTTAGAAGGAAACCGTCGTTGGTTGGCTCAGAAATTTTTTAGTCCCTTGGCCCTTCGTTAAATCGAGGTTCCACTGTAGTCTCCGGTTTTCATCACGCTCGTTTTGAAATACGATTATGAATTCCTTACTTGTATTCTTAGGAAAAAGCGCTAAGTCGTAGTCTGAAATGTCGTCCCTTCCCTCCACCCCCTAAGGGGCCGTAGCAGGTTTCGGGGTGGGGCGAAGACACGCATAACATTTCAGACTAGACATGGCGGGGCTAGAAAACCTGCATAACTTTAGAGCACCTCTTGTGTTTAAATTTTCTGTAGCTCTGGCAACCTCGAACAAGTTTTGCATTTCTGAACAACGTTTTGCCAAAATATAGGTTATGGCACATTTCAAGCCAGAAAAAGTGAGCAGTTTGATAGAAAATGTCAAGTACGACTGAACCGCGCCCGTAAAAGCACCCCTAATGACTCCGGCGGGCCGGGGGGAGGCTGGGTGGGGAGGGGAAACTCTGCAATTGAGCAAAGGGGACCTAGCTCTAAGCATACCGCCTGCTTTTTAGTTGTGCGTTTCCCTTGGCAATAAATTTTGCCCACAGTTTCGAGCAGCTCTTTAAAGGAGATTGCAAGCCGGTATATTTGGGCCCGTCAGGAACGCTCGGCAGTGAAACCAAAGATCGCGCCTTCAAAAAACTCATTTTAAGTTACTGAAAGCTGTTTTTTCTTGACCTATTTAACTTATCGTTAGGAATCTCATAATTAGCGTATGTATAAAACTATCAAGAAATCTCGAAATTCTGGATTTTCTGAGAGAACAAATACTTTCGAAAAATTAATTAAGGAGAAAGTCCGTGGACTGGAAATAACTCGCTATCAATTATCCGAAGATATCCGAATATCTCACTTTTTAACCCCACGTTACGATACTCTTCATTTTTGAGGGGAGCCAACATTAGTAGCGCCACTGTTATTTTTTTGCGCGTGGGTATCTCATGTTATGTTTACGCGTATCCGCAAGTGTGTCTTACATCCTACGCTTACGTAAAGTTTATATACCTGGAACGATGGCGTACGTGATATATTCACCTGGTACCGCCACGAGGGCTACGTGTGTAAGACTGTTCCTTTTCAGATTTTCAATAGCAATGCAAAAAACAATAACTTTCAGTTAGTGCGAACGGCCTTTCCTTCTCTTTTTTTCTTTTCCTTTTTCCCTTTTTTTTTTCTCAAAAAACGCGGGTTTTTTTTTTCAAGGTGCGAGGGACGTTATAATTGGTTTCACCGCTCGAGCGTTCCAGACGGACGCAACTATACGGCTTGCAATCTTCTTTAAAGAGTTGCTCAAAAATATAAGCGAAATTTATCTCCAAGGCAGAATCACAGCTAAAGCGCAGACGGTATGCTTAGAGGTGCTTAGAGCTAGGTCCCCTTCGCTCCATTTCAAAATCTCCCCTCCCCCCTCCCCTGCCAGAGTCATTAGGGGCTCTTATACGGGCGCGGTTCAGTCGTACTTGACATTTTCTATCAAACTGCTCACTTTTTTCTGACTTGACATAAGCCTATATTTTTCCCAGACGTTGCTCAGAAATACAAAACTTGCTCGAGGTTGCCAGAACTACGGAAAGCTTTGCTTTTAACACCAGCGGTGCTCTAAAATGATGCAGGTTTTCTAGCCCCGCCATGTCTAGTCGACTGAAATGTTCTGCCTTTCTTCGCCCCACCCCGAAACGGGCTGCCGCCCCTTAGGGGGTTGAGGGAAGGAACGGATGACAGTTCAGACTACGAATTAGCGCTTTTTGCCCCTCAATGTCATTTTTCTAAGGATACAAGTGACGAATTCATAATCGTATTTCAAAATGTGTAAGCAGGCGTTTATTGAAAGTAAGAGACTATAAGGGCCCACCACTCCATAGTCTCTTGTGAATATTTTTTTAGTCTTACGTTTTCATAATCACTCTAGCGGATAAGTCAGTGAAACTAAGGATTTTGATTATTTTAAATAATCAAAATCCTTAGTACATGTTTTGCTTTTATAGTCACAGAAGGCACCGCGTGAGTGTCTTTTTCGGACTGGTATCTGTCTTCGCGGTATAACCTGGGTCTCAAAGTTCTTTGTCACGCAATCTCATTTCGTTAAAGGCAGTAAAGGATTCGGTCAGTGTTGTCAAATAATGTGAGGTAGGTCAAAACGTTTTCCTTTTTTTATAGCTATAACGATTTGGTTCATGAGAAATGAGAGCATTTTAAAGAATAGCTACCGACACTAAAGCCGTTTTGTACATTATATGATATTTTCTGTTACAAACGCGGCAAAAGTAAACAAATACGCACGTAAGGGAAGTGTTGTAGTCAAGAAGTTCATAGCACACTTTCGTGCAATAAAATTGCTTTTCCTTTTGAAAATTGTGAAATCTAAAATCATTTTTGTTGTTTAAACTGGCGGAAAAGGGGCGAATTTGCGCCAGAGTTTCAAGTGCTGTCTAAGTTCTCCCTTGTATTGATCAATACAATAGCAAGTTCAGAGGTTGTAAGTCACGCGAGTACTGTAAATGTTTTCAGTTGTAAAAGCTCGCAGTTTCAATTGCCCCAGAATTTTATTTCACAGATTGATAGGGGAAACATTGCTCTTTCTCTGGAATACCATTTTTCCAATGAAAGCCATGTACCAGGAAGGGATTTTCGCCGTTGAAAAATGGCAAAATTGATGGTCGCGATAATGCTGTTTTAGAGGGTAATTTTGAAAAAAAATTAAAAAATCAGATTGAAATCTTTTGAAATTGTAACAACGTTTAGGTAGAAAGGAAGGATCATAAAATTGTTTAATATAAGAAAAGTCATGGTATTAGTTTCCGTTTCCATTCACGAAGCGAGGGTATCAAGCACATTTTTCGGTGGTTTGAAGGCCTCTCGAAGGTGAAAATTAAAAAAATTATTATTTTGGAAAATATTGAGTCAAACGAACTGAGTCTTGTATTTTCTAAAATAGTTTCCAAAGGGCTTTGTTGTGACAAAGTTTGGGGGATTTCGATTTTTCCATCTTGCACACCTTTCCGTGGTATTTACAGAAAGTCGCTCTTAAAAACCTGTGGTCGAAATCCTCTGATGCTCCTGTTCAAATAAAACATCTTCAGCAGACACTTTTTCAGAGTAATATCTATTTCCTAGAATTTTATAAAAAGAAATTAATATTTTTTATGATTTTTTTTTTTGGTTGGCCATTTTGAGGTCGTGATAGTTGGGGGGGGGGGGATTGAACTATTAAAAAAGGCAATCGTTAAAGTGAATTCCTGCTAGCATTAGTTTTAAATGGAGATACTGGAGACAATACCTAGAGTTAGTAACTCTGTCGTTGCTCCATGCGGAATACAGCAATAAAAAATAAATTATCGTACCATTCTTTGGTATAGTTGTAGCTAGTTGTGGACTACATCAACTATGAATTTTTAACGTTCCTCAGTTCGAAAAATTGACACGCTGTTAGAGAAGTTGTAAGTAAAAAAAAAACGTTTTAATAATGAAAGAGATGATATTCAGTAAGAGTTAAAAAAGTGTGCAAGTTGTAATG
>CALNXK010000037.1:2577500-2585000 GCA_942486035.1 Porites lobata | reverse complement strand
TTGTCCCAACACAAGACACACACACACAAATTGAAAGGGCCAGCTTACTGTAGTCTACCAGTGAAAATGGTATATATTAGGCATCTTCAACAGGCGACACCAGTTCAGTCGCCAGGTTCGCCCGCACTTCAAGAGAATGTCTCTGGTTGTGCTTGGGTTGACTGCGATCTTCGTTTTTCGCATAACCGCAGGGACAGAGGATTTGCAGTTTTTCAGTTCAGGTTTGGGTTTTGTAAATTTGTAATTTGCGTGTACCCGCGAAGTACTTAGGAGCTCTTAAAAACTTGTTTAAACGTGTCCGTGCGTTCAAGATCGAATTGGATTTTGGAAGTGTTGGTTTTTAAGGAGAGAGGAAAAGCGGAGTACCTGGAGAAAAACCTCTTGGAGCAAGGGAGAGAACCAACAGCAAACTTAACCCACATATGGCGTCGACGCCGAGATTTGAATCCAGAGGCGAGGGATCTTACCACTGCGCCACCCTTGCTTGTTTCTTATCTTTTCCCTTTTTACAGGGGCACCCAACGAGACAATAGTTCAAAACCACTTAAACATAGCATTGTTAAACGTATTTTAGTATTTAAACGGTAGATATAAGCATATTTTCATCCCCTAAAAATTTTTCATCTGTTCGGATTTCCTAGCCGAAAGTCTAGTGATCCGAAAATTACAGGGATCAAAACTTACCTCTTCGAAAATTCCAGCCAGAAAAAATGCTCCCGAAAATTCTAGGTGACCTTTTTAGGGTAAAAATCCGTTAAAAATAGGCAATTATACCATTTTTTAGATGTTCGAAAATCCTAGGAGAGGCAGGCAAGCAGGAAATTTCACAACAAATGTTCCGAAAATTCTAGATCTCAAATCGTCTTCCGAACAGATATTTTCCGAAAATTGTCGTTGGGTGCCCCTGTTTTTAGTGCCACAGGTGGAGAAAATGAACGATGTTCGTCGAGCATGGCTCTAGATTTATATGTGTTTTCTGAAAGTTCCCCTTTATCGGACAACAGCCGCTTTCATTTACAGTCAAATCTCGCTACTTACAAAATAGAAGGTAAAGATTCAGTGCCTCCCCTTCCTCAGTCAATTTTGTTGACTTCCTTTAAGACATACATCCCAAAGATAGACACTTACTTAGTAAGGTTTATTGTATACGGATCCATTAATCATTAGTTTACGCTAATTTGCGGGAGAAACTGAACGCAGTCTTTCTTTTCTCAGCGATGAAAACACTTTTAAACTCGGGAACGTAACTAATGTTAGGCTTTCTTTCCACTGGTCTTGGTAGATTTTCGCCAACTAGTCCAAATCAAAAGTTTAAAAACCCTGTCAGGGTCTATAGTAGTGGTGACAAATTGAACTTACAGCTCGAAGGGTGTTCCAGTGGAACCGATGTTTAATGGCTGTTGCAAATTGATGGGCTGACGAACACTGAGGGAGGACATAAGACGCGCTAGCAACTTTACGCTAATGCAACCAGAGTGTCTACATATTTTTCAGATGAACGAAAGGAACAATGGCCGCCATTAAGGTCAAAGCAATTTTCGCTCGTGAATAAACTAAATACTTTTAAACTTGGCAGAAAAGATATGATTTCATAATTTGACGTAATGGCTGATCAGAGCTGGAGAAAATACCCCGAAGTAAACGGCAAAGATAGTAGAGAAATGATGGAAAATTCGACAGTTTTAATCTACTACAGTAAAACCCCGCGACTAAGAACCTGGATTCAGTTTAAGAACCTGTCAGGCTAAACTTCGCCAGTTAAGCCCCCTCTATATAAGAACCTGTTTAGCCCAAAATTTGAACAGGTTCCTATTTTCTAAAATCTATGAAAAATTATTTACACGTGGGGAAAAAAGATAAGCAAACATTCCGAATCCTCTTGGGAGACTTAAATACCTTATCACTACAACCGCAATGTAAATGCAAATGTTTACACTCTTAGCTATATTGTATTTTTTTCTTCTGGAAATAAGAACCTATTTAAGAACCTAAATACCCTTAACTACCATTTATATAAGAGCCTGAACTGAACTTGGAAAAATCCAGGTTCTTAGTCGTGGGGTTTTCGCATCTCAATTTAAGAAGAGAACTTTTTAACTGCAAAGCCCAAAGGGTAGTGAGAGCAAATACCATGAGTTGATTTTAAAATTTGTCTTCAGTTTTGAATAGACCAACGCCTTCTCTCGACTTTTTTCCCTTTCTTTGTTGGTTACAAAATATTGATAATAAAACAACAAGTTGTAGAGGTTTGTAATGACGTCTGTATTTTTGTGTGGCTTCACGCCGCTGTATTATCTCTGCCCTCTTGACGAATGAAGTAGACAAAGGATTGGTTTTTAATGAGCGCGTGGAGCGCAGAGAATTTACTGCCTACACCATAAACATTTGACGAAGGGAAAGCCGAAATGTTTACAGCCCTATATTCACCCGTTCTTTAATTTGACGAAAAGCTAGAGAAGCATACCTCATTGAGAGAGATAAAACTTTTGAACCATTAGGTATAAGAAATATGAAATGTAATACAGTCTTTATTTCTTCTATTTGTTATCATTTATTTATACTATTTTACATTTCTTATTTTTAAATTTCAAATTTCTTTCCAATCACTACTTCAACGTTTTTGTTTTCAACGTTCACTTTTTTCTCATTTAAATTTTCTCATGTTGTTGTAGTATCATATTGCACGCTATTCTTTAATTTTCAAATTGTAACGTCAAATTGTTAACCTCTTCATTATATGAAGACCCTGAAGAAGGAAGGCTGTGCTTTCCGAAATATTGGTAAAAATATATATATTCCCGAATGTAAAATCAGCCTTGCTTCTTTTGTTTTATAGTTTCACGATAGCTTCGCACGATTTTCGTAGTAGTTTGCGTCGAATAATTGGAGGAGTATTAAAAGCTACCAAGAGCCTAAAATCAACAAGAAAGAGGAAAAGTGCCTGCTGTTTTTAGTTTTCAAATATCCACACGTATCCAGACGTATCCCCCCCACAACCTGTCCCTCCACCCACCACACAGCAAAACAACCCGGCATTATGAGGGTGTTGTGGCAGCATGGTATTTTCATTTTCCTTGGAAGTTTAGAGACTTTATGTTAAAACAGCTATTCTCCTGTATCTAGGTAGCCGACCCAAGTCACTGCTCGACAGTGCTGAGGGCCTCTGGCTCCAGAAAGAAAAGATGGTGAGAAGGGTGTGCCACAGGGTAGCCACAGAAAAAGTGCACACAGGTAAGCTACTCTTATATTGGTAACTAGGACCGAACATATTGCCTTTGGACTTTCAGATTGTTTTCTTGTTGTTGTGAACGAGCGGACAAGTTACTTGTCGCACATAATAACGCCGATGAGGTGCCTGGTTATTTCGGGGACTAAAAATGCTACTCGATCGAAGAAGGTCTGGAGATAATTAGTTGGATGGCATTGATTAAGTATGATCAAGCCATCTTGTTTACATGTGACACAACTCAGCCTCTACCTGTTCCACTTAAATGATCAAGGAGGCACATAAATTGCTTGTTTGGGAGCTGCTTCATACAAGACGATAGTCTAGTCTGGAGGTCTAACTCCAGTTTGAATTGATTGCAAAATAGAGTGACAGCGTCAAGAGATGCCCGGATATTACGAAGTGAATTAGTTAAAGACAATAGCATTTTAATTCTTGGAAAACTGAAAAATGCTTCAGCGCTAGTACTTTAGGCATCAAAACACTTGATATTAAGCACATATTTCCTTTGAGGTTACATAAAAGTAATTAAGTGCTTTTAGTTTTGATTGACAAATTTGTTTTCTGTTCACGTATCCCGGGAGTGTAAAGCCAAGGTCGCAGGAAGAATGAAAAGTATTTGAATCTTAACTATACTCCGCTACAAATTACATGTCAAAACAATTTAAGTGTCACCGTAAATTTTATATTTGTGACAAATGTGGTAACAGTTAGTTTTAACTAACTGTTACCATGAATAACTATGAACGTGACAAAATGTTCTTTTCAAGACGAACGTGCCTTCAAGTCGTTGTACTATTCTAGGCTGTTAGCTTTGTGGTCCATGTTAATTAAAACAGCAAGTGGTAACGTTGCGAGTATGCGCGAGCCGCTGGACGGAAGTTTGTGGTGGTATTGGATCGCAGCGAATGCAGCAAAGAAAAATGGCGCCTCTTTTAAAATTACCACCGTCTTAGTCATCTGTTCTATCTTTGTGGAGTGCAGATAAGACAAAGTCTTCTTTGTAATATGCGAGATTGGTCTCATGGCTAATAAATCGCAGATCATTCACAATTTTGCGCGGTTTGTGGTCCATGAGTGATTATTGTTTCGTGTTTTGGCTTGCGCGCGGACACGTCGATGGGGTTCTGTGTAACAGCTGCAAAACTCCTCTATTAAACACTGGATAACTGGGAAAAAATCTCCTCATGTAAGTTGTGACCGAGTACAAAACGTCCGACGCTTACGATTTGAATAAAACGCTGTGAAAAAAAATTCTAAATGCTAGTCTGTTTATATAGTCATAACTGCAGTTCTTGCGACAATCCCCTCGCAATAATACGATTTCACGTCAGTTATGGTTCAGGAACGCCCTGTTTTTCAGAGATGTGCAACCTTAGTGCAGTGATTCTGCCAGTGATTACTTTTCAGAGATACCCCATCCTAACCACCAGTGGCCAAAGCAGGTGCAGTGCCCTAATTCTGCGACTGATAAAATTTCAAAGATATCCCACCCAGGGCTATGAAATTGTATGTTTCCTTTTTTGACTAGATTATATAAAACTCAAGACCCAAACTCAAGAAATGACATCTATTAAATCTATATGATGCCTTAACTTATTCAGGGGTGTAGGCAGAATTTTGTAATATGGGTCGAGGCTCTTGACTCTTGGCTCTTAACCCTAACCATGAAAAATCCTTCCCTTTACTCCCCACACTTCTACATACTAGAAAATTGCAAATATGCACACAACAGTGAAAATACTTAAAACAGTAAAGATCATAGTCATATCTAAAACTGCATTTTCTCTCTGAGACATTGAAGTGAATTTTATGCTTCTGATACTTCCATGCTTGCACTCATTTTTGCTTTTCATAAATTTGTTGTTGGTATTTTCTACTGCACATGTGTTAATTATTTAAGATATAACTAATAATGCCTGGCTCCCTTGACTAGCCCATATCTGGGCTAATATTAAAAAATTGAAAATGAGAGAAAATTAGCTCTAACTTTTCCTTTTCATTCAATTTCAACATGAGGAGAACATAAGGATCTTAAAGCCTGATATTTATAAAGTCTGACTTTATGGTAGCTTCAAGTGAGCCAATGTATGACTCATTAAAATTAAAGCTTGTCTGTGTGTCTTCTGGGGCACCAAGGCTATTTGACGCAGTTCAGGATGGAGTGACAGACCCTTCACATTCTGCAGACAGCATAGGGTAAAATAAAAAACGGATAGTCGCCATTTTGTACCAGCTCTGCTATGGCTTGAGTGAAAAGTGCGACTGGTTTAAATGTGACGATGCAGTCGTCCTCAATGTCTATCACCTGAATCAACAAGGTTTAGTGCTGAGCATCTCATAGGGAGCTCCTGCAACAGGCAGGAAAAAGGCAAATGAAATTTTTCATAACTTGTCATCTTGCGACACCAGGAGCATCAATGAGATTGTTTCAGGGGCAATTTTACATAAATTGCAACTTGTGCAGCCTATGATATATGACTATATACGCTACTACAGTGTATACACAGCCAAACCGACATTGGCAAGCCAAGTGCTCCTAAATTCATGTGCACAAACACTGAATATATGAGACCCAGAGTATCAAAAGATCTATTTCTATCAGAGAGTGAAAAGTTACCCCTATGGCATTTAGTTGTTGCCCACAACTAGCGATACCCCTTTAGATATTTTTTCAGGATTTCTCAAGTGTCATGGATACGAATTTATATTCAAAAAGGAAAGAAATCTTTTGGATAGAAAAGGAACAATAACATTTATGATTTTTGTACGCGTACAAATACATTGTATGTGATGAAGCTAATTCTTATGTGGATGCCAATGTAAGGAATCAAATACAGGGATTTCATGTCTAGTGTTGTCTGTACTTCAAACAGAAATGGCAGTCCAGCAAGTGCAAAGGTGAACAAGGGCAAGAATTGTTTTGCGCTTGAACTTGTGCTAGTGTCAAAGTGGAAGTAACATTGTAATGGTCATATGAAAATGCATTAAATCACACTTCGCCAATGTTGAGGAGACAGGAAAGTCACAACGAAGGAACTCTAACAGCTTTAATGTCAACGGAATCGCTCGTACAACAAGATGGATGCGATAATCACACACACGAGGGAAAACCGGCGCGCGCATATAATATAACACAATGCCGCAGGCACTGCCTGTTGGCGCAACCTCTTCTTCCGCGTAAATGAATGCAAACTACCTAAAAGGTTAGAACCGAGACGAAAGATATAGTGTCATAATGGAAAACAAAACCTGATAACAAACAGACTAAGGCCTAACAGTCACTGCAAGTTAAAACTTATCGCTGCAGGATAAAACGTAACGACGCAAAGGCTAAAATCTAACATAGTCATTTAAGTATGAAGGTGGTTTGCGCTGTCTTTGAGGTCTTGGACCAGGAGTCTCAGGAGAAGAACTGGGACAGGACGGCAGGGCCTGATCTGGGGCTGTCGCACTGGTGCTGGGCTCCCCCTGTAGAACAGGTAGTGAGGGAACGTCAATAGGGGCTTCAACGGTAGTGTCATCACACGTGGACGAAGGGAATTGCTCCTCGTCAGACGGTACCGAGGTAAGCTCAGGCGGCGCGGGAGGAGGTGACTCTGGTAATACTGGGGCAGCAGGCACAGCGGGGGTTACCGGAGAAGGCTCATCATCCTGGTCTTGAGAAGCCGGAGGACCAGAATGATCGGCCACTATAACGGAGGGAGAAGTAGCGTAACACTCGGACAACTTGACTTTGTAGGAGGTGGCCCTCAGTTGTGAACCACTGAACTTCTTAACGAAGCACCAAGGGAAGTCGATGGAAACCACAATATAGCGATCACGCGCGCGAGACTTGTCCTTATCGGAAATGAGGTATACAATGTCGCCAACCTGTAGTGAAGGCGTGTTAGGAACAAGACCGCGGGGGTTCTTAGACTTCTCACTGGAGGCATGGTTAGTAGAACTTTGCTCGTGTTTACCAAGTATGAGGTCGTAATCAGACAACGGCAACTGTTCGTGGGTGAACTGATTGCGTTGAGTCCACAACTCGCGAGATGATAGGCCAGGAAGGCGAAGACGGGAGTTAAGACGAGCAGTGGCGAGAGCAAGACCAACTGCACTTACTGGTCTGCCACCGGGCTCTTGTCTGATGAGCTCTTCCTCAAGTTCACGGACAGCCTTCTCAGCGACTGGGTTCTTGTTTTTGTTCTTAACGCGACCGACATCGATTGTTACGTTCAGGTGGTTGAGAGAGTCATTGTTGGCCATGGACTGAAAGCCAGGGGAGGGAT
>CALNXK010000037.1:2495000-2555000 GCA_942486035.1 Porites lobata | reverse complement strand
TTACTTGGTGTTTTTAGCTAGCAGGAAAAATTCTTGTTACTTCCGCGATTTTTGCGACACTTGCGGACTTTTCGGGGCCCTTCTTGGCTTGGACTCTTACTAAGTCTTAAATTTTGTTACATTTGTTTTTTGTTGCGATATTTGTAAGTGATTATTTCACAAAATTTTCTGCTCAATCATTTCTTTTGCGACAATTGCGAAAACAATTTGCTAACAAGATCGATCCTGGACGCCGTTGGGTTTTTGGGGCGTTTTGGTTTGAAACCGGGTATAAACTTTGCCCATTTTGGTCTGGAATCGGGTATGGTTTTCGAGGGAACTTGGGGAGTGTATGAACGTATTTAATAAAGCAAGTCAAGCTTGGCTGCGTAGCGTCTTAAAACAAAACTAGCAGCCGCTAAGCGCAACTTTGAAACTCGCTCGAGACCCTTTCCATTTGCGCAGAGATTGATGGAGTGCCCGTCTAGTCACATAGTTATATCGGGATGACCAGCTAGACAGCTTAGCAGCCGCTAACTGTACTCGCTGAAGTCTCTTAACAAGATAATCTGCTATAGTATCACTGACAATGTCATTATAATCGATCTTTGACAAAATAAGACACTCTGCTAAGTGTTTTCTGACATTATAAGGGGCAAGGTATTTCAGCTTCTTATCAAAGTTCCGTAACAACTTGAGATCTGCAGTTTATTTCTCTTTTCCAGTTGACGTTTTCGTGCACTTCCGTACCAAGTAGACGGAAAGTTAAAACTCGCTGGAGACTCTTTCAATTTGCGCAGAGATGGATGCAGGGTCCGTCTAGTCCATGAGTTTGTGACATCTGGGGAGTTGAAAGAAGCATTACTTTAGTCTTCTTAGGATGGAGAGCCATGTTACATAGGAATGACCAGGTAAACAGCCTGCATCTCCGCCAGACAACCCTCAGAAGCTCAGATGGTTTACAGTGACTATAAATCGTAATATCGTTCGCATATTGATGGCAATTTACTTTGGTTGGTAGTACGTCAGTCAAGTCGTTGACATAAAGGTTGAATAAGAGGGGACGCAAAATGAATCCCTGAGGTACCCCAAAAGACACATTTAAGCGTTCCAACGAGCGATCATCGATTTGGACGTACTGAGTTCGATCAGTCAAATAACTCACAATCTAATGTAGAGAGGACTTGGAAAACCCTAGCTTATGCAATTTGCACAGAAATGTCTCATACACAACTGTATCAAAAGCTTTAGAAAAGTCTGCCATAATTGCAATGGTGACCTCACCTCTGTTGATTACCTACAGACTCCGTTAATGACTTAGGTGTGATATTCGATCCTACCCTGACATTTGATTGCCATATCTCAGCTCTCACTGCTTCATGTATTTCTAAGCTACCCCAGACAAACCGCGCAAAACACGCTTTTAATTTAGACTTTCTAGCGGTTTTAATTCACGCGCTTGTTTTCTGCAAATTAATTTACTGCTCGGCGGTCTGGTCTAGCACTTCTGATAGAAATATACGTAAATTACAACACGTACAGAACCTTGCCGCCCGGATAATTAGTGGAGCGAGAAAATTCGATCATATCTCTCCAGTTCTCCGGGATTTGTGCTAGTTACCTGTAGGATAGCAATTATATTTAAGGGACGCTGTTTTTGCGTTTAAATGTATGACGGGCTGTACTGTGTCCCAGATTACCTCACATCCAAGCTAGTTACCAGAGGCCAAGTTTCTGGCCGCGTGATACGCAATTCACAACAATTAAATATTCCGGGGGGGAAGGTGTCTCCAAGGAAATCTGTGGTACAGTCCGCCTGCCAGTATGACGTCACGTCTCGCGTCATTAATTTTTGAAATGGCGAGCAAAGTGTTCATCGAAGAGACAGATAAAAAATTTCGATTTAATCACGGGAATACTGTTCCGATTTCTTGGATTTGGAGATTTTAAGGTTTCTATTGTCATAGAAAACTAGACTTAAGTACTTTTTTGGAATGAAATGTCCGGTGAAGTAATGAATTTTAAAGATTCCTTTCTATCGTCGAGCAAATTTTACGGGCAAACATTCCGACCGGTCACACTTTTGAGGGCCAGTGCACAGCAAGATTGAGGAGTTTAGACACAGCAATAGGAGGTTCATCAAAGGATGTATTGTACTTTACATTGTGCGTATTTTCAGCTCTTCAGAGCTAGTGGAACCCCATATCATTCCTCTCAAAGTTCGCTCAGATGTAGCGTTGAAAGAGGAAGCTATGACAGGTATTTGTGAGAGACTGTGAACATTGAATCTTGTTGCTTTACCGCATTTTAATACTGTATTGGGCATACAGTTGTAATTCTGTAATTTAATCCCGAAAACCAATAAAAGGTTTCGTTTAACTATTTTTTGGGGGCAAACCCAGTGAAGATTTTATAATAATATTGATGATTAAGACGATGGGTACAAAAGGCAAGTTTAACTTTCGCCAGTGGGTCACTGGTGGGTGTTGGGTGTAAATTAGTACAGTTTGTGGTGTACTGTGTGTTGTTTGTCATGATGTCAACTAACACTGAAAACAATTCAGAGGAGGGACATGTCTTGACAGGGCTTATGATTATTATCTGGTCGTAAGCTTGGCCAGTATGCAGATCAAGAGCTTTTGAAAGCCCTTTTCCAAATAAAACTCCGGACTTAAGCTTAAAATATCATTGATCCAAGTGCATGACCAGCAGGGTCAGCCGTGAGAATAAAGAAAAAAAGGCCAAAAGGAAAAATAGTGTTAAAAAAGAGACCAAACAGGAAAAAAAAAACGGTACAAAGAAACAGAAAACAGCGTCGCCGGGAGTCGAACCCGGTTTATCTGCACATGCAAGCAACTCCTTGACCACTGTACCACAGTGACAAGCATGATATGAAAAATTAATTTTGTCATATCAAAACAATTTTTCCCTGCCATGGACGCTGTTTGAAGCTGTTGGAGCTGTATTTATCATGAATTCAAATATACATTTGAGGAAAATAAGCTTAAGCGTGTATTTCATAGCTATTTCGCATTATTTCGGGTTCAACGAGCCGACTCGATGTAGATCATCGATCGAACTAGCTTTACTGAATTTGGTGGAGAATTTGGAGATCAACAGAGGCCCACACTCGAAAGGAATGATATGAAGTTAGGCCCATTTAATTACCAAAAGAAGAGATGAAATACAAACATGCGAGATCTGTGAATGGAACCTCTTATTCTGGAGACTAGACCTTGCCTAGTTTAGAGAAAAAAAAGATTTAAGTTTTGATGACCTCGCCGGTCGCGTGAAATAGATGGGGATCCCGCAACACGGCCCGCTAAACAAATTAACAAAATTATACAATCACGGGCACAAAATGTCAAAACGATTTACACAAGCAGATTATAGCAACACCAAAGGTCACACACATTCGATCAAATAAGCGATATATAGCGATACTTGCTAGCTTCTCGACACCTCGGTCGTCCAAATAACTGTCGTATCAAATATCCCTTCCTAATTTGCACAAGCGACGCGAGGCTCTTGCCCGTTACTATGTGACGTCATACTGGCAGGCGGAGTGGGTCAAGAAACTTAGGTGGAAACAATAGAGTTACCTGCCCCCCCTTCCTGAGTGCAACCTTCCAAAGAGTTGGAAAGGGTCTCAATGGGGTGGTGGCTTTTACGGTTATCGGCTAAAATTTTGGCTCTTTTACGGCTATCGGTTAATTTTTTTCAGTTACGGTTAACAAAAAAGTTAAAAATTAACTTCTTTTGTTTCAAAAAGTTAAATATTAATTAACTTGTACTTTTTCTATCTTTAAATCGAAATAAAGGTCTTCGGATCATCTCGGGATGAAACAATTTATTCTTTTGAAAAATTTTAACATTTGATAGATCATACTTTTTATAAAGTATTTCACTTCTAATATTTTTTTACACATAGAAATGTCAATAGTCAAATTGAAAATAATCTTGTGAAAAAGCAAAAGCAGACACGCAAACATCCAACTCAAGGCCGGGGCGCAACATTCATTATAACAGAAATGGCCGTGTTCACACTAGGGACGGATTATTCGTGTAAGACGGGTTATCCGTTTGATGATTCGCGTCAGATAGGTAATACTTCTTTATTTGAAACTGGAATAGTTTTAATTTTGAATGAACAATCCGCCTGGCTTTACCCGTCAATTTCGACGGACAGTTTCAAGACGGGAATATCCGTTCCAGACAGCTTTTGTACAGCCCCCCTCCCCTCCACTCAGAAAAAATCGGAGAAGGGGTGTCTGTGGGGAGGGCGCGACTGTACATAGGCAAGTCTCAAACGGGTAATCCATCTCTAGCTCTAGCGTGAAAACGGCCAATAACAATATTCCCGTGTCCAGTGTTTTTGAATAGCGAAGGACTGTACGGAACGACTGTCTGCCGTTGCCTTGTCCGTAGGCCTCATTATTCCGCGCGGCTAATGTGTTTCGGGTCACGTGGTCCTAGCGAGTTTGCCACCGAAACGCCTTGACCGAGATTGCGTGGGAAGACGCCGTACAGGGACTAGGCATGGCAATGTCTACCGTAGCGTCAGAGAAAAACAGGGAAATGTTGTTTATCGGCAACGTGTTTTACAAACAGTGACATCTCTTCGTGTTGTTCCACTAGTGTTTTGAGGGCACGACCTTCTGAAAATCGCAAATATTAATCCCAAGCAAGAGGCCACACTTTCGCTATGGAAAAAATTAGTTCCCCGAGAGGGTGGCGGAAATGGAGCCAAGGTCTTGGTCAACACCTCAAAGGCGCTTTACCTAACGTGCGTACGGAGCCACACTAGCCGGGAAATAAAAAACGCAACCATAAGTGAGTTTAGTACCTTCCTTAAAAGTAGCAAATCTAAGGAACAGTTTCTTTTACGGTTAACTCTTTTTTACTCTATTTACTGCTAACGGATAAAATTTTTCAATTTTTACGGCTATCGACTAAATTTTTGACCGTTTTACGCCTATCGGTTAACCCCATTGAGACCCTCTTAAGATATGCGTTAAAGGCGATGCTAAATGGTCTGGGACTAGCTTGATGAATTTGGTTGGAATGTTATCCGGACCAGTAGAGCAGTCGGACCGTAGCGCTTTGATCTACCGACTAACTTCATATAGGTAACACTCTTCAGACGAAAGGAAGTATCAGGGTACTGCGCAAGCGCATTAATACGCCTATGCAGCTCCTCCTTATCAACTGCCACTAAGGACTTTAAGATCCAACGATACGACGACAACGAGAACGTCTCTTAAAATGTGAATTTGCGTTCTTTCAGTCTTTATAGCGATTATTCCTACCCGCTTACTTTGTCAAATGTAGGCAAACCCTCCTGAAGCTGAATTTCGTATGACCTTGATCTAAGCTCAGAAAGAGAAATAAAATTTCGTCGTTGCTTGTTTACGTCCTCCTTAAAACGCGAAATAAGGCATTTTCATGTCGTAGTCGTGCAAAAACTGAGAGAAATGAACAAAAAAAGTGTGATGCACGTGCGAACTTGTTGTTTTGCTTATTAAACTTATTGTTTTTTTGACCTTCTCGTTGCCGTACCCGTCGTTGGATCTTAAAGTTCCTACTGAGGCATCGACACGCTTAGCTGCAGAAGCAAAGTGCTTAGTATCCGGATAGACAGTTATTGGTTGCTGACTAGGGTGAACTATGCGATGGATCGTCTTCCATACTTCGTTGGGCCGCTTATACGAGAGTGCATTGGTCATAAACCTTCTCTTTGCTTTCCCAATCAGTTTCTTAAGACTGTTACGGGAGTCATTGAAGATGTCCCACGCAGCCTCACTGTGAGGGGTTGTGTGTGCTTCCCTACGATAACGCTTGCATGCCTCCTGCAGCGTTCGAATGTTCGGATCATTCAACCAGAGCGCAGGTGGTCTTGTCACCCTCACACGCTTGAAGGGTGCATGTCACTCTAAACAGTCCGAAATAAGAGTATTGAAAGCGCTTACTTGTTCGTTAGGATCCTCTAATTAAAGCATAAACGACTTCAAATGAAGTTGAGTGAAATCGTCCCTGAACTGTTTTTCGTACCTAATAACCTTGTATCTTGGAGTGAAACGGATGACAAGCGCATTGACCGTGCCTCACACACGTAACAAACACTCTGCTGGAAAACATTGACAAAGGACTAGTAACTGGCCTTATATTTTTAGACCTAAGCAAGGCCTTTGACACCTTAGACCATAGCATCATGTTAGACAAGTTAACTTCACTAGGAATGAATCGCTCTGCTGTCCAGTGGTTTAGGTCCTACTTAACCATGCGCATCCAAAGTGTTGCACTAATGGGGTCTTGTCTGAGCCCCCGCCTATATCTTTCGGGGTCCCCCAGGGTAGCGTACTTGGCCCTTTATTATTTATCCTCTACAGTAAATGACTTACCTTTGGCAGTTCAAGGTTGTAGCGTCGAGCTTTATGCTGACGATACACTTATCTATTTTGCAAGCACGTCAGTCAGTGAAATTCAAGCTCAGTTAACTAGTGGCCTACCTTATGTCCTAAGCTGGCTTCAAGCTAATTTTTTAATACTTAATCTTGATTATGCTTGTTGGTACTCATCAGAGCACCGCGTAGGCTGACGATCTAGTTATAGAAATCAGTAACACTCGTTTAGAAATAGTTAACAAGTTTAAATATCTTGGGGTCCTAAACAACACCTTATCTTGGAAGGACCACATAGAATATATCAGTAATAAGATCTCGTCTAGCCTATCCTGCGCCGAGCGCGTAAGATTCTTTCCAAGCCAACTTGTCAAATGCTCTCCAATACTATAGTCTTGCCATTGTTCGATTACTGTTCGCCTGTCTGGGACAGCTGTGGGGTTGGGAGCAAAGCTTATGTAGATAAGCTAAACAGACGCGCCGCCTGTTTTATTAAAGGTTGATCTATCGGGGTTGAGGAGTTAAAATCAACACTTGGCTGGCCCAGCCTACAAGCACGCAGAAATTGTCTCAAATGCGTCTTAGTCCATAAGTGTCTTCACGGAATAGCGCCTTTGTACTTACTTGCAGATTTTAGGCACGCGCACCTTTTCCATGGCGATAACACCGGAAGCCGTTATTTGCTGCGCCCCGCCTTCGCAAAAAATACTAAATACCAAGGTAGCTTCAGAATAACCGGTGCTCGGACCTACAACACCCTACCGAGAATCATTAGACAAGTAGAGACCCTCAGAGAATTTAAAATCAAGCCAAAGCGCTATTTTAAACAGTAACGCCTGCAGTACATGTTGCCTTTGTAACTTAATTAATTGTCTAGTTTTAATATCTTTGTTTTTGTGTTGTGTCAGGGCTCCATATGACGCGTCGTGATCGCTAACGAGTGTACATGGGAGAACATCAGTATGTGTAACGCGTCTAGGAAGATTGGTAATAACGTGATCAACCAGCGTTTGACTGGACTTAGTAGTTCTTGTTGCTTTGGCAGGGGCGGATCTAGGGGGACGGTGCAGGGGGTGCGCACCCCCCCTCGGGATGACCTGCGGTTTTCTAATACAACTGGTATTCTGCAAAAAAAAAAATGTGGTTTATTGGTGTTGAAGTAGAGCAAGAGAGGAGTGCACCCCCTCCTAAAAAAAAATCCTGGATCCGCCCCTGTTTGGTGACGACTTGCTTCAGGTTCAGTGATTCGAGGGCATTTCAATATACCGCTTGACATCAGATGTTTCTTGTTTGATCATATCGATGTTTACATCGCCTGCCAAAATCAGCATCCCATCCCATGAAGCAACAAGATCACTTTGAAGGTCAAGTTTCTGTAACCTGTCGGAGATATGCATTTGACTTTCAGCCAGATATTAAAAACTGCCAAACAGAATTTTGCTGTTCTTGTTTTGGCCGGGAAAGGCTCAATCCACCAGTGTTCCAATTCCGCATACTAACGCCTCTCAATAGTGAGCAAGCCTGGACTGCCACCGAGAGGAAGGCGTGCTAGGCCGAGGAGAAATGGAAATGGAGTCAACCCTTTCCCATGAAAATTTACTTATAGAAAGTCGCTTTCGCGGAATATTTTTCACGCCTTCTTTAATAGTGATATCCAATCAGAGCAGAGCAGAGTTCCCGGCTCTGGACAACCGGTATTTAAGTAAATATTGAAAATCAAGCTCTTTAGTTACCTTATTTTAGTGGTTAACTCGCTTCTACAATGCTTTGGAGCTTCTTACGACGTCCATAAAGGAGCACACTGCATTGACCCACAGTTATTTTTAAAGTTAAAACTATGCTATGCTCTACATGGACTACCTTATTATAGGAAATTAACTCTCCGTGAAATTAAGGTATGGAAATTAACGCGAATTTAATGGAAAACGACTTTGGAATAAAGAAAATTAACGCGAAGGAGGAGGTAGAATTTCATAATAAAGGAAATTAACGCGATTGTCATATTCTGTCGAGAAAGACTATCTTGACGATTCGAAATCTATCTTGGCCGAAATCAAAGGAGAAGATATTGACCTCACTGCTGACAGCGACAACGATGAACATGAACTCGAAATATTGTAAACCTTCTCCTTAGCTTTTGTAAAAGATGAAAAATAAAGGGTAAATGGAAAGAAAGCTTGTAGTTAGTGTTTTTTAGGTGTCAAGAATATCTGGACAGGTTCGAAAATTGGGGTTAAAATACTGGAAATTAAGAACGCGGAAATTAACGCTGCACTTAATTAACGTCGCGGAAATTAACGCTCAACAAAATTAACGCGAATTTTAAAGATTCGCGTTAATTTCATCGAGCGTTAATTTCCTATAATAAGGTACATCTTTCGCTTGCGGCTGCTGTAATTGTGCGCGATCCAGTATCGCGAATTATGTACAGAGTTTATAAGCCAAATTACTGTGTCAGTGAATAAAAAGGGCTCTGAGAGCTTTTGATAACATAATTCTAACGGCAAACATTTCAAGAAGACAAGATCTTTCAAGATCTTTAATCAAACATATAATAAAAATGTAAGTAGTCGCTCCATACTTTATGCATGCAATCTATAACACAGACATGTAATCTTAATTTAAATCATACTTGTATAAAACGTGTCCAGGGGCTCTCCTCAAATAGCCCTACAGGGTTTGGTGAGAGTTCCTGCCCAAGTATATTTTAATTATAAGACTGTGTAATTATTGTACTATGTTAAAAAGGGCAAACAAATTGATTGATTGATCGAAGTTTAACAGGCGTGCAGTGAAATTAAATGCGAATTTACTCTGTTGTGTACCTGACATACCGTCGGTTTCATTCTCACAATACAAAATCTACTGAGCCTGTTATTTTTCCTCTCGCTACTAAGAAACTATGTTACATGTAAACAAGGCAAACAGTCCAAAGATTAGATTAAAGAGCGAGCTGATGGGGCTAGCGACTTCAAAAGGTTAAAATCTGTGAATGAAAGAACGGTCCTCCAAGGTTTCACGGCGTTAGATGGTTAGGCATGTCACGTCGAGTTCTTTGCATTCTTTTTAAACAAGCTTATCATTTTGCAGTTCCTGAGGCCATGGAATCTTGTACCTTGAGAAATAATGTGATTGCCAAACAATGTTAAATTTCTATACCTGACTTTGATAATTCTGCCACTCAACGGTGTTTTTCTACTCATCGAATGTGTATTGTTTTAAAGTAAGCAGCAGCCCATCGAATGTTAGCCTGCGTAGCATGGCGGTTTTGTCGAGCCGGGCGCAGGAGCGGCGTAGCCGCGAAATTCGCGCGCGAAGCACGCGAGAACGAGCGGCGAAGCCGCGAGAAAAATAAAAACCAAGTTGCTTCCGCCCCAATCTCCTCGCGGTTTCTCTGCCCTCGCCCGCCTTTATTACTTAGCGCGCCCAACCAAAACCGCCATGCTACGCAGGCTAATCGAATGTCGATATCATGCTCAGGGTCAGTTTATATTAGATGATTTTTAGTTGCAGGCTCTTTTCAATTAATGCTTGTAGGTGTACATCATTACATCATTGCTTTTGTACGCGCATTCATCATCCTATGTTGATATATAGACCAGGTGTGTAGAAAGGTAGAAAGCTACCAATACCATGAATTCGGGCAAACCCTTTCTTTAGGGTGCGATGATGAGACAACAAAATTTGTCGTAGAGGTATGTCAACCTTAAAAATAGAAACACTTTATTGAAAACTAATAGACAGACAGCTACAAACATAACGCTAGCCGAAGTGATGGAAATTTGAACTTGTGGCCCAACACTTAAATAATATATATCTACAAAAAAATTTGGAAACCATTGCTCCTACAGTTCCATTTTATGGCACTAGGTGACATGGCGAAATGTAACACAGCCTGAATAGTGTTGCCTTCTTGATTGTTTATTGCACAGTAAGATCATGATGATGACAACTGGATTTACGAAAGAAGGTAACAATTGACAGCAAGAGTGTCAAACGGATGAACTTTGTGGCCCTAAAATTTTAAACAGCTTAGAATAACACTGATTAACATATAATAATTTATATGATTAAGACCCTGTTTACATGTAAGTTAAGTTTCTTTTGTTTTGTGTCCCCTAGAGCGTGAAAACAAAAGAAACCAACCCCACTAGACAGGGGTCCCCCACTCCATGTAAACAGGCCCAAAGAAATGTGCACGGTAAAAATGAAGTATACAACATATTTCATCACTCAAATGCCTTGATTACTCACAAGTTCAAAGTCTATTTAATTAGAATTATGAAATTCTTTTAATTAGCAAATTAACGCTCTTCGTATTCCTTTTTAACAATTCTGACACTTGGACCTTTCTCAGATTTATCAGTAAGTTATTCCAATCTTTAATTTTTAACTCGTGGGTACGCGCGAGCGTACCACGAGTTATTGCAGGGACTGAGATATGCAAATGAGTCACTCACTCACTCGTAGTAGACGCACTTCGTAATTAATCGGGTCCGAACTCGAGAGCGCGAAGATCTATCGTTTCCAAAGAAGCACGCGCTCGCCGAAGTTCGGTAGCATCAAATTCCTCGCTGCGAGCATGCATCGTGCGCTACAGCACGGTTATCGAACGGTCAGGATAGAGGTCTTACCAAATTTAAGACAGGCATGAATCTTTCAAATTAGTACGATTCAAAAGCCTTTGACCCGTCCAGGCGTTAAACTTGACAAGAAGATGAGCATTTGCTCTTCGACTCCTTCAAACTTCGACGCTGGCTTGATCTCCTACCTTGTAGTACTGTAGTAGGTTATGTGTATGAATGAATTTATGGCGGTCAGTATAAAACACGGACTGTGGACTACGGACTGCGGACTGGGTATAAAATACGGACTATAAAATACGGACTGGTGAAATGTATGGTAAATAAAGGTACGTCTTCTTCTTCTTCTTAAGGACTCCCCAAGATCACGGGGGGAAATGGATGGGAGTTTGAGCATTACCTTTTTAAAATAACAGCGGAAATCGAGATAAGAAAACATAGGCTAATGTTTTGCGTCCTCCTTCGCGGAGGAGTTGTGTCGGCTTTGTATAGCATATGTTCTTTCATTGCCATGAAATGCGTTTACATTGTTTTTTACTGTCAGTAGCCTGGTTTCAATTAGCCTTAATTTCATCCCATTGCTTCGAGTCGTTTTTATGGCTCGATCGTTTGCCCCGGTCGTTTGTCGGCGGAAGTTCCATGGAAAAGGCATTAAATTTGAGACTTTTCGCAAAAACACGTGACCATCCTCAATGGCGTAGTGGCCATGTGAGGTCGCGTCAAACCGAAGGCACCGGGTTGAAATCTTGCTTAGGACCTTCTTTTTCCCTTCTTCCTTTTTTTTTCTTTTTTGTTTTGTCTTGTTTGCTTATTTGTTTTGCTGTTTTTTTGTTTTGTTTTTAAATATATACTTAAATAACTGTTACTAAAGTGCAATAAACAGCAAGAAAAGTATTGTGTTTCCAGAACAAGGATAGTATATTTATAATATGAATTTCTATCCTTTCCTAAAATTCACTGTGGGAAAACCAGAGGTGATAACTAATTGATTATTTTCTAAACAACGTACCCACGAGTTGACGATAGTCTTTCTTTGATTCATAAACGTTGTGTGTTATATCGAGACGAAAAAATTACTGAGTAAAAAATGTTGCTAACACCATAGTAAGCACGTATGCTGTACTCACAAAGTCTTATCATAAATTTCCTTGCAACTTGACATCATCCTACCTGTAAAAAAAACATCGGAAATGCGTCATTCTGTCATTCATTCCAGTTCATGAAGGACAGTGCGCATGGCCCTCGAGCGAGTGCTTCGCGCTATTTTGCGCTCTTCAAGTAGTTAGTTTCGATCTCTTTAATTCCATCTTTATTTTCAAAGCAAAGTAAAAGACAAAAAAATGGACAAACTAAGAAAAGAAAACGATAGGTTTTGATAAATTTCTGTTAAACCTGATTCACGTAAACCCGTGCCTGAAAAGAAGAAGATATATTTAAGTACCCATTTCAATTAAGATATCTTGAAGTGCTCGGTAGTATATTTACCTGTACAATTATGTTCAGCTACACTTTCGGAATACCCTTCCCTGCAAGCACACCTAAATGATCCTTTAGTGTTATTGCACAATGAACTGGTGGCGTTACAGTTGTGTTTTCCTGTCTCACACTCGTTTATGTCTGAAAATTAAGAATTAATACTGAATTATCAAACTGTAGATCTGTTAAGCATCATAATATGCCGTAAAGGTTCCTATTTTTACGATCATTTTATCATTTCAACCTGATTCACTCCACTTAAATTCGACAAAAGAGGAAGACATTTTTTAAAGTATCCATTTCAATTGATATCTTGAAGTGCTCGGTGGTATATTTACCTGTACATTTATGTTCATGTCCACTTTCGGAAAAACCCGGCATGCAGACACACTTGTAAGATCCTTTAGTGTTAACGCACAGTGTAGTATTGGGGTCACATTGGTTGTTTCCAGTTTCACACTCGTTTATGTCTGCAAATCAAGAGTTAATGCTGAATTATCAATCGGGTTCGATTTTTGTGTCGATTCTATCCAATGAGGATAGATATATATCATATTTATATTGAATGATAAATTTTTGTAGTGGACAAAACAAAAAAGGAAGTTAGATTGAATGCCAAATAACTAAAAGATATAAATGATAAACCAATTTACATGTTGCACACTTAGAAAGCTTTCGCTGGAGGAATTTAGCCCGCGAAAAGGAAAATTGAAAAGAAGAAGATATATTTACGTACCCATTTCAATTAAGATATCTTGAAGTGCTCGGTAGTATATTTACCTGTACAATTATGTTCAGGTACACTTTTGAAATACCCTTCCGTGCAATCACACCTAAATGATCCTTTAGTGTTTCGGCACAATGAACTGGTGGCGTTACAGTTGTGTTTTCCTGTCTCACACTCGTTTATGTCTGAAAATTAAGAATTAATGTTGAATTATCAAACTGTAGATCTGTTAAGCATCATAATATGCCGTATAGGTTATTTTGACGATGCTTTTATCATTTCAACCCGATTCACCCCACTTAAATTCGACAAAAGAAGAAGACATTTTTAAAGTATCCATTTCAATTAGCATATCTTGAAGTGCTCGGTGGTATATTTACCTGTACATTTATCTTCATGTCCACTTTTGGAAAAACCCGACATGCAGACACACTTGTAAGATCCTTTAGTGTTATCGCACACTGAAGTATCGGGGTCACATTGGTTTTTTCCAGTTTCACACTCGTTTATGTCTGCAAATCAAGAGTTAATGCTGAATCATCAATCGGGTTCGATTTTTGTGTCGATTCTATCAAATGAGGATAGATATATATCATATTTTTATAGAATGATAAATTTTTGTAGTGGACAAAACAAAAAAGGAAGTTAGATTGAATGCCAAATAACTAAAAAATACGTGAGAAATCTCAGTGTTTGTATGAGAATCTAATGTGGAATAATTTCCGTAAAACGGCTGTTCTGAAAAAAATATCAATTGTAAACTAAAGTTACAAAGCAAAGGATTGTTCTGAAAAAATTTGGGGCGTACCTGTGCTTAAATTTCTCCAGAGGCTTGCTTTAGATTTTCCATATATTTGTCTGTAATTTTCCCGGGACTTTCTTACAGACAAATGTAAAGAAAATTTTAAAAAGTGGTTCTAGGTCTTCTAGTGCATGTAACGCCCTCAAATGTTTTCAGGAGAATCCTTCGGAGTGAAGCTTTTGTTTACAAATCATATTTTTTTTCAGAACAGCCGTTCTACAGAAATTATTCGACATTAGATTCTCATACAATCTCTGTAATTTCTCACCCGTTTGCCTACTCGTCAAGATGGCGTCGAAAACCGTGATAAGGCCTAATACTTGTTGCACACTTGGAAAGCTTTCGCTGGGGGGAATTTAGCCCGCGAAAAGGAAAAATTTTGGCGGCTCGAGCGGACAAAGCCGGCGAGAATAATAAGGCTATAGATCTGATATGCTGTAATTCTTGCATCGTTCTGCCCATGTTTTTTAGGTTGGTTTTGGCCAATTCTTTATTTTCTCTGCGAGACATCAACTTGCCCCCCGTGGTATGGCGTGATTCTGTGGGTGTTGAGGTAGACCTTCCAAAAGTCCTTCGTCGGATTTCATATTGCATTTCGCGCCAAAAATGGGGAGTGGCGTGACTCGCATTTGGGATTTCAGGTTTCATTTGCGAGTCCTTGACTTCAATGGCGGAATGTGCTGATTCCACTCCGACTAAATCTATTTAACGTGTGTGTGTATCTCCATCATCAAAGGAGCAAATTTGTTTTCTTTGTGCCAAAGTTGTCTCTAACAATGATTTTAGGCGAACGTTGACGAGCTCAGGGGGCCGGAAAAAAACTAGCCTGCGAAAACATCCGTTTCTCCTCGGTGAAGAGCGAGGAGAAACGGATGTTTTCGCAGGCTAGAAAAAAACTAAAACTTGTTTCAATCTCGAGTCAATACTGGGAAAGGATATTTCACAACCAAGGAATCCTTGACATCCGTACACATTTTTAAACCTACAGAGACTTTTTAATACACCCATTTCTCTTCCTGTAACCCTCACGGGGTCAGAAAAGGTCTCATAAAGGGCGAAGCCATTAGATTCCTGAGAACTAACTCCTCAGCTAAATCCTTCTATGAAAACATCTCACACCTTCAAAAAACGCCTTCGTGCTAGAGGTTACCCTCACAATCTCATAGAAAAAATCACCTCTGAGGTTAAATTTACCGAACGGAAGTCAGCTTCATGGCAAAAGAACAATGAAGTGCGAAAGAAAATTCTGCCTTTCGTTACCACATACCACCCTACTTTGCAGAACCTTAAAAACATTTTAATGAACAAATGACACTTAATTCAAGATCAACCACTACTGAGAGAAATATACAACGAGCCTCCCATCATTTCATATAAAAGAGCAAAATCGCTGGGAGATATCCTCGTTAGAGCAAAACTATAAGGTCACGTATCACACTATCAGGAGCTTATGAGTCGTGTTTGGAACACCTTCCACTTCGCAATCGACCTCAAGTCACGTTTCAATGCGCTTAGTACTTGTGAGTGACAGCTTTATCCCCAAGGGCCCTTGGGAGCTACTCTGATTGGTCCAAGCGCACCGACCCGTTTTTGGGTCGGTAAAATTGGCGCTAATCAAGTATGGAAAGTCCTTCGTGCCGCGTCATATGAAATCCGACGAAGGAGTTTTGGAAAGTCTAGTGAAAACCTATTAAGCGAGACAAGTCGACCTCTCGCGACTTCGTCGCCCGCGGTCGGCCGCGAAGCGGTCAAACAAGGCTCGCTCCGCTCGCCAAGAGGTCGACTTGTAGCAAGTCTAGTGTTGAGGGTTGTAGGTCAGGGCTTAAGGTGTTTCGATACAGTTTTTCAGAGGCCATACTGGTATTTTTCAATCGCTTTAAAAGTGATTTTCTCCTTGTCTGATCGCTCTAAAATTTTTACCAATGATTGACCATAGATTGAAATTTGTCAAAATGTAGGTTTTATTAAAATCGATATTACTATGACAACAATAAACAAAAAACTTTGAAATTGATAAACGCCCAATTTTGTGCGATCTAGACCTGCTACGTACTGAAAATCCAACACTAGGAACTTAAAGTTTGGTGTTTAGTGAATAACCTCCGTAAGAAGTAAAAAATTCTGTATGTTTGAATTAGACTAAGACGAAAATATATTTCAAACCTTAAATTTTCAACAGCCGTGATAGATTATTTTTTAAAAAAACGTTATAAATGACTCAAATTATTTTTAAGTAACGTCAGAATGCTGGTTAATATCATATTTCGATGCTAGGAAATTTTGGTGTATTTTCGTTGTTGCGATCTTAAAAACTAACCCGTTTTCTCACCACCTGTCTAAGTGCAACTTCATTTAAAATTTAGACTTTTAGCGCTTTTTTGTACAGCTCTGAGACGACTCGAACGAATTTTGTTAAAATCTCTTCACTTAATCTTCATAATGTATATAATAATGTCCAGCTGAAACTTTCATTAAGATTGATTCACTGCAACACCTTGAAATTTCAAGACAAACCTATCCTACGAACCGGTCAAAAATCCGCGCTACACTCATTCACTGTTTTGACGTTATGCTAATTTTTCCAAATTAATACGGACAATACATATATCCATGACTAGTACATTTCAGTGTGAGTATTGTCAATGTTTTATTCAAAAGATGCGATAAATTCAAACTAAAATGTACTAGTCATGCAGGTATGTATAGTGCGCTTTATTTTGGAAAAATTAGCATAACGTCAAAACAGTGAATGTTGTAACGCAGATTTTTGACCGGTTCGTAGGGTAGGTTTGTCTTTAAATTTCAGGGTGTTGCAGGGAATCAATCTTAATCAAAGTTTCAGACATTTTTATATACATTATGAAGATTATGTGAAGAGATTTTAAAAAAATTCGTTCGAGTCGTTTCAGAGAAATACAAGAAACCGCTAAAAGTCCAAATTATGAATGAAGTTGCCCTTATACAGGTGGTGAGAAAACGGGTTAGTTTTCAAGATCGCGAGAACGAAAGTACACCAAAATTTCCTAGCATCGAAATATGATATTAACCAGCATTCTGACGCTACTTAAGAATAATTTGAGTCATTTATAACGTTTTTATTAAATAATCTATCACGGCTATTGAAAATTTAAGGTTTGAAATATATTTTCGTTTTAGTCGAATTCAAACATACAGAACTTTTTACTTCTTACGGAGATTGTTTGCTAAACACCAAACTTTAAGTTCCTAGTGTTGGATTTTCAGTAGCAGGTCTAGATCAAACAAAATTCGGCTGTTATCAATTTCAAAGTTTTTTGTTTATTGTTGTCATAGTAATATAGATTTTACTTAAAACTACATTTTCAAAAATTTCAATCCGTAGCCAATCACTGGTGAAAATGTTATAGCGATCGGACAAGGAAAAAACCACTTTTAAGGCGATTGAAAAATATCGGTATGGCCTCTGAAAAACTGTATCGAAACACCTTAAAATCAGAGTGGCGGATATTTTTCATCAGAGCTTTCTTTGTTTGCTGCGCCATACTGACAAGCCCCAAGAAGGGCGAAACATGCACAGCTGTCTATGGCTACAATCCCGCTCTGTTTTGAGTTCTTTCGGTGTCGTGTTGATGTCTTGCAGAGTCAACTTTCACGTAGTACGATTAGCATTGCAGTATTCTGCTTGTAGAATTTAATATGTCTAGGAAATGTGCAAGCCAAATTTCCCTCGAAATCGCACATGTCAGCCTGTTCGCAGGCTACGGGGAATCTGAAGGCTGCAACTAACACCAGACATTTTTCATGGATACGACCTGTGGGGTGTTTCTTAGCTATTGTTATGTGGTGTAGATATTGTACAGTGTCCTTTTAATCTTTTGTATTACTCGTCATTTTGTGATTGCACTCGTCCACAACACGAAGAAACTACCTACATACCACTGACTAAATATGAAACCGGCCTCCAGTTTTCTGATTGGCTCTAATCTTTATGGTATGAAATAGCATAAAACTAAAGATGAAATCCTGTTAGTTTAAGCTCCGTATGGTTTGCTACCTGCACAGTTAACACCATCCCCAGTATATCCTGGCTTACAAGTACAAGTGAAGGAACGCTTGGTGTTGGTGCAGTATGCATCAACGTGGCAGTTATGCTGTCCTGTTGTACACTCATCTGCAAATCGACAAATGGAAGTTAGGTATAAGAATTTATTTGACGTAAAGTAATCCACCTGCAAAGTCAGTTTTCACTTTCAGCCGATCAAGAGTTGTTTAAATTATTTTTTTGCAACAGTTCAATTCAGTTCAAATGATTATAATCTATGAATACCTCGTTCTATGGTCGGCCATTTGTTTCAAAATTATGACACGATATACGTGCGGTTTTTTCCCACGTATACTTGCAATCATTCCTGCTACACGATATACGTGCATTTTTTTGCCACGTATACTTGCGTTCTTTCCTGCTTTGTGGGGTTTTTATTCCCAAGTATATGACCATTTTCTTACAAACGTGCATATATATGCGCACAAAAAAAGCCCATATATATGCGTTACAAAACAAGCATGTGTATATGGGGTCACAGAAAGTCGTCGTATAAGAGACAGCGAATTATACCGTCAGCAAAAAACTCCTTCATGTACGATGGAGCTGAAAAGTAATTTCAGTTTGCATCAAGCATGGCCGCAATGGCTGCGCTATATTTAGAGCAAGGTTTGGTTCCCAGTGTTCATTGCCCTCACAGTAGTGGTGGTTGTTGACTCCCCTACAACTGATTTGTTGGAATCCGTGGAATGTCTCTTGAGAGACTGTGTACGCTATTTCACAAATGCTGACCGAAACAACGATTGATTCAGTTAGAAATGAGCGTCTGACAGGAAAAACATGACTCATAAGCTCCTGTGATAATGTGAAACATGACCTTGAGAGTCTGCTTGAACAGATCGGCTTTTCTTCTTTTCTCTCTCTCGCGCGAAATATCACCTTTTTTCCTCCACGAACACGTTCTAAGCCTCTTAGTCTCGAAGCTTTTTATTCTTTCCCTCCATTCACTCTATAAATTCCATGTTTCTTTTTTCGTATTCTCACACTTTAATAGCCTTCTACCTGCCTCTCTTTCCTTGCTCCTCCACCAACTTGCATAAAATGTTCCTTAGGTATCAATTTGCTATTAGTTTTTAAGCCCCGATTATTTGGCCAAGGATATCCTACGGATATCCCCTTGACTATCCGTAACAGCCTTACCATCACTGACTTTACATAAATAAACTAAAACTTTACTTTTTAAGCCTGAATTGAATTTGCGCAGGATTATCATAGTTTATCATAGTTTATTGTTAGTTTATTTGTCACTAGTACTTCTAGTTTTATCTCTGCTATAGGACTGCTTGCATTACTTAATTTAAGTTTTGTATTTTTTTTTTTTAACGATTTGGAGGTACCACATCCACCTAGTGGTTCTTCGTCTACCTGATTCCTGGTCGAATTGGAATTTGGAAATGTTGGTTTTTGAGGCGGAGGGGAAAACCGGAGTACCCGGAGAAAACCCTCTCGGAGCAAAGGAGAGAACCAACAACAAACTCAACCCACATATGGCGTCGACGCCAGGATTTGAACCCGGGCCACATTGGTGGGAGGCGAGTGCTCTCACCACTGCACCACACTTGCCCCCCACCTTTAGCCTTCAGTCTTCATTTCTACGTAAAACAATTTCTGTCATTTTGACCACAGGTCGTATAAGCCCCCGGCTTTGGCGTTACTGAGTTTGTACTATATGAACGATGAAATAATAAAATTAAAGTTAAAGTTACTAGCACTACAGAGAATTACATGCATACTGATCATGAGTAATCATTTCCTGTGGTTTATGGTTCTTTAGGTGTTCTTGATAGGAGTTGACCTCAGATGCTGTTGTAAAGTGTTTTAATTTTCTTTGACCTCTGTTTAAGCCTAAAACTTTAATTTAGTATTACGGCTAAATAAAGATTTTAGTTTCTATGGTTTTCTCCGTAAATCCTGGATCTGCGGAATAACTACATGCATGCATGTAACTTTCTTTGTCCGGGAATGTGATTATTTCCTGCTATACCCTGGGGGAGGGAACTCCCTATGATGGCCTATAAGGGAAGGCTCCGCCCGAAATCCCGGAGAGGTACTCAACAAATATTTGTACGACCGGGAGGCTCCGCCCCGAGGTCCATCCCCTTACCCGTTGAGAAAGCGTTCTATATTTGCGACTGATTCCTATTTATGACAGTGCGGGTTTCCAGCAGTTAAAAGGGATATAAAGTTCTATGCAAATAGTGAAAGGAGTACCATTTGTCAATAGAAGGTATATGAAATCGTGAAAAATGCCCCTCCCGGGCTGCTATGTCAATATGACGCTGGGCCCAGCTCATAAATGTTGTTTCAACGATTTTGAATTTTCACGGATAGTGAGTTGTACACGGTAGCTTAAACTAAAGCTACCGGCCAAGTATGGAGAATTATGCTCTGCGTGAGTCAAGATCATTCTCTAACCGCTGATAGCCTGATGCAGTCCATTTAATTTTTTTTGAGATCGGAAGTGAGTCTTAAACAAAAGCGCTATGTCTGGTTGTTCCTTCGTAGGAATTTACTGCTGTGTCTATGCGAATGTTATGAATTCTGCAAAAATGCAGTTCCTCGTCGGTTGCTACTATGGTAAAGTCTTTGGAGCAGAGAGCGAGACTAGCTGTTTAAATACTAATGGCTATAATCGAAAATACTGATTTGCCATTGGCTGCAAAAAAGCGCCAAACTGAAGTTATGAATAAAATATCCTTCCAAATAATCTGGGCTTGAGAACTAATAGCAAATTGATATTAAAAAGTAAAGTTTAAGTTTATTTTTAATGTCAGTGATGGTGAGGCTGTTACGGACAGTCAAGGGGATATCAGTGGGATATCCTTGGCCAAATAATCGGGGCTTGACAACTAATAGCAAATTAATACCTAAGGGACATTTTATACAAGTTGAACGAGAACGAGTTAGATAATCATGAAAATCACAATTAAAGTGGATTAGCGAGGAAAGAGAGGCAGGTGGAAGGCTATTAAAGTGTGAGAATACAAAACAAGAAACATGGAATTTATAGAGTGAATGGAGGGAAAGAATAAAAAGCTTCGAGACTAGGAGGCTTAGAACGTGTTCGTGGAGGAGAAAAGGTGATAATTCGCGCGAGAGAGAGAAAAGAAGAAAAACCGATCTGTTCAAGCAGACTCTCAAGGTCATGTTTCACATTATCACACGAACTTATGAGTCGTGTTTTTCCTGTCAGACGCTCATTTCTAACTGAATCAATCGTTATTTCGGTCAGCATTCGTGAAATAGCGTACACAGTCTCTCAAGAGACAATCCACGGATTCCAACAAATCAGTTGTCAGGGAGTCAACAACCACCCCTACTGTGAGGGCAATGAATAAGAACCAAACCTTGCTTGAAATTAACGCGGCCATTGCGGCCATGCTTGATGAAAACTGACGTTACTTTTCAGCTCCATCGTATCTGAAGGAGCCTTTTTTTACATTCGGCGCCTCTTATTCGACGACTTTCTGTGACCCCATATACACATGCTTGTTTGTAACGCATATATATGGGCTTTTTTTGTGCGCATATATATGCACGTTTGTAAGAAAATGGTCATATACTTGGGAATAAAAACCCCACAAAGCAGGAAAGAACGCAAGTATACGTGGCAAAAAAACGCACGTATATCGTGTCATAATTTTGAAACAAATGGCCGACCATATCGTTCAATGTCACCAACCACGGCGTGATTTACTAAGTTGTTAAAGGACTTGGAAGGTTAGTCTCAAAACTTCAATCAAGAAACTTTGCACTCCTAAGGACGCATCGTATAGTGCTGCTAGGCTACACTCAGGGGCACCCAATGGATCTGTTCCTCAAAATATCTGTTCTTCAGGCCAATTTTTGCTGGGAGATGTGGAAGAAATAATATGTCCCTGGAAGGAAAGTGTTGCTAAGAAAAAAATGAGTCTGAGGGGATTTGATGTTTAGAATAGTTACTGTGTGTTATGGATCAGAAACCCCTTCCCCACCCCCACCGCTGAGGGGTGAATTTTTCCCTATGACCACACCAAAACTGGCCAGTAATGTCTGGACATACGTCTGCTGGGAAACTTCCAGTAAGCCAGGTTGTAGGTTGTAGGTGTACCTTGCTGACTAGGAACTTTTCCATCAATCTTCCTGGGAGGGAGGAACAGATTTATTTTTAGTAGCCATCTCTAAAAATGCTGAAAATGGCTTCAGAAAGCTTTATTCATGTTTTGTTGTTGTTTTAAAATTTCCCGTTGAGTGCCCCTGTACACTGTCCAGTGACTTCCGGTTTTGCATCCTCGCCAGGGGGGTGGGGGGGGGGGTACTCCGGATTTCAACTGATAGGAATAGTAAAGAATAATTCTTTATTTAAACCCGGTAAAATTAATCAGGAGTATAAAAAAACTTAAATAAACCTAACTACCCTAAACAATATGCAAAAATTTTATATAACTAACCTAACTAAGACCTGTTTTTCATGAATGCTGTGTACACAGTACTTAAAAAAACAGAAATTCAGACGAGCCAATCTTTTAAATTGACTTAAAGATTTAGAAACAATACCAATTAACTGCATTGAAGCACACGTACCAACTCCGCGTTATGGTCAGCACCTTACGCATGCGCACAACCATATCACCCCGGCAGTGGCAGCCATGGACAGCTGCCTCGCCCTTATTGGGGCTCATGGTTGTGCGCATGCGTAAAGTACTGCCCATACCGCGGAGTTGATACGTGTGCTTCAATGCAGTTAATTGGTATTGTTTCAAATTTATTTGGGCACAAAGGTCAATTTTTCTGTTTTTCAGTTCCCAACCAACAGCTACCACTTGTTTACGGTGGAGCTGACGATTAAATCAGTGCTTGCACTCTCCTGGCAGTGAAAGGTCTTTAATATACTGGCTATCCCCCGCTAGTTGACCCAGCATTTATGCCAAGCTAATGAGCCCCAATAAGAGCAAACCAGCTATCCATGGTTGCCACTGCTCGGGTGATATGGTTGTGCGCATGCATAAGGTACTGGCCATAACGCAGAGATGGTAGGTGTGCTTCAGTGCAGCTAATTGGTATTGTTAATAATTTAGCCCTCTCATATCACTTCTCCTAACTTCATGAAGTTAGTTCCCACTCAGTTTGTTAACAGAGTCCCTTAGGGAGTAGCGCGTTTCACATCGTTTAATAATTTAGAAGATAAATATCCTGGAACAAGATCATTTAAAGACTTGTGAGCCATTAGGGCTTTTTGTATTTGAAACTGAGTGCTCAAGTCTTTCCAATTAAGTTGTCTAAATAAGCGGTTGGCATAAGCATCATATCTAGAACAGGTTAGAACACGAGTAGCACGGTTCTGAAGCTTCTGTAGCCTGTCAAACAAAGTTTTTCCACAATTACCCCAGACAATATCACTATAATCGAATTGAGATTGAATGAGGAGCGTTGTATATACAATGGAGAGTAGGCGTTGGAACAAAAGCTCTAAGGATCTGTCCCTTGAAATCCGGAGTACACCCCCCACTCCCCCCGGGTATCCGCGTGGGATTTTTTTCGTCCCACGAACGACAACGCTTCCAATGAAGAGAACGGGTTCAGAAATGCATAATTTACATTGTTCTTTGTATAACTAAAACGACCCCAACCCTCCTTAACTTATTTTTACTTGTACTTAGTTATTCATCCCATGGTTTCTATTATTATTATTTTTTTATCACTCACCTAAACAACTGATTTCAATCTCTCTCATGATCTCTTCCATTTCTTCTCTGTCCCTTTCCTGCTCTTTAATTATCTCCTCTTCTTCTTTATTCATCGGAACGGGACAAACTACGAAACAGCAAAACAATAAATGAACAGCAAATATAAATGCATAAGTAGGTGGAGCATGATCGTCAGGGTGTAGTCCTGAATAGGACTGTGTCGGGTAGTCATCTTCATATCTTCATAGTCAAAGTCGTTTGTTGTTATAGTCGTTTATTGTTAGTCAAATTGTCTCTTGCCTATAAAGTCACTTCTGTTTTTGTCAGTTTTGCTTGAGTCCGCCATAAGTGGTTTGTACCGTGCCCGTTGACTGCCATTCCAGTGGCTTTTGGTCTAATTTAGTAAGCCAGCTTTCTAAAATGAGTGCTAGTTATGGTAGTCTGTAGAATGCGTAATACGTGTTGCAGAGTCCCGGTCGATTTTATGTTTCGTCTGTAAATGGTGTTCAGCAATAAGAAGTGTGATTGTTGACATCACCATTTCCTGTCGGTGGATCGTCACTGTTAAACTGTGACAAAAGACCGATCGAAACGACCCGAGTCTTCATAACCAATAACAACACGGCTTAACTCAAGAACAATCACATCGAGACTTAATTAACCAATCAGGTCAATAACCAGAGTACAATACAGATATCCCTATTGACGTTTTTGTAATCGTCGCCGTCGTTGTTGCTTTATAAGCTCCCCATTATAAATCTTCGCCACGGTAGTATTGGAAAAGGAATAATTATAATTTGATAACAATAGAAAAATGAAGATGACGATAATAATAATAATAATAATAATAATAATAATAATAGCACGATTTTCTAGGATACAAATTCATTTAAAATCTCTTAAGAAAGTAAAACAGAGGATCAGTCTTGAACGAAGGCGTTTGGCTCGTTTTGAAGTCTTGATCGCACATTTTTTTATGTGTAAAAATCACTATTTCATTTTTTTTTTTACTTCAGAATGATTTTTTGACAGCTTTCTGTATATGAAACAGCAACAGGGTGCTTAAACATAATGCCTACAAATAGGTGCGCAATAAAATTTTGGTCCTGATGTCATTAGTCATTACCTCCATGGTTTACAACTTCCTGCGCCATCATCACAGCTGGGAACATGATAAAGGAACTGATAACTATCAATGTTGTCATGTCAGCCATCGTCCAAGCTTGTAAAAATAAAATAATAATGAATAATATTCATTGACATATAAAAATGAATTTCGTTGGTGAAGGAGAACCGATGCATAACCACGAGTCGGGGTGGGATGTGCAGGCCCTGGAAATTGCGGTGGGGCCGTGCGCCGTAATATGATTCCTAAATCCTTTACCCTTTTTCACACAAACAAATTTGACTTTCCTTACTCTGTTCTATTTCAGGTTAAAACTGGGGATAAATTCTCTCCCCCATTTTCAGACCAAAAGGGGTATATAGCTATACAGATTATATACATACCTAACGGGCATAGCTGTAATATAATAGGGATAGATATAATATGGTCCTATCAGTAAGTTATATAGAATAATAACCCGGGGACAACTTAGATAAAGAAGTACCCTCAGGAAATTTGTCCGATCGCAGACCATATTGTTGACTTTATTGAATTGCACCAAAGTCAATGTCAAAAGCCCTGCATTCAAGTTTACTAAGAAAAAGTTGAAACCGCGATTCAAGAACAACTAAAAAAAGGAAATATAAGACAGTTTTTTTATCTCCCCGATATTGATGTATTTTTAGAGAAAGATGCAAGCAGCTGCAGGCTCAAATACGTTTGATGTTACTACAATTTTCAGAGCTATTTCCAGTCAATAACTCCCTTAATTCACTTATTACAAAAAGTGTATCGTCCCATAGATGCGGAAACCGTGAAACAGAGAAATCAAAATTGGTCATCTAGGCCAACTATAAGGACTAACCCTATTGATCCACTACGTATGCAGTGTAGCTGAGTGTATGAGGTCAGACTGAACCCGAGTTTCTCGTTATGCAGATTAACTAATACATCAGTAGAGTCTGCTAGCTTGCATGCTGTTGCCATAAACTTTCAATAATTTTTGTTCTGTATTCAAAACAAAAATTCCATGCAATACCCGGTGGTTTTCAGTTAATTTACAGAGGCAGTACAAAATTATCGTCGGTGATGGGGAAACAAGTGGTTTTTCTCTGTCAAAAATGGCTAAAATCAGCACTTTCCGAACGCAATCCAATAACGAACTGAACAGTCTCTGAGAACCGAGAAAAATGCGATAAAATAGTAATAATATTACACAAACATTTTAATTGAAATTGTGAATGGACAGAGTCATAAATAAGAGTGCTTTTATGTACCAACTCTTGAGCGATGAACCGGCCAAATAAAAGAAATAAACTGGTCTACAAGGGATAACCTTGTAGCCGTATTTAAAAACCAACAAAAATAAAGTTTATTTGCTGGCTCTTCCTCAGTTGTATACATGCATGCTACACGAAATAAACAAAAACTAGGCAACTGATGCGCTTGAAACATTGTGTAATATATCAGACAGTTACTGGATCGAATTAGAAGAAAACAAAATTTCTGAGGATAATGTCGTAAATAGATAAGGGCTTCTATGAACCAGCTCTTGCAAGCAATGAATCGGCCAGATAAAGGTGCTCTACACTGGGATAACCTTGCAGTCTAGATAGCAACAAAGAAAATTGATTTACTGACTCGTATATGCGACGCTCAAAAAAGAAAAAACAAAAAGAACTTAAAAAAATATATCCCAACTGATGCGTAATTTGAAACACAGTCCCCACTTTTTGAAGGAAAAAGAGAAAAGAAAAGAAATACACATTTTCAAATACAAGGAATCTTTGATGAAGTAAGAATATTCGACTGGCAGACCTCGCCGAAAGCATCCAAATTGATGATTGGTCCGTTTCGATCCTATATCATATGGTGATCCTCACTGAAAACGACTATCTTTACAAAACTCAGGGGCACCCAGCGACGCATAAAATAACTGTTCGAAGGAGCAAATATTGCCTAGAAATTTCTAAAGCTTGAGAAGAGCTAAAACTGTCTGGATAACCGTTCCATGTTTTCACACTTTAATATCAAGATATAGCAGAGCATGATAAATGAAATTGTCCCGATCTGCAAGCTTCTGCTGGTAAATCCGCAACCATCGCAGCAGGAAAAGGTCAATTTCGGCAGTTCGAAGGTTAAAACCGTCTGAAACATGGCTCCATTCCGTGACAATGAATAAAGAAAAGCTCTAAACAGCCGCAAGGAGAAAACGGACAAGCTTTTGAAGTAAATGAAACACGCGAAAATTATGATGCTGCTGTGCATGGTTACACCTTTTTGATACTAACTCCTTTCTCGTTTGTTAAACTATTTAAGAAAATGATTGATGAGTGGCAACTGTATCAAAAAATATATAGTCGGCACCAGGTAAACCATTTTTAAAGTCCACAATCCTACAACCTCCGCCCCCCTCCCCCAACTTCACTTCAAAAGAGGTGGATCGGCCCCCGCACTTTGAAAACTGCTCCGCGGGCCCTGGATAAATCATGCAATTATTGAATTAAAACGAAACAAAATTTAATAGCAAAAAAAATACCGAGATGAAAAGAATTAGAAGATACAATTTGAATTTATCGTATTCGAAAAACACTATTTAAAAATACTTTTTCATCACTCTTTCCGTCAAGGATATATAGTATTCTGATTCAAACTTCTGCTCTTTTTCACATCAGTGAAACTGTATAAATTTAGCCTCCAAAATAAAGAACTAAAAACCTGATAAAAATATGAGGTAAGTAAAACTCCTGTAAGGATGGGATAGAACAGTTTGCGGACAAAAAAGCATGTAGTTTGTACTGAAAAGCACGACAAAGCAACTAAAGGGTTCAGTTATTTTGCAATAAGGGAAGCGCGTCATCTTTCGATGCCATGCAAAGAAAAACTGGTTTTGTTCAAGATTTCGGTCTACACACCGGTCTTCGCACATATTTTTAAGGCGCAGTAAAACCTCATGCTAGGGGAATTGAAAATGTAAGTGAAAAAATACAGAGAAGGCTTTCAAAGTTGACCGTCACAACCTGCAAATTCCTATTTCTTATTAGACTGCTAAACAATTCTCACTTCCAATCCTATGGTCCGCCACTTTTTAAACAGTTAACTATACTTCAATGACTTTACATTTAGTTTTTATAGACTTATATGTTTATTATTGTTTATGATTTTTTCGAATCATAAGCTGCCTGAAGTATATTTGAAAGTTATTTTAAGCCTGTTTCTAAGATTCATTTCTTTTATATTAGAGATACCCACTCCAATTATTTTCTTCCCAAATTATGGCGAATTTTCTGTTCGCTTTACTGGAAATGCTCAGTCGTTGCTACTGGAAAGAGTGAATATATAAAAACGGTACCTTCGCAGGAGTCAATTTAAGGGGAAATTAAGCCGACTATTACAACTGTCAAACTATCTTTGATCTACCTCTAGCGCTTTTGATCATTTTAATGTGTAAAGGCGCTATATTAAGTGAATAAATTATTATCATTATTATTATTATTATTATCTTTTATAGTTTCTGTTGTCTACATGCCTGTCTCACGAAATGCAAATACTTATTGTTTTCATTAATTTCTGTTTCTTTCATTGGAAAGAGAAATAGACCTGACTTGACCTGATACGACTTCACACACTCAAACTTAACCAGTCGCAATTCTAATTCACTGATGAGCCGTGAGGTACCTTACATAAAATTAAAGTAAATACTCCAATGTTGTTTGGCTTTACAAAAGTAACTCAGAATTTCAACTGACCACTTTCACCCAAAGTTAAAATGGCCCCATCAGTCCAAGTCGCAAATTCAACTCGTTCTCTAGCAATTTACAACTCGTTAGCCCGAGTACTAAGGATTAAGCATTTCTGGGGAGAAAAAGCTAGCTAGAGAGAAGCGGAAAAGGTCTTTTAAGTCCTGACCCTAACAGGTGAATATTTCACATACGGCGCACTTGTGGCCGTTGGACATGAAGATGTCCTCTGTCAGGATGATCAAAATTGATAAATGATTACGAAATATTGTAATTACAAACATCTCTATCTGCCATTCTTGTTAAAAAGTTTTATATCGTACGCACCTCAAATTTTTCAGCTCCTTTGATCGGTTACATGTTTACCAACTTTTGGTGTCAAAAAGCTTCTTAATTCTGAGCAAACTTGTCTGAGTAGGTTGCTAATGAAGATGTTTTATAAATTACGTGAATGGTTTGGTCAATAAAGCAAACAAAATTTAAAGCAATTAAAACTGATCAAAGATAACGTTCAACACAGGATACGTTTAAATTTTTATTTTTTTTGGAACGTCAAAGATCCCCAAGTTAGAACAATTAGAGACATTACCAAGAAACTTAAACGCAGAAATTCAATGTTTGTCAGACCGGTGACGCCAGTAGTTAATTTTTATTATCACTTATATGTTGATAAAATGTCTGATCAAAAGAAGCGGACAACAATCTCATATTTCAGTATTACTGACGTTGGCAGTACGGAGTACCATTTAAAAACGCCAAAATATCTATATATTTGTAGTTATTACTCACTATTTTCCGATCCTGTCCATAAATTGTTAAATTCCGTCATCTCGTCGCAAAGAGACAATTGCAGTTTACTTTAACAAACACACAGTTTATTAAACTTATATGATTGATACAGAATTTCTTGTTGTTCCCTTTTTCTTTTCAACTCCCCTTCTAGGAACGACGTGCTTGACCTGTTCTGTTATATGATCTCTTGACTCATATTTATTTAATGAATGACGATGATCGCTCGCTCGCCAGTTCTCGCTAATCGATGATGCATGTGCAAGTTAAAAGCCCTTTTTAGATCTCTCTTAGTTTAGCAGTTTTCAGGTGCCTGACACTGTTTTCTCAATGAAGTGTAACATATCAATCCATTAGAGAGTTTTAGATTCACCTTTATGGAAAACGGCAACGTCAATTTGTAGCACATGACTTGCCTAGTCCCTGTACGGCGTTTTCCCAGTCCCTCTCGGTCAATTCGTTTCGGTGACGTATCCGAGGCGAACGGGCGGGAAACGCCTAGACAAAAACAGAATGCGCATGCGTGCGTTACTTTTTGAAATTCAAAGATGACGTTTATGTCGTGAGCAACAAGCGAGCAAGCAGCAGATTTTGGTTATTAACCACTCTTGTGGATATTTGTAGGATCGACTTTTGCCGACCGGCTTTGAAAAGTGATCAGAATGTTATTTATAGTCCTATGAAGATTTATACTGCTCCTTCAATCTCATCATTCCAACTGAGCTATCGGAGTTTGCCGCTCGCGAAATTTCAAAGTCAACAAAATATTGACCCGTTTGTTGAAAACTATGACCTCAAATCTTGAAAACCATACTTTCAAATAAAAGTCATTAGCTGCGTGTCAAAAAGTGCCCAGAAACTGAATCTAAAAGTAAAAATCCTATAAAATTCGCCGACATTCACAGAAGTGATGCGTGTATTATAAATGTGACAGAAATTAAATTCAACTTGCACGCGTTGTCTCAGGATCGCGTTTTGAGCAGATGTTAATCAATGAAAGAACACACAACAATAGACAGAGAAATTATTTCTCGAAAATTTTCATTTAAAGGCCCATAAATTAATCCTTAAAAGCAATTCGCGTGACACAAATTTGGCTCGTGGATCTGTTCACGCAAGTAAAATCGGCTGAGCATATGGCAAAAATTATTCAACACAAATCTCAAATCAGGGCGCTCAAACCGATCTCAAAATGTATAAAACGTTACAGATAAAATGTTCACAGATGCGTAATTTTCTTCACTATAGAGTACAAAATGTACCTGAAAATTCTTCAAAAACTTCGCTGCTTGGTGGCGTTTCAAAACAAGCCAAGCGCTCCGATCGGCCGTGATAAAAATTCCGTGTATTTTAAATTCTTCGAAGGACAATCTTGTAAAGCCGGAAAAGCCTTCCTTTGTCAACTTGAAGAAAACTAAGGATTCTTTTGAAGATTCATTTCCCATCTGTGTGTTTTAGTGATGTATTTTTAACTTTGAAATTCGATACACTGGTCTTGTTTACAATCGCCATTGAGCTGTCTCACTTCTGTCTCACTTTTGACGATTTTTCTAGGCCTCACATTTTCGCATGGACCACGTGACCCGAAACGCCTTGGCCGCGAGGAAAAATGAGGCCTAGGGACTAGGCAAGCACATGACGAAGTTCTCTCTCTACTTGTCGTTTACTATTTATAATACAAAAACTAGTAGCTAATTCATGCTACATTCATGCATATGAAGTATTTCTGCTCATTTCTGAATATGAGAAATTGTCACCTTGAATTTGCCGTATGGCGCATTAACCGTAAACGTGAATCTAAGGCTATGTTGACACTATACTGGAAAGCTTAAAACTGAAAAGCTATCCAGTATGATATCAACATCTATCCGATGTAACTCTCCACACAGATCGGCGCTGCGCAGCTTCGCTCCGCTACAGAAATCGCGCCAAAATCACCGTTCTCTCGTGTGAACAGAAGCCCTATCCGATATAGTTTTCGTGCCGGCGCAAAAGCTACCCGGCATAGTGTCAACATTTTCTTAAACTCACTAATATTATCGCGCTTTTTAAAACTCGATCCCAGCGGTGACCAGTTTTGAGGATCGCCGAAGAAAAGAGAGTTCGACAGAGTTCCCAAACCAACACCCCAAAAATTTGAAAAAAAAAAGGGTTAGAGAGATAAGTTATATTGGAATACGTATACCAATGAAATGTCGATCTCAAGGAAGAAAAGCCACTGGACTTCGGATGTTTTTTATCTGCACATGGATGGATTGTTTTCCATTAAGATCAAAGTCGGTTATAACGCGGATATTTTCTTAATGGGTTATCGGCTTATTCATGATTGGTTGCTTACTCAGGCCACTTAAGGCATGACTATGTAATTAAATATGCATATTTTGATAAAATGCTATTTAGAACGGTTTGCTTCTATCAATGATCCTGAAAATTGAACTACAAATGTAGCTTAATGGCCTTAGCAATATAAGTACATTTCGTCACGTGACTGATAATTGAGAATTAACGGTCAAAATATTTACTCTAAAATGGGGAAAGGATAATGAAAGAGCAACAAGTTCTTTTAGGTACATTTCAGAGGCTATTAAGGTTAACGAGCTTACGTTATATAGGAATCGGTAAATAAAGGGAAAAGGGTCACGTGACTTATGAATTAGTTAAATAGCTAATAGGATAAATAACATTTCCAATCCTACAAAGCGAATTTACGATTTACACTGTTTAGGTAACATTTTGGTAGTGAAAATTCCTAAGATTAAGGTTTGCAACCCTTCCCCGTTTAGGAAAACGTGTTTTGTAACGTCATTGACGAAGCGATGTCACGTGTTATTTGGAATAACGTTTCACGTGATTTTTTCGTTGAGACACATTTGTAGTTCACTTTTCAGGAGCATTGATGGAAGCAAACCGTTCTAAATAGCATTTACTAAAATATGCATATTTAATTAGGTAGTCATGCCTTAAGTGGCCTGAGTATTTTGACGCTATCGCGGTTTTGACTTTTTTTCATGAAGTGGATTGAACAGTATGGTGAACTAACGTCATTTTTTTATGCGCCTGTCTTGTTTCCGTTGATAAACTGCGTCATAAACTTTGACAAAGTTACGACGAAATTTAACATCTTTAAGAAAACACCACGCCCAAAGAAGTGACGTCATTTTAGAAACAAAAATCAAAGAGAGAAAAAACAATCTCACGTCAACGGAAAAGACAATTTATGAATTTTATATTCTACAAATGAGGTAATTATTATTTTATAAGTAAGGTTATTGTCGTCAGCAACATTGGCAAAGATGCTTGAGATAGCGTGTCAGCGACAACTAGGGTGAAGCCCTTGCGATCCTTTACCCTGAAGCTGTACAGCATGCTTTGCAGACGACGGGGAGCAAGTGCAAAGGAACGTTTGAAAATCGTCTCCAAGGGCTTATGATTAGAATGTACTGTGATGTCTCCTTTGCTAAAAAGCAATTGATCGAACTCCTTAAAGGCATGGACGATAGTCAGGGTCTCTTTCTCAATCAATTTTATGCGTATTTCTGTTCTGTGGGTTCGCAGTAGAGAACTCAAACTGTAGGCAACAGTTTGTCACTCAATTTCAGAAATGTTAATTTCCACTCTTCTTTTCCCCCGCGTTTATTTACAGGTTAGGAATTTTTATTACAGCAAGGGTTATGTTCTGATGCCCTTTTTACTGTCAGCCCACTTCAGTTATAAACAGTAAGGGGTTAAAGCAGTATGCTCATCCTTTACCCATAGGAATAACTTTTATCGGGATCAAGCACTACTACAATGATGTGCCAGACAGAATGGCCTGATAGAATGAATGATAGAAACATCGGAAAACAGAGAAAAATTTTTTTTTTTAGCAATGCGTTTATTGAACTTAATTTCCACAATTTCTACCTGTTTCTATAAGCGTTTTAAAATCCATTGATTTTTGTCGGGCGTGAACTGGAACCATGTTGTTTGATACTCATTGCACCAAGATGTAGCCCATTTATCTCTACCGCCATTGTCTGGATGTTTTGAAAGTTTTTCTTATTCTGGGCAATCTGAGGTGCGCTAACGAAACGATGAATACGTGTTGCGTGGTGAATGAGAACATGGACCAGTCAGGGGATCCGGGTAATCAATCTTGCATGACAAAACATGGCTCTTCCTACCCTCAGATAGTCTACTGTTTGCGCGTGAGCGGTGTTGAATTATCCAATGGATGAGCGTATATAAAATGATCGCGTTTACCACACAACACGGAGGCATCGAGGTTCCTGAGCGCACGTCAGATTGCCCAGAACCAAACACTTTCAAAAAATTTCCCACAAAACACAACGCAATTCCCATGACGAACGGAAAAGATAAGAGACTGACCTAGCCTTAAGGATTTGGCGCTCTCATAATGGTGAATCGGTGCGCGGTTCTTTGATGCGAGAAAGATTTGTAAGCTAAGACCGCACGCAGTCACCTCCTTTGCTTCCCTTTATGTAGGAGAACAACACCGAACAAACAACGAGCCGCAAAACAGTATAAAGTGGCCATGAATTGAGCCCAGGTTAAACACAAAAATCAACAACAGAACCAAGTTTCTGTAAATACAATTTATTCCTATATTTGTGCCTATATTTCTACATTTGAACAACTATATTGAATTTCTCAAACAAAGTCTTTAAATCGTTCATAATATGCAAACCAGTATCGACATTAGCGGTAATTTATGCACCGAGCTTGGGTCGCCTGTAGTTTAAAAAGGAAAAAATGGTGTACGAGACGTACATTTAATGCCGTGCTGTATTCATTTTGAGTAGAAACCAACTAGCATACTATCTCGACCTCTGCCATGTGACTGGCTAACATACTCACTATCTATTGATACGTAGTGAGAAGAGCGCCGGTATTTTGAGCAAAAACAAATAGAGATTGGCGTGGCCCAACTTTGTTTACAGAAATCGCGCGGAAATCCCCGTTGTTATGTGTGAACAGAAGCCCTAGTGTCCGGTATGATTTGCGTGCCGGCGCGAAAGCTGTCCAGTACAGTGTGAACATAGCCTAAGTTTCGATAAGATGGCCGAGAAAGATTCCATAATCTGAACTAGCCATGAATTCTTTATTTATTATCCGTAGGCGTTAGTTTGATTCTGTCAACAGTTTGTTGTGGATGTTATGGCTTATTTTCCATAAAAGTTGAATTATTTATATTGTTGTCGTTAGTAGTGGTGTGCCAGCATTTTGGGCCTTTTTAAGTACCAGGTATGTACCAGCCAAATTGTGGCTCATAAATAAAATGCGCGGGAAACTTTTTAATTTATGCTAAACATGTTCAGGCAAGTACTAGTAATGACGTCACGATAAGGAGGCCTGTCAACGTCTATGTGGCAGTTTAGCAAGCCCATTGTGTTTTGAACATAAAAGCCCCTATGGCTTCTTATTGGTGCCAGAAAAACACAAGTTTTCTGGCACCAATCAGAAGCCAGAACGGCGGTGACCGTTTGGAACTGGTCTGGTAAGTCATTGTCCCCAGGGGCTCTTCTCGCCGTTCTTTACTTTTCTTCGTTCCATATATATTTTTCCGCCCGTTTAGTCTTTCCTTCCCCCCCTACTGGGTCTCCGAGGATGACAAGCCCACTGTGTTTTGAACATAAAAGCCCCCATGGAAAGTACTAGTAATGACGCCACTGCTTGATTCAATGAAAAGACTTTAATCAATAGCTCAGAGATACAGCTTTTAATGAAAACAAAAACAAAATAACATTTATGAGCAGATCTTAGAAAAAGTAGCGTTTGCAGCTAGGCTAAAGACGACGGCGAATTATTTTGCCCTTTGGGTGATTCCTGCTGAAAATTAATTCAAGCGCCGATTTTAGCCGCAATTTATGGCGTTTACGCAGTTGTTTTCATAGGGTTCATGTAGGCTGGTGCATGCAATGAAAACTTTAATGGCCTCAGCCAAGAGCCATATTTGTTATCATTTATTTATACTATCTTACATTTCTTATTTTTACATTTCAAATTTCTTTCCAATCACTACTTCAACGGTTTTTGTTTTCAACGTTCACTTTTTCTCATTTAAATTTTCTCGTGTTTTTGTAGTATCATATTGCACGCTATTCTTTAATTTTCAAATTGTAACGTCAAATTGTTAACCTCTTAATTATATGAAGACCCTGAAGAAGGAAGGCCGTTCCTTCCGAAATATTGGTAAAAATATATATATTCCTGACTGTAAAATCAGCCTTGCTTCTTTTGTCTTATAGTTTCACGATAGCTTCGCATGATTTTCGTGGTAGTTTGCGTCGAAAAATTGGAGGAGCTTTAAAAGCTACCAGGAGCCTTAAATCAATAAGAAAGAAGAAAAGTGCCTGCTGTTTTTAGTTTTCAAATATCCACACGTATCCAGATATTTTTGAAAACGGAGATAAGTTTATCGTTTTTCAAAAAAAACGCGTCCACATGAAGTGTATTTAATTCGTTCTCTCCCGAGTATGAAATACGATAACATTCCTTACAGAGCATGCGTAAAGGTTAGGAGTATATGATGTTTGACATCATTGTATTCGAAAGAGTTTGCCGGGTTTTGACCGTCCACATGTAAACGAGAACCGGCGTTTTCAAATGAAACCTCTACTCTAGGGACCGTTTTCGAAAACCGGCCTTTCATTGTGTCCGAAAACGCCGTTTTTGGACGTTTTAGCGGTAAAAGGGAGGTAAAAATCTCCTTTTTAAAAAATATCCGGATACTTGTGGACGGGGCCCGAAAGCGGATAAATGCTCTCCAGGTGGAAGATATTCACTTTGTAATTGATTTAAATCCCTCCGATCCCCCCCCACCCCCCCCCCCCCCAACCTCTCCTTTCACCAACCACACAGCAAAACAATCCAGCATTATGAGGGTGTTGAGGCAGCATGGTATTTTCAGTTTCCTTGAAAGTTTAGAGACTTTGGATTAAAACAGTTACTCTCCTGTATCTAGGTAGCCGATCCAAGTCACTGCCCGACAGTGCCGTGGGCCTCTGGCTCCAGCAAGAAAAGATGGCGAGGAGAGTGTGCCACAGGATAACCACAGAAAAAGTGCCCACAGGTAAGCCACTCTTATATTGGTAACTGGGACCGAAGATAGTGCCTTTGGACTTTCAGATTGTTTTCTTGTTGTTGTGATCGAGCAGACAAGTTACTTGTCGCACATAATAACACCGATGAGGTGCCTGGTTATTTCGGGGATTAAAAACGCTGCTCGATCGAAGAAGTAGTAATTAGTTGGATGGCATTAATTAAGCATGATCAAGCCATCTTGTTTACATTTGACACGACTCAGCCTCTACCTTCTACACTTAAATGATCAGGGAGGCACATAAATTGCTTGTTTGGGAGCTGCTTCATACAAGACGATAGTTTAGTCTGGAGGTCTAACTCCAGTTATACAGGAAATAATCGTTTATGGTCTGTCACCTTTCAACTGATTGCAAAATAGGGTGACAGCGTCAAGAGATTGTCCGGATATTACGAAGTGAATTACTGAAGACAATATCATTTTAATTCTTGGAAAACTGAAAAATGCTTCAGCGCTAGGACTTTAGGCATCAAAACACTTGATATTAAGCACATATTTCCTTTGAGGTTACATAAAAGAAAGTGTTTTTAGTTTTGATTGACAAATGCGTTTTCTGTTCACGTATCCCTGGATTGTAAAGCCAAGGTCGCAGGAAGAATAAAAAGTATTTCAATCTTAACCATACTCCGCTACAAATTAAATGTCAAAACAATTTAATTGTCACCGTAAATTTTACATTTGTGTCAAATGTAGTAACCTGAGTTAGTTAAATCATTTGGTAAAAAAAAAGAGCTGGAAAAAAGACAGTTGAATTGAAAGAGCAGGCATGCAACATTTTTATCGAGTCTTAACTAAACTGGGAACTTCAAGCGTTGAGTAGTTATTAACTGCACGAGGGGAAGGAGACTGCGTTGAAGCAAACAATAACAAAAATCAATATCAGTTTTAAGTTGATTGCAGTTAAGTCGTTAATAAAAACATGTTTAAGCTTTAAAGGGTCACTTGACATTAACAAACTACTCGGTACGTAGGATCCTGATTAAGTATGAACGTGATAAAATGTTCTTTTCAAGACGAACGTGCCTTCAAGTCGTTGTACTATTCAAGGCTGTTAGCATTGTGGTCCATGTTAATTAATGCTTCAAACACCATGCATAAATTATTATCCTTATTATGTTATTCTTTGCAGGAAGTGGTCAGAAATTCCAGGTGACAACCTGCAAAACGACCTTCGTGGAAGCGAAACGAGATTTAAAATGGAAAAAGGAACAGGTCGGGTAATGGACGTTGTACATCCAGCTTAGCTTAAAGCTAATTCTAGACAAAAGAAATAGAAGCTTCGTACAGGCTTCGATTCTGGGGAAAATTATAGAGTTAGTGTGCGAAGCAATCGAGTTTGGAATTAGTTTCAGTTTCCAACGAAACGTGGAGAAAGTCACGCACACGCGTGACACACGTGATAAAATCGCGCGCTTTACGCGCGAGAATCCGCCACGCATGTAGCTATTCGCGCTTTGTGAGCGGCGATCCAAGTAAAAACGGGAATGCTTTGCAGTCTGCCTATTGCTACGGTCCCGTAGTCTTAAGTAGTCGTTTGGCAACTCCGGCAGCCTCAATGCAATTTCTCCATCCGAGCCTTTTCTAATTCCATGGTTTTGAGGGATCTATCTGCAAGCGAAGTCTCTCAAATGTGAGGATGGGATGAGGAGAAGGAATGGAAGAAAGGAAAGTTTAGAAATGAAACCCTTCCCCCTTCATTGCTACCGATAACTTGCTTGTAGCCTACAAATCCAGAAGAGGGACGCGCCTCTCCAATCCCAGGTGACACTGCGGCTCCTTTAGCGCCAAGGGTCAGCGAACAGACAAATGGAGGACGAGTCAGCCGATGCTAAATCTCAGACTCTACTTATTACTGTTTGCTTAGCTCATCGGTACTGCTACCCTATTATTCTAGACACGTTTTTCGTTTATTTCGGACAACTCGTACTCTTGTTCTTGTTCTTGTTCTTCTTATTATCCTTAATCATCATCATTACTTATAATTGTTAGTATAACTTACAGGGGCCAGTCCTGGTAATCAGTTGTAAAAAATAAGTTCGGTACAAATGAAGCTGTTGTTGTTGTTATGATGAAAAAAAAAACTCACCTTGTCCCACCCATCACTTTTTCCCTAAAACAGGTCTGCCTAGACATAAACCTCTGCATCGCTTCTCCTTCAGAGGTGACAACAATCAGGAATTTAAGTGGTCTGCAAGACATCGTTAGCGCTATGAATTGCACGTGCGCGCCACGTGAAAGACGCAGCAGGCGTGTGTCCGCTGAACATGTGCACTTCAGAGGAACTAAGTACGAAACAAGAGTTGATGTTGGTCAGTGCATTAGATGTCGTATGCATGGTGAGTCATGAATAATGTTGTTAGAGAGCTTTAGATTTGAGGACGAGGACGAAATTTATCTTGAAGTTTTTCTCGCGAGTATTCTCAAAAATTATACACCCCCAGAAAGCTTTATTATTTTACTCTCCCGCTGATACAGTCGACTCCCGATAACTCGAACCCTCGCTAACTCGAACCAAAATCGATTTCAATACCAATTTCAAGACTGAGGCACACGTGTCAACCCCGCGGTCAGGCCAGTACCTAACGTATGCGCACAACCATATCACCCGGGCAGTGGCAGCCATGGACAGCTGTTTCGCCCTTACTGGGGCTCATCAACATAGCACAGCCGTCGAGTCAATGGACGGGCGATCCCGTGTCTCAAAGAGAAATAAGCAATAAATCTTCAAATGTTGCAAGTAGAAGTGAATTAGGACGATTGCCATTAATTATTAATATCTACAAAAACTTTCCTTATTTCATATTGTATCTTCTGCGTAAAAACGAGGATATACTATTGTTAAACAAGCCTTTCGTACCTCGCAAGAGCTTCACTATAATGGTAAAAATAGCTTTTACCATAATCTTATCAAAATATCTGAATATCTTAACCTGCCCGATTTTGATCCTAAGAATTTAAGTGAAGCTAAGATCAACCATTATATATATAAATACAATAAAACAAAAAATATTACATATTGGCAACATACAATCATTCTAAGAAACTACAATTTTACAGCATATTTAAACATGATTATAAAATTTCAAGTTATCTAGACTTAACCAGAAATTCAACCGAAAGGAAAGACTCAGTGATAATTCGTACAAATAACAACAAACTCATGATTGAAACTGGAAGATATAATCAAACTCCCCACAACGATAGATTTTGCCCTGTTTGTAACTATGGTATAATTGAAGACGAATTTCATTTTCTCTTGCATTGTCCAAAGTATTCAATCCCAAGGGAAAAATTCTACAATCAAATCCAACATAATTTGTTGATTTTATTCACCTATCTTGCACAGAATTAATAATTAAACGGATGAAATCACAGAATTTTTCTGTAAATTGACATTTGTTAAAATGTATTTCATTATGTAATGATTTACGTATTAATAATTTGTTATCAAATCATACTGATGACACTTGATTGACCATTTTAATCATTTTTGCATTGTATTATCATTAGTGTAAATTGTAACTTTATCTTAAAGCTTTTGCAATACTGTAAATATATAGTAATGCAAATAAAGCTTATGTTGTTGTTGCATTACATTTAAAATGAAAAAGCCCTCACTCAAATCACCTTGGCATCTTCAAGTACGAAACTCAACAAGCACCGCGGCGCTCTTTTGAAATTTCCGATTTTTTTTTACAATTTGGTTTGCGCGAACTTTACTGACTGAAATTCAATACGCAGCCTTGCAGACTCAATTAATGGGAGTATCACGTACGTACTCTACGATAAATAAAATTTAAAGTTGTTTATGGAGATACTTTATTATCACTTTCATCACACTTATTTAAATACCATACTGCTAAGAAGAAATGAAAGTTCAAACCTTGTTTTGTTTTGAACTTTCATTTCTTCTAAAGACTGGTTTTAAACTTATATCAATATGCTTCAAGCTTACATCAGTAATGGTAATCAACATATTAAAAGGTCTGATTAGCAAAAATTAATAAGCGCTGCTATATTGCTTGAAAATGCGGCACTATCGCTTGAATGGGTTGAAAGCAGGAGAAAAATATGTTTATTCGAAAGAGCGCCGAGGCGTTTATTTATTTTTCTTCTTCTCCTGTGCAACTCTTACTTGAAGTCGGAGCTCTTTCAATTAAATGCAGTAAAACATTGAATTTTTCGAAAGAGTGCCGCGGCGCTTATTGCTTTTCGATTTAAAAGATGCCAAGGTTATTCGGGTGGCGCTGTTTCGATTAAGTGTTTTTTTCCAGCTGTGTTGTGCCAGAAAGTGTCGGGTTTGTGTCATGGAGTGTGTGTGCGTGTGTAATTTTGGGCGCTAGCCCTGGTAGGGGAAGGGGGTTGTGGGGATGCGTCAAAGGGCTATTTTTTTTAAAAATTCCGGGAGTGTTCCCTGGAGAGAGACCTATCATGGAAAAAATATAAATGAATGATTGAGACAGAGGAAACACCTGGGGGGGGCACTCCCTCATATAAATTATATAGTTATTTGCTGCCCCATCGGGTAGGGATTTTGCGCCGTTTGGGTCTGAAAACGAGTATACACTTTGCCCATTTTGGTCTGGAATCGGGTATGGTTTTCGAGGGAACTACGGAGTGTATGAACGTATTTGCCGTTTCAATTCCAAATGAGTAAGAAAGAAAGAGAAATATGCGAATTCGAAAATTGAAACGAATTTAAGGATTTTTTTTTTGTTTGCGCTCTAATTTAAGTAACACTAACATAAGGCTAGGTCTGAAAACGGGTCTAGAAAATGACATTTTTCGGTCCGAAATAGGGTAAGGATTTGGAGAACCGGGCGGCACACCCCCAACAAGAATTAGTAGGAGGAGTACCCCCCGGGGGGAAACAGAACAAAAGGTTTTGTTTTTTGCAATGCGTTTATTCAATTTAATTTCCACAAATATTTGTTCACGCAAGAATTAATCCTTCACTTAACCTACAATTTCTATTTAGCATTGTAAAGGACACTGATGATTGACTATATGAAGTGGAACAATATTTTTGACGTTGCTTTTGTATACTCATTGCACCAGGATGTAGCCCATCGCTTTAATGTTTTTGCGACCATTGTCTGGTTGATACTGGGCCGCGTTTCCACAGGTGTTGAGACGATCATGAGGATAACCACCAGTACCAAACCCAATTCTTGAGTCAGGGGATATACAGTCGTTTTGTTCGTTACTTATGATACCTATTCTTACTTTGCTCTGGTACCGCTTCGAAAGAGCATTGAACCCTTCCTTATTACAATTTTTCTGCAGCGATGCCTGTTGGCCAATCAGCTTCTTCCAGGTGTCACGACCCAGTGACGTCGAACGGTATTTTCCGTCAGCGATCAGGGAGTGTAAGGAGTTGGCGTGTTTGTTGATGACGATCGAATTAACTTGATGGCCGATCTTCATAGCGAGGCAGATCTTGGTGAATGGTGTGCTCCAGTAGGTGGGTAATTTTGTTTCTTGATGATCAAGCAGGGTCTTTCCCGCAGAGGAATTATGGTCCGTCTTGTTGGTCCACAATTTTGAATCGTAATGAAAGGTATTCTAAACAGATAAAGAATGATATATCGTCAATTAACAAACAATTTTCACATGACATCACAGCATTCTGCTCCAAAAGTTTGTAAGACTTGGCCTTCTGGGCCCTGGGGGTCAACTACATCCAACCTCCTCCCCCTCCCCAAGTAGCTTTTAGAATATCTAGGTTAAGACAATCAAACGCCTGGTAAGAATTAAAATAATGTAATAAATACCCCAGCCAGGTAAATGACGTGACATGGCGAGATTTCTGTGATGATGGTCAATGGCCGCCATCTCGGTGTACTAGTGAGCCAGTGTGAAGAGGCTACATTATATGACGGGTCGTTTTACGACCCGTCAAGATGAAGCGAATCCTGTGGTCTGTGCAAGAAACAATTTCCTTTTTGGCCATGTGATAAATCCTTGATTTATCAAATCTTCGGTTAAGAGGAATGGATACTGGGCTGGTTCTTTTTCGCGTTTTTATGGACCTCAACTCGGTCTCGGTTCATAAAAACGCAAATAAAAAGGGACTCAGCCAAAATCGAACCAAATTAGCCTCATAAAATTGTCAGTAAAGCTCTATTCTTGTAAGAAACCTTCACGGTAACATTTTTGCGAGCGGCACACAAGATTCTCCTCACGGACTATCTCGTATCACCCACTTTTGCGCAACGTACGTTATTATGGTAGGAAATATGACAAAAAAGGGTAAAAATTAAATAAAATCAATTTCCGTACAAAAATTCTGCTCCTTCATTGTAAAACTAACAGTTCATCTGAGACTATCAACATTTCAGAAAATAAACGTTTTGTTCGTGCGCTATTAAAAAAACTTGCCCCAAGGATTGCACTAGATTGAAATCACGCCCTTTGCCCCATTCATACCAAAGCTCAAAATTTACCTAACAGCTGATTTTAATCATGAGCCGGAATGGTTTACACAACAGACTCCCATACCGTGCGGTCCAGTATGGATTGGCAATTTCCAAATTTGATATTTCAATACCTGTACCCCCAGCCAAAAGCTGACGGTATGTTCGCTTCCTTTCAGCTAATTGTTTAAAAGCTGTTTAGTTACTTTCCTAAACCAACCAGCTCCGCTGTTCACTTATGAAACTGATTTGCTAGCAATTCTCGGTCGCAATTTTAGCAAAAAATAGTTTAAAGGAAACTGCTCGAGGTTGAGCGATGGGTTATTTAACAATTATTCCACGAGTGCGCGTTGGATATGAAATGGTGGATTAGCCAACGAGGCGCGTAGCGCCGAGATGGCTATAATCATCTCATATCCAACAAGGGCGAGTAGAATAATTGTTTTATCAAGAACGCCCACAAAACAGTATCGAGAATTCTTCCCGACTTTATTTGTAAAAACAACCGATTTTCAGCTTGTTTTTAATTTTGAGCAGACGCGTACAGTTACCATATTTGGAGAGCATGGTATAATTAACAATTATTCCTCGCGCCCGAGTGAGCTCTGAGTCAATAGCCCATGAGGCCGAAGGTCGAATGGGCTATTGACTCAGAGGCCATGAGGGCGAGAGGAATAATTGTTTTAATAAAATCCAACCAGTTGGTCAAAAATATCTAGAATAAAAAAAAACAGCTAGTTAAAGCTGGACTTTAATCCTTTTTTGCCGCCAAAAAGCCCGCGCTTTTCGCTACTAGTGGGCTATAACATATAGCCTAGTAGTAGCTCAACCAATCAGAACGCAGCAGTGATAATAGACCACTAGTTGGATTTTATTAATGGCTCATATACCATGATGGCTAAGCCAATCAGAGCACTAGAATTGCATTATCCAATGAGCCAGTTTTTAATAATGGGCATTATTATTCATTCAAAATATTTCTCCGATTCTGATTGGCTAAAAGCACATTTTTAATTCACCATAACCAGTTACTGATGACCAAATTTGGAAGAATTTTGTGTTTAGCGAGGAAATGACGTCAAAAATGTAGCGTTCTTGCAGGCTAATGCACCGTTAACCGAGAAGACCTGGGGACGAGGGTTATTTGTTTTGGTTGTGAACTTGAAAAATGGTGGACATTTCACTCGTTTCAAGAGTAAGAACTAGGCGAAAAAATAGCTAAACACATGGCAAGAACAGCAAGAAGACAACTCGAAGGGCGACGTCTGCTATTTGGAGAACATTTGCGGAGCTGGACAAACCTAAACGTGCACTATCGAAGATGAACTTAAAATCGTTGGATCGATGGAGGTAAGCATGTTTTAGCCATGTTTTTAAACTAGGAATTATTTTGAATGAATAATAAAACAATAATTGAACTCGGCTTTCGTATCATATGAAGAATTATGGAGATCTCGGAGGCTATTTGGAGAACATTTGCGGAGCCGGAAAACCCTAAACGTGCACTATAGAAGGTGAACTTAACATCGATGGAGGTAAGCATGTTTTAGCTTTGTTTTTAAACTAGGAATTATTTTGAATGAATAATAAAACAATTATTGAATTCGGCTTTCGTATCTTATGAAGAACTATGGAGATCTCGGAGGGTGTTATCAGCCTCGGCCTACGGCCTCCACGGATAACATCCTCCTCGATCTCCATAATTCTTCATAAGATACTCAGCCTCATTCATTAATTGTTAAATATACCATAGAATCGATCGAATCGATCATGTATATTTCCTACATCTTCCAAATATGGTAATATAAGCGGAGGTTGGTTATGAAGAATTAGTCGAGGAATTGGATCCAATCATGAACGCGGGCAATATATTATCAATGAATACTAAAATTGTTGCACCGCTGCTGCTACCTGTTTGCCATCGATCTTCATGACCAGCGTCCATCCACCTCCTCCGCATGCTCCAAGCTCAGCAGCTTCCATCTGACAGTACACAGGAATTTGCTTGGACTCCACATTCAGTAAGTAGGCTTTGTTTTCACGCTTCCTAGTAAACAGATATTTATATAATGACATTTTTGAGGCACTGCATGAAATCAAGCAAGATTTGTTTTCTCTGCATGTTTTAGTAAGTGACCGTCCTCATATTCAATCAGATGCAAAAAACGATTGGATTTAGAGACATAAAAAGAATAAATATAAACAAAGAATATGACAATCTTTCGTACGTCCTGGACAAAACTAACATTTGGTATGGAGCAATGTCGACCTTACAACAAAAAAAAACTTAATGAACAATTGATATACCTCGGCAAACGCACGGTTACAAAAGTAGCACCAGCCGAATGCAGCGAGGATTATTTGAGTAAGTAAGTAAGTAAAAGCTTTATTAATGTGTCAATGTATTTAGTTTTCACAACTAATTGGGGACACAAAAATAAAAATTATTTTCAAATAAGAAATAATAATAATAATGTATATACAATTAAAATATGTGGCATGTATAAATTGTATAATAAAACAATAGGTAATAGGTAGGTAATAGTCGGGTGTTGCCGCCTGAAAAAGAATTATATGCACCCGCTCGAAAGCAGTAAAACGGTTAGTTAGGCCGTTAAAGCCAGAAATATGATAATTGACCACAAACGTAAAGGTTTCCAAATGTAATGCAGATGAACCACACGTGAAATAAGGCCCTCATATGAACTGAAAACCGAAGTTTCTTGAAAGAGCGCCGCCCTCTAATAAAGTCGAAAAATCAAAGAGCGCTCTCTCGAATAAATACAATTTAATCGGAAGAGCACCGCATTTCCTAGCTAGCAACTCTGCAGCCCTTATTGATTGTTTTAATAAAAAACAGCGGAGTCACCTTATCCACTTTAGAATTAGACAAAACTAACCCACATGGGCCTACAAAAAACAAAACAAATTTTTTAAACCAATTTTTCTTGCATTTGCGGACTTTTCGGGGCCCTTCTTGGCTTGGTCTCTTTCTAAGTCTTAAATTTTGTTACATTTGTTATTCTTGCGATTTTTGCGATATTTGTAAGTGATTATTTCAGATAATTTTCTGCTCAATCATTTCTTTTGCGACAATTGCGAAAACAATTTGCTAGTAAATTTTTGCTAACAAGATCGATCCTGGACGCCGTAGGGTTTTTGGGCCGTTTTGGGTTGAAACTGGGTATAGACTTTGCCCATTTTGGTCTGGAATCGGGTATGGTTTTCGAGGGAACCACGGGAGTGTATGAACGTAATTAATAAAGCAAACCAAGCTTGGTTGCGTAGCGTCCTAAAACAAAACTAGCAACCGCTAAGCGGAACGTTGAAACTCGCTCGAAACCCTTTCCATTTGCGCAGAGATTGATGGAGTGTCCGTCTAGTCACATAGTTACATCGGGATGACCAGGTAGACAGCTTAGCAGCCGCTAACTATACTCGATGAAGTCTCTTAACAAGATAATCTGCTATAGTATCACTGACAATGTCATTATAATTTGACAAAATAAGACACTCTGCCAAGTGTTTTCTGTTTTTTTTTTCATTATACGGGTCAAGGTATTTCAGCTTCTTCAGTACAGACAAGGTTCCGTAACAACTTGAGATCTTGGAGTTTCTCTCTCTTTTCCAGTTGACGTTTTCCTGCACTTCCGCACCAAGTAGGCGGAAAGTTAAAACTCGCTTGAGACTCTTTCCATTTGCGCAGAGATGGATGCAGTGTCCGTCTAGTCCATGAGTTTGTGACACGTGGGGAGTTGAAAGAAGCGGCATTACTTTAGTCTTCTTAGGATGGAGCGCCAGGTTACATCGGAATGACCAGGTAGACAGCCTGCATCTCCGCCCGACAACCCACAGAAGCTCAGATGGTTTAGAGTGACTATAAATCGTTATATCTTTCGCATATTGATGGCAATTTACTTCGGTTGGGTGTACGTCAGTCAAGTCGTTGACATAAAGGTTGAATACCCCAAGACACATTTATGCGCTCCGACCAGAGATCACCGATTTGGACGTACTGCGTTCGATCAGTCAAATAACTCAGAATCTAATGTAGAGAGGACTTGGAAAACCCTAGCTTACGCAATTTACACAGAAATGTCTCACACACAACTGTATCAAAAGCTTTAGAAAAGTCTTCCATAATTGCAATGGTGACCTCACCTCTGTTCATTGCCTTGGGGATATCATCTCTTATTGCAAGCAAAGTAGTTGTAGTTGAGTGTCCTTTGCGGTATGCACTTACATTTGGCTGAGGCCGCGCAGTTTCCGTGAGAAAATCCACCATTTGTCGTCAAGACAGTCTTTCATTAACCTTTGATAACACAGGCGAAATGAAAACAGGGCGAAAATCGTCATTTGCCTGGGGTTCGCCCACCTTCGGAATGGGACTAATGCGTGCAACCTTCCAAAGAGTTGGAAAGTCCAGTTTCGAAATGCACGTGTTTAAGATATGCGTTAAAGGCGATGCTAAATGGTCTGAAACTAGCTTGATGAATTTGGTTGGAATGTTATCCGGACCAGTAGAGCAGTCGGGCCGCAGCGCTTTGCTCTCCCCAATAACTTCATGATAGGTAACACTCTTCAGACGAAAGGAAGTATCAGGATCCTGCGCAAGCGCATTAATACGCCTATGCAACTCCTCCTTATCAACTGCCACTGAGGCATCGACACGCTCAGCTGCAGAAGTAAAGTGCTTATTATCCGAATAAACAGTTATTGGTTGCTGGCTAGGGTGAAGTATGCGATGGATCGTCTTCCATACTTCCTTGTGCCGCTTATACGAGAGTGCATTGGTCATAAACCTTCTCTTTGCTTTCCCAATCAGTTTCTTAAGATTGTTACGGGCGTCTTTGAAGATGTCCCACGCAGCGTCACTGTGAGGGGGTATATGTGCTTCCCTACGATAACGCTTGCATGCCTCCTGCAGCGTTCGAATGTTCGGATCATTCAACCAGAGCGCAGGTGGTCTTGTCACGCTCACACGCTTTAAGGGTACATTTCACTCTAAACAGTCCGAAATAAGAGTATTGAACGCGATTACTTGTTCGTTAGGATCCTCTAATTCAAGCATAAACGACTTCAAATGAAGTTGAGTGAAATCGTCCCTGAACTGTTTTTCGTACCTAATAACCTGGTATCTTGGAGTGAAACGGATGACAAGCGCATTGACTCTGCATCACACGTGACAAACAGTTTGCTGGAAAACATTGACAAAGGACTATTAACTGGACTTATATTTTTAGACCTAAGCAAGGCCTTTGACACCTTAGATCATAGCATCATGTTGGATCAGAGTTAACTTCACCAGGAATGAATCGCTCTGCTGTCCAATGGTTTAGGTCCTACTTAGCTGTGCGCACCCAAAGTGTTTGCACTAATGGGGTCGTGTCTGAGCCCCAGACTATATCTTTCGGGGTCCCCCAGGATAGCGTACTTGGCCCTTTATTATTTATCGTCTACATAAATGACTTACCTCTGGCGGTTCAAGGTTGTAGCGTCGAGCTTTATGCTGACGATACACTTGTCTATTTTGCAAGCAAGTCGGTCAGTGAAATTCAAGCTCAGTTAACTAGTGGCCTAACTTACGTCCTAAGCTGGCTTCAAGCTAATTTTCTAATACATAATCTTGAAAAAATGAAGATTATGCTTGTTGGTACTCATCAGAGGAGTACTAGAAATCAGTAACACTCGTTAAGAAAGAGTTAACAAGCTTAAATATCTTGGGGTCCTAAACAACACCTTATCTTGGAAGGACCATAGATTAGGTATTCTGCGTCGAGCGCGTAAAGTTCTTTCCAAGCCAACTTGTCAAATGCTCTCAAATACTATAGTCTTGCCATTCTTTGATTACTGTTCGCCTGTCTGGGACAGCTGTGGGGTTGGGAGCAAAGCTTATCTAGACAAGCTAAATAGACGCGCCGCAAGTTTGAAGGTCGATCTATCGGGGCTGAGGAGTTAAAATCAACACTTGGCTGGCCCAGCCTACAAGCACGCAGAAATTATCTCAAATGCGTCTTAGTTCATAAGTGTCTTCACGGAATAGCGCCTTCGTACTTACTTGCAGAGTTTAGGCACGTGCGCCTTTTCCATGGTGATAGCACTGGAAGCCGCCTTTATTTGCTGCGCCCTCCCTTCGCAAAAATTACTAATACAAAGGTAGCTTCAGAATAACCAGTGGGAAGTCTATTTAATTAGAATTAGAAAACTCTTTTAATTAGCAAATTAACGCTCTTCGTATTCCTTTTTAACAATTCTGACGGTTGGACCTTTCTCAGATTTATCAGTAATTTATTCCAATCTTTAATTTTTCATAAAAGTGGTGTCATACTTCTATTGTTGGTTTTCACATGACGTCACAAAAATTCAAACTAAAAAAATATCGATCCTACCGGGATTATACTTTCACGATGCTTTCGAGCAGCTGAAAATTAATTTTCATACAAATTTTCGCCTCAAAAGGGTTCTTGGTTTTGTGATAGAGTACGCTTGAATTTCTAAGCTTTTGCCGGTGAGGCGGCATTTTCATGACAGCCAAGAGAGCGGTCACGTAGGTTAAAAAAATGACTTATTTCAGGAAATTTTGCTATTTAAACCGTTCATGTATTAGAAAAAGTACTACTTTAATGTTTATGAGTTTCTCGACGAATATATTCACGCTTTTGTAGCAAAACTCGGTAACAGATGTTTCTGTTGGTTTCCATCCGCCATGTTGAAGCTCATCCAGGTGAGCACCAGCATGGCGTCTCCATACAAATCTCTATAAGTTTGGGTTAAACATTTCTTCGGATATCTCGTATACGAAATATTCCTCTGACCTGAATCTTGGCGAGAGTCATTGTATATGTACCTCCTTTCATTTCCCAGATAGATACATGAATCTTGGCACTTTGTACAGAATAAATCGCTACAAATTCAAAGTGCGGCAAATTTCGTTTGAATAAATATAATAATACAAGTAATCAACCAGTTAAATTATTTTTCTTATAGTTCTGTATTTCCTATTATTTTTTGTTTTCTTCTATTTTCTATTTCTTCTCTTTTAGGATTATTATTACTATTGTTTATTATTTGTTTTCTTCTATCTTCGGAGATGTTAGCTTCAAGAGCTACACTACCGAAAATCCGAGGTTAAATAAGGTGATGTATGATGTGATTTAATGCTGTTTCTCTTTTAAGTTGCTTGGGGGATCAGAAATTCTGAATACTTTGACAAGCATGAACAGATAGATTTTTGTCCCTTGCCGTGATGGGGGATCAGAAATTCTGAATACTGTGACGACCATGGACAGATATCCATTTTTGTCCCTTGCCGTGATGGGGGATCAGAAATTCTGAATCCTTGTGGAATTAAAAATAGATTACTGTTTTGTTCTGTTAAGCTATGGGCCGGGGGATCAGAAATTCTGAATACTTTGACGACCATGGACAGATATCCATTTTTGTCCCTTGCCGTGATGGGGGATCAGAAATTCTGAATCCTTGTGGAATTAAAAATAGATTACTGTTTTGTTATGTCAAGCTATGGGCCGGGGGATCAGAAATTCTGAATACTTTCATAACTATGAACAGATAGCCGTTTTTGTCCTTTGCCATGATGGGGGATCAGAAATTCTGACTCCTTCTGGGATTAAAAATAGATTACTGTTTTGTTCTGTTAAGCTGTGGGCCGGCGGATCAGAAATTCTGAATCTCTCCAAGAAAGAAAGGGCAATGGGTGTACGATCTCTTTCACATGAAATTGCGCAATTTCATGGAATTGGAAAATTGGATGTGTTGTTTCTTGTGGACACAACTAAACACTTTTTTTTCTCCTTCTAATTAGCGAAAACCTTTCAGAAACACAAACTTTTTCAGCGTCAAATACCAATACTTTTCTGAATTATCCCAAATTAGAAAGTCACATTTTAGTTTTGCTTATAATAAAATAAGTTTGTACAATAAGATGTAAAGGTGATACAAAGGTACTTACAAAGATACTGGTTGCCCCCATAACATATAACAATTATATCGATCAATAATAATTAAACTAAAGCAGCACAAGTGATTAATTCAACTATTGCAAAAAAGACAGTTTTTACATCCGCCATCTGAAATTAAATTTGCTATATCTTTTCTTTATACAACGTTTAAAAACTCCCAAGCTGTTCTTGTCACTTTCTTCCTTTGTTAGCCTAGACCACAAGAAAGGTCCCAGATATTTCAGAGAGAGTTTCCCGTATTTTACCGTCTTAAAACGGGGCATAGTAAAGTCATAGTATATCGCCCTTTTTCTTCCTCCTGAGTTATTTTATTATTCTAAATATGCCTTATTTACCAAGCGTGCGATCTGCTTCAAATTTATCATTACAATATAATTATAAATGCAAAAGACAAGTCCTGAGAATTAAGAAATGAGCACTAGTGAATTTTTTTCTCACTTCTCCCTGCCGGTGGTAGAAGAAATGTGCAGAGATCAGCGAGACCTTTGCCTTCTTGTCTGACGTAACTGTACACACTGCCGAAGTTCCACGATCAATTCTCCCAAGGCGTGGACAACCAGCATTTTCTTTTACACATTGAAGGGACCTCAGGCCTGTTATTTGACCTTTCAACTTCCAACCAAAGGATTTTTCACTGTACCCTTCTGTGTCAGACTTCTCTCTCTTGTTCCAGCTGGATTTAGCTCACGAAGAATGTTGGCAGCCCTTTCTCTTGGAACATGGATGTGATGATTCAATCTTACCTAGTGCCACACTACTCTGTAACCACGAAGTTCGCCAGGACCAGACATTTCCCTTTGCACGATTTCCCTAACATCGTGATCGCTAACGTCCACGCTACTTCTGCTGAGGCCGGCGGTAGTCACAAAGCCGTCGTTTCAAAGTTGAAGGACTCATTGTGACTGCATGTCGATTATTAAGGAAATCAACAACAACTTGGTTTTGACATCCATGGTGAAAATAGAGTTCAATTAATTGCCTTACTTCTTTGCTGTCCATTGCAACTGTATCAAAAGCACTAAACATGGCGGCTTACGAGAACTCAGGCTCTTTGCGTTTCCTGTTTACTTCCGTTTTGCTTTTTACTTCCGCCTTTCTAATATATTTGTATGTTTTATTTGTTTGTGTTGTGCTTTTTTTTTGCGTGTTTGTTTTAAGTTTTCGTCTTATTTGCGCTTACCTTTTCTATTTGCATTTCCTTTTTTTCATTTGCGTTTTCCTTTTTTTATTGCGTTTTATTTTTTTTTATTTGCGGTTTCTTTTTTGCTCGTATTTGAGCCTTCTGGGCCACCGTCATCAGCCCATCGTATGTCGATATCATGCTCCGGGTATTTATATGATTGCATGATTTGTAGTTGCATGCTCTTTTCAATTAATGCTTGTAGGTGCACATCATTATTCATGGTACTGCTGTTGCACCAGCATTCATCATCCTATGTCGATAGATAATGTGTGTAGAAAGGTAGAAAGCTACCAATACATTTCCGGCAAACCCATTCTTTAGGGTGTGAAGATGAGACAACAAAATTTGTCTCAGAGGCATGTCAACCTTAAAAATAGAAACACTTTATTGAAAACTAATAGACAGACAGCTACAAACATAACACTAGCCGAAGTGATGGAAATTTGAACTTGTGGCCCCTGAAAAAGGTTGAAGTGAAGAACATCTTGTCTTATTATGACTTCAAAACACTTAAATAATATCTATAGAAAAATTTGGAAACCTTTGCTGCTACAGTTAAATTTTACGGCACTAGGTGACATGGCAAAATATAATTAACACAGCCTGAATAGTGTTGCCTTCTTGATTGTTTATTGCACAGTAAGATAAGATGACAACTGGATTTACGTTAGAAGGTAACAAGTGACAGCAAGAGTGTCAAACGGATGAACTTGTGGCCCTCAAATTTAAACAGCTTAGAATAATACTGATTAACATATATATAATAATTTATATGATTAAGAAATATGCACGGTAAAAATGAATTATACAACATATTTCATCACTCTATTGCCTTGATTACTCAAAAGTTCAAAGTCTATTTAATTAGAATTATAAAATTCTTTTAATTAGCAAATTAACGCTCTTCGTATTCCTTTCTAACAATTCGGATACTTAAACCTTTCTCAGATTTATCAGTAATTTATTCCAATCTTTAATTTTTCATAAAAGTGGTGTCATACTTCTATAAACGCGATAACAACTGCGAAAGTGTTCGATAAATTTCTTTTAAAATTTGGTATTGACACTGGTCCTAGCAAGATTTCCTCTATGTGTATTAAAGCCATAATTTCATTTTTCCGAGATCTCAGTTGTCCGCAATATGTAATTAAAGCTCAAACTTGGGAGATTTTGCTCTTAGTAAAAACAATTGCAGTCACCTTTTCCAGATAACACTAACTGACATAGTGCTCCACATGACGAAGCTTAAACAGTTAATTTGGGGGGGATGTGGTTACATTGTACGCAAAGAAAGCCCTTGTCTAAAGTCCAAACCTGAAGAAACTGGTACCTACTATGATATGAGAAGAGTTGTGTGCTGTAACGACACAGAAAAAAGTAGTAAAAAATGTTGTTAACGCCATAGTAATCACGTATGCTGTACTCACAAAGTCGTGTCATAAATGTCCTTGCAAGTTGACACTGTAAAAAAAAAAAAAAAAACATCGACAATGCGTCATTCTGTCATTCATTCCAGGTCAAGAAGGACGGTGCGCATGGCCCTCGAGCGAGTGCGTCGCTCTATTTTGCGCTCTTCAAGTAGTTAGTTCCGATCTCTTTAATTCAATCTCTATTTTCAAAGCAAAGCAAAAGAACAAAAATGGACAAACTAAGAAAAGAAAACGAGAGTTTTTGATGAATTACACAATTTCTGTTAAACCTGATTCACGTAAACCCGTGCCTGAAAAGGAGAAGATATATTTATATGTACTGATTTCAATTAAGATATCTTGAAGTGCTCGGTAGTATATTTACCTGTACAATTATGTTCAGGTACACTTTCGGAATACCCTTCCCTGCAAACACACCTAAATGATCCTTGAGTGTTTTGACACAATGAACTGGTGGCGTTACAGTTGTGTTTTCCTGTCTCGCACTCGTTTATGTCTGAAAATTAAGAATTAACGCTGGATTATCAAACTGCAGATCAATTGATATCTTGAAGTGCTCGGTGGTATACTTACCTGTACATTTATGTTCATGTCCACTTTTGGAAAAACCCGACATGCAGACACACTTGTAAGATCCTTTAGTGTTATCGCACACTGAAGTATCGGGGTCACATTGGTTGTTTCCAGTCTCACACTCGTTTATGTCTGCAAATCAAGAGTTAATGCTGAATTGTCAACAGGCTTTGTTCGATTTTTGTGTCGATTCTATCCAATGAGGATAGATATATATCATATTTTTATAGTCAAAAGAATGATAAATTTTTGAACAAAAAAGGAAGTTAGATTGAATGCCAAATAACTAAAAAATACAAATGGTAAACCAATTTACATGTTGCACACCTGGAAAGCTTTCGCTGGGGGAATTTAGCTCGCGAAAAGGAAAATTGAAAATAAGAAGATATATTTAAGTACCCATTTCAATTAACATATCTTGAAGTGCTCGGTAGTATATTTACCTGTACAATTCTGTTCAGGTCCACTTCTGGAATACCCTTCCCTGCAAACACACTTAAATGATCCTTTAGTGTTTTGGCACAATGAACTGGTGGCGTTACAGTTGTGTTTTCCTGTCTCACACTCGTTTATATCTGAAAATTAAGAATTAATGCTGAATTATCAAACTGTAGATCTGTTAAGCATCATAATATGCCGTATAAGTTCCTATTTTGACGATGCTTTTATCATTTCAACCTGATTCACCCCACTTAAATTCGACAAAAGAAGAAGACATCTTTAAAGTATCCATTTCAATTGATATCTTGAAGTGCTCGGTGGTATATTTACCTGTACATTTATGTTCATGTCCACTTTTGGAAAAACCCGACATGCAGACACACTTGTAAGATCCTTTAGTGTTATCGCACACTGAAGTATCGGGGTCACATTGGTGGTTTCCAGTCTCACACTCCTTTATGTCTGCAAATCAAGAGTTAATGCTGAATTATCAATCAGGTTCGATTTTTGTGTCGATTCTATCCAATGAGGATAGATATATTTCATATTTTTATAGAATGATAAACTTTTGTAGTGGACAAAACAAAAAAGGAAGTTAGATTGAATGCCAAATAACTAAAAAATACAAATGATAAACCAATTTAGATGTTGCACACTTGGAAAGCTTTCGCTGGGGGAATTTAGCCCGCGAAAAGGAAAATTTTGGCGGCTCGAGCAGACAAAGCCGGCGAGAATAAAAGGGCTTGGAAATGTGCACGCCCAAATTTCCCTCGAAATCGCATATGTGAGCCTGTTCGCAGGCTACGGGGAATCTGAAGGCTGCAACTAACACCAGACATTTTTCATGGATACGACCTGTGGGGTGTTTCTTGGTGATGGGGAAACCATTTGTTGGTTAGCTATTGTTATGTGGTGTAGATATTGTACAGTGTCTTTTTAATCTTTTGTATTACGTCATTTTGTGATTGAACCCGTCCACAACAGGTAGAAACTACCGATCTGTGACATACCATTGACTAAATATGAAACCGGTTTCCAGCTTTCTGATTGGCTCTAATCTTTATAGTATGGAATAGCATAAAACTAAAGATGAAATCCTGTTAGTTTAAGCTTCGTATGGTTTGCTACCTGCACAGTTAACACCATCCCCAGTATATCCTGGCTTACAAGTACAAGTGAAGGAACGCTTGGTGTTGGTGCAGTACGCATCATCGTGGCAGTTATGCTGTCCTGTCTTACACTCATCTACAAATCAACAAATGGAAGTTAGGTATAAGAATTTACTTGACGTAAAGTAATCCACCTTCACCTTTCAGCCGATCAAGAGTTGTTTAAATTATTTATTTGCAACAGTTCAATTGAGTTCAAATTATTATAATCTATGAATACCCTTCGTTCAATGTCACCAACCACGGCGTGATTTGCTAAACAAGTTTGTTAAAGGACTTGGAACGTTAGTCTCAAAACTTCAATCAAGAAACTTTGCACTCTTAAGGACGCATCGTATAGTGCTGCTAGGCTACACTCAGGGGCACCCAAAGGATCTGTTCCTCAAAATATCTGTTCTTCAGGCCAATTTTTGCTGGCTGGGAGATGTGGAAGAAATAATATGTCCCTGGAAGGAAAGTGTTGCTAAGAAAAAAATGTGTCTAAGGGGATTTGATGTTTAGAATAGTTACTATGTGTTATGCATCAGAAACCCCTCCCCCAAACCCCTCCCCCCCACCCCCACTGCTGAGGGGTGAACTTTGCCCTATGACCACACCACACCTGGCCAGTAATGTCTGGACATACGTCTGCTGGGAAACTTCCAGTAAGTCAGGTTGTAGGTTATAGGTGCACCCTGCCGGCTGGGAACTCTTCCATCAGTCTTCCTGGGAGTGAGGAACAGATTAATTTTGAGTAGCAATCTCTCAAAATGCTTCAAATGGCTTCAGAAAGCTTTATTTATGCTTTGTTGTTGTTTTAAAATTTCCTGTTGAGTTCCCCTGTACACTGTCCAGTGACTGTCGGTTTGGCATCCTCGCCAGGGGGGGGGTACTCCGGATTTCAACTGATAGGAAGAGTAAAGAATAATTCTTTATTTAAACCCGGTAAAATTCATCAGGAGTATAAAAAATTCTTAAATAAACCTAAGTACCCTAAACAACATGCAAAACCACAACTAACCTAACTAAGACCTGCTTTTCATGAATGCCGTGTACACAGTACTTAAAAGTCAGAAATTCAGATGAGCCAATCGTTTAAATTGACTGAAAGATTTAGAAACAATACCAATTAACTGCACCGAAGCACACGTACCAACTCCGAAGTACGGCCAGTACCTTAGGCATGCGCACAACCATATCACCCCGGCAGTGGCAGCCATGGACAGCTGTTTCGCCCTTATTGGGGCTCATGGTTGTGCGCATGCGTAAAGTACTGGCCACACCGCGGAGTTGGTACGTGTGCTTCGGTGCAGTTAATTGGTTTCAAATTTATTTGGGCACACAGGTCAATTTTTCTGATACCATCTCCATACGCATGCCGTGGGAGAACTGTTTTGCAGTTCCCCACCAACAACTACCACGTGTTTACGGTGGAGCTTACGATTAAAGCAGTGCTTGCACTCGCTTAGGCAGTACCCCCCGCTAATTGATCCAACGGCTATGCCAAGCTGATGAGCTCCAGTAAGGGCTAACCAGCTGTCCATGGCTGCCACTGCTCGGGGAAAATGGTTGTGCGCATACACAAGGTACTGGCCATAACGCAGTGATGGTACGTGTGCTTATTACGTAAAATGTATCGTCCCATAGATGCGGAAACCGTGAAAACAGAAAAATCAAAATTGGTCATCTAGGCTAACTATAAGTACTAACCCTACTGATCCACCAGGCATGCAGTGTAGCTGAGTGTATGAGGTCAGACTGAACCCGAGTCTCTCGTTATGCAGATTAGTTGATACATCAGTAGAGTCTGCTAACTTGCATGTTGTTGCCACAAAATTTCAATGATTTTTGTTCTGTTTTCAAAACAAAAATTCCATACAATACCCGGTGGTTTTCGTTTATTTTATAGAGGGAGCGCAGAATTATTGTCGGTGATGGGGAAACAAGTGGCTTTTCTCCGTCAAAAATGGCCAAAATCAGCACTTTCCGAACGCAATCGAATAACGAACTGGACAGTCTCTGAGAACCGAGAAAAATGCGATAAAATAGTAATAATATTACACAAAAATCTTAGGTGAAATTCTGAATGGACAGAGTCGTAAATAAGAGTGCCTTTATGTACCAACTCTTGAGCGATGAACCGGCCAAATAACAGAAATAAACTGGTCTACAAGGGATAACCTTGCAGCCGTATTTAAAAACCAACAAAGGTAAAGTTTATTTGCTGGCTCTTGCTCAGTCGTATACATGCATGCTACATAAAATAAACAAAAACTAGACAATATAATTGATGCGCTTGAAACATTGAGTAATATATCAGACAGTTACTGGATCGAATTAGAAGAAAACAAAATTTATGAGGACAAAGTCGTAAATAGATACTGAGTGCTTCTATGAACCAACTCTTGCAAGCGATGAATCAGCCAGATAAAGGTGCTCTATACTGGGATAACCTTGCAGTCTAGATAGCAACAAAGAAAATATATTTACTGACTCGTATATGCGACGGTCAAAAAAGAAAAAAGAAAAAGAACTTTAAAAAAAAGTAGACAACTGATTAGACTGCTAAACAGTTGGTGTTTTTCTCAAAATCAGTAAAGAAATCGGTAAAGAGTAGGGCGTCGCGTGTGAGGCACGAGAAAAAAAAAATGTATTTTTAGCGTCTCTCCCAAGTCTCGCTCTCTGTTTTCAGCCTCGTTCCAGACCTTTTGTTTGACTGCTCGCGCGTACTTGAATACGCAAAAATACGGACTGTTTTGCAGTCTAACAACTGATGTGTTATCTGAAACACAGTATGATGTCAGGGCCCCCGCAGGGGGAGGCCCCCCCCCCCCCTTCCTCCACTACAACTTTTTGAAAAAAAAGGAAAGACAAGAAATACGCATCTTAAAATAAAAGGAATCTTTGATGGAATAAGAATATTCGACTGGCAAACCTCGCCGAAGCATCCAAATTGATGATTGGTCCGTTTCGATCCAATATCATACGGTGATCCTCACTGAAAACGACTATCTTTACAAAACTCAGGAGCAACTAGCGACTATATTGTGTAAAATAACTGTTCGAAGGAGCAAATATTGTCTAGAAATCTCTAAAGCTTGAGAAGAGCTAAAAATTTCTGGATAACCGTTCCATGTTTTCACACTTTAATATCAAGATATTACAGAGCATGATAATGAAATTGTCCCGATCTGCAAGCTTTTACTGGTAAATCCGCAACCATGCATCGCAGCAGGAAAAGGTCAATTTCGGCATCTCGAAGGTTAAAACCGTCTGAAACATGGCTCCATTCCGTGACAATGAATAAAGAAAGGTTCTACTGGCAGCCGCAAGGAGAAAACGGACAAGCTTTTGAAGTAAATGAAACACGCGAAAATTTATGATGCTGCTATGCACGGTTACACCTTTTTGTTACTAACTCTTTTCTCGTTTGTTAAACTATTTAAAAAAAGGATTGATGAGTTGCAACTGTATTAAAAAATATTGAGTCGGAGCCAGGTAAACCATTTTTAAAGTCCACAACCCCACAACCTCCCCCCCGCCCCCTCTCCTAACTTCACTTCAAAAGAGGTGGATCGGCCCCCGCACTTTGAAAACTGCTCCGCGGGCCCTGGATATATCAGGCAATTATTGAATTAAAAGAAAACAAATTTAATAATAACAAAAAAAAATACCGAGATGAAAAGAATTAGAAGATACAATTTGAATTTATCGTATTCGAAAAACACTATTTAATATACTGTTTCATCACTCTTTCCGTCAACGATATATAGTATTCTGATTCAAACTTCTGCTCTGTTTCACATCAGTGAAACTGTATAAATTTAGCCTCGAAATAAAGAACTAAAAACCTAATAAAAATATGAGGTAAGTAAAACTCCTGTAAAGATGGGATAGAACAGTTTGCGGACGAAAAAGCACGCGGCAGGACTTTTCCGCGGGTGACGGGTGAGGGGTGGCGGGTGGCGGGTGACGGGTGACGGGTGACGGGTGGCGGGTGGCGGGTGACGGGTGACGGGTGGTGGGTGACAGATGACAAATTGTCAGACCGTCGAAAATAAAAATAATAAAAATAAAAAGTGGAAACCAAAAAAAGAAAAAAGATAATAAACGTTACAAAAAGCGATGTTTTAGCAATATTCTTCTACACGATATCGCATGCACGAGATAGCTTGAGGAACTCATAAAAATTAAAGTAATATTTATCCTGAGACCAGACTGAGTAAGATCGCATTCTCTTCGCGACATGTTTGAACAGTGTCTCAGATTTTTGCGTTTGTTCTTTTGTTAAGTTGGGATAAACATTGCATTGCCCGTGGAATAAATCTTTACCAATTTGGTTCCCGACTTGTAGTTTAAAATGAACAAAATGTCTATTT